>OX336400.1:157857858-158177858 GCA_946902985.2 Meconema thalassinum
TAAACGTACATGTTTCGGTATAACAATATCTTTTTCAGCGTTATTAGTTTAACATTAATAATATAAAATTTATGGATATCCTTACAAATTTGAATTAAAAAAATGAAACATTTTACATAAAAATTAAAAATGTTAACACTAGAAAACTGTTGTTAATAAAATGGAGTTGTGACTGAAATTCTGATGAAATGTAAAAACCAATGATGAGGATGCAAAGGGAGATTTAATATTGAGATCAGAATTTGACAGAGCATTGGAGAACTTAAGCAGGAACAAAGCACTAGGCGTAGATGATATACCGATTGAGTTGCTACGCTGCATAGGAGATGAAGTTCTGATCAGGTTATTTCAATTGGTGTGTAGGATTTATGAGAAAGGCGAGGTACCCCCTCATTTCAAGTAGAATGTTGTCATCCCAATACCAAAGAAACTGGGAGCAGACAGATGTGAAGATTACCGTACAATTAGCTTGATTACGCCTGCTTCAAAGATCATGTCTAGAATAATTTACAAGATGATGGAAAGCCAGATAGAAACGGAGTTGGGTGACCAGTTTGGTTTCAGGAGAAATGTAGGAACAAGGGAAGCTGTACTAAGTCTTAGGCTGATTTTGTAAGGTAGAATAAGGAAAGGTAAGAGAACGTTCATGGCATTTGTAGACTTAGAAAAGGCTTTTGATAACGTTGATTGGACTAAATTGTTTGAAATTTTGTAATCTATTGGAATAAAGTACAGGGATAGGAGGGTGATTTACAATCTATACAGAAACCAGACAGCAGTCATTCGAGCTGAAGGACATGAGAGAGAAGCTGGTATTCAGAAAGGTGTAAAGCAAGGCAAAAACTCATCACCCATACTTTTCAATCTTTACATTGAACAAGCAATGAAGGAAATTGGAGAAAAATTTAAAGTGGGAGTGAAGATTCAAGGAGAAATAATTACAACTCTGAGATTTGCTGATGACATGACACTGAGCTGTCTTTTGCTAGTGATACCTCGGTAACAAATTTCGTTCAGTTCGGTTTAACCGTGTTTGAATTGATAGGAGGAATCGATTTTCATACAAACATGGCCGCCATCTGCAAACTATTGGGCTGATTACCTTGTAGTTTAATCTTAAGACGCTTGCCATATAAATATATGTTGTTGAAAAATTTGGTAGAGATCGGATGATTAGGTTAGTCGTAATTTGAATTAAGCTTGTAATAATTGGGTGGCCGCCATTACGTTTCCATCAATATGGCGGCGATATAAAACATGACACTGAGGTGCCCTTTGCTAGTTCTACCTCTGTACGAAATTTCGTTCAATTCGGTTTCACCGTGTTCGAATTGATATGGGGGGACAGGCATTCAGAGTACACACACACACACACACACAGACAGACACACAATTTTTGGCCCTGTGTAGATCTTATAAGTCTACTTTCATTTTTTGCAAAAATCGAAAGTAGGCTAAAAAAATGTGACTTGGGCAGCTTCATAGAAGGTCACACGATATATATATATATATATTTGTCTTTTACCCTCCAGGTTGGTGGAACCCACGGACTCACCACTACCGCCCCTACGGGCAGTGTCCTAGAGCGGGGAACATCGAATCGGAAGGGATACAACTGGTGAGGTTGGATTGGCACCTCGCCCAGGCGAACAGGGGCCTCATGAGGGAATGTAAGGGATGGTTAGGATGGATAGGCAAGGAAGAGGGAAGGAGGTGGCCGTGGCCTTGAAGAAAGTACCATCCCGTCATTTGCCCGAAGACGAAGTGGAAAACCACGGAAAACCACTTCGAGGATGGCTGAGGGGGAATCGAACCCCCTCTACTCATTTGGGCCACCCGAGGCTGAGTAGACCCCGTTCCAGTCCTCGTACCACTTTTCAAATTTCGTGGCAGAGCCGGGAATCGAACCCAGGACCTCCGGGGCGGCAGCTAACCATGCTGACCGCTACGCTACGGAGGCGACTCATATTATTATTATTATTATTATTATTATTATTATTTTATTTAAGCGAAAATTCCCCTACAGGAGAGCGATTAAACTTGGATCACATGACGTCATTTGTAGGTGTGTCTCCTCCGCTCCTCCTAATATCTCTTCATTCTCGCGGAATGCTCCCTCTTCCTCTCATCCGTCCACTTTTTCCCAGGTTGTCGTAATGATCTTGGTTCGAACTTAACATTCGCGATTTTCGTCTGGCACTCAGTCCGGTCTTCGAAATTTTGTATACTGATAATTTGTAAGTCTCTTTGTACCTCTTTAAGCCATTCGGTGCTGCATTTGCTCTGTGTTATGATACTGAGTAGTTTCTTGGGCAATCTGGAGGTGGCCATCCTGTGGATGTGAGTGTAAAATTTGGCTCTGCGTTTTCTAATTTCGTCTGTTATCGTAATGGTGTTTTGATAGAGTTCAGTACTAGGTCTCTTCATCCAAATGCCGTTTCTGTTGATTGCTCCGTAGATCTTCCGGAGAATTTTTCGTTCCTGCTTTTCCAGTTCCCTAATCTTGGAATGACCATCGATTACTATTGTTTCAGCCGCATAGGCCTATGTTGCTTCTGGAAGAATAACTGTTTTATAATGTCGTAATTTGGCGTTTGTCGAAATGCATTTCTTGTTGTAATGGGCCCACGTTAACCTGTAGGCCTTCTGGAGCTTAGTGATTCTGTCTTCGTTGGCGATTCGATTAAGTCCTGAGGGCTGTATAATTTCGCCAAGGTATTTAAAACTGCATACTTGTGCGATTTTACGGTATTTGGTGTTTAAAGGGGATTTATTTTCTGGTATTCTCTCCATATATTTGGTCTTGCCGTAAGATATATGTAATCCGGTCTCTTGTGCAATCTCATGGAGCTTTTCCTCTGCGTAAGTCGCTTCCGATCTGTTGTCTGCGACAATTGCAATATCGTCCGCGAAAGCGAGACATTTGACTTTAGTTCTGTTCTCTTTTTTAATACCGATTTGAATGCCCTTTACAAGAGGTTCACATTCCCTAATTATCCTCTCCAGAACCATATTGAAGAGGATTGGGGATAGTCCATCCCCCTGTCGGACTCCCGTCTTGATTTCGAAGGGCTCTGATATTTCGCCCATGAATTTCACTTTGGATATTGTTCCTGTAAGTGTATGTCCTATGATTTTGCGTGTCTTACGATCGATCCCAAATTCTTCCATGATTTTAAAGAGGGTGTCGCGGTCAACAGAGTCGTATGCTTTTCTGAAGTCGATGAATGCAATCACGGTATTTCTACATTTCCTCATTTGTAACATCGTCTTTAGGCACCAGATCTGTTCAGCACACGATCGCCCTTTTCTGAATCCAGCCTGGTAGTCACCAATGAGTGGATCCATTTGGGGCTCTAACCTGTTCAGAAGTGCTGTGGAAAGGATTTTATAAGCAACCGGGAGCAGGGAAATTCCTCTATAATTGTTGATGTCCGTCTTGTCGCCCTTTTTTTTTTGCAACGGGTGAATCAAAGCGCATTTCCAGTCATGTGGTAATTGCTCCGTTGTCCAAATATCTTAAATTATGGAAAGGAGTTTCCGCGTCAGTGTGGGATCATTCAGTTTCCAGAAATGATCCCATCTTCCCCTGGTGCTTTGTTGTTTTTGAGTTGTCGGATTATCTCCGTAATTTCTTCAATGTCGGGGGCTTGCGAGTCCAAGTGTATGAATACCGGAGGAGTGAAGTCAAGTTTTACTAGAGGTGGTTTACAGTTAAGAAGAGAGTTGAAATATTGGGCTAATAGTTTGCAATTATTTTTGGAATTAGTTTCCAATGAGCCGTCGTGTCTCTTGAAGCACAGACTGGGTGCTTGGTATCCCCGTAGATTTTATCTAAATGTCTTGTAGAAATTTCTAGTATTATTTTTGGTGAAATCCTGCTGGATTTCGTGGAGTCTGTTGTTGTCATACCTTCGTTTTTCTTTCCTAATTATTTTTGAGGCCTGTTTTTGAGTGGTAAGAAAGTTCTCCCAGTTTTCCTTTGTTTTTCTACTGTGAAATTTTTTCCAAGCCATTATGCGATTGTCAACTGCTTGATCGCAAATTGTGTTCCACCAGCGATGTTTTCTGGAGCGAGTTGGTTGTCCTAGCTTCATGGCTTCCTGAATTCTCCCCGTTAGTATTCTCCAGTCCGTTGATTTCTCCTGATTGATTTGCAAAATGATTTCTTCCTTGTGGAGTTTCAGATATTCCGGATCTGGTCTGAAATTTAGGTGGGCGTTTTGGTCTTCTATTTGGTTGGAATTTTGTCTTTATTTGGAGAAGATAATGATCTGATTCAAAGACGCCTTTACGAGCCCTGACGTTCAAAATTTCTTATATGTTTTTCTTGGAGATTGCGACATGGTCAATTTGGTACTCACCCTGTTTAAGACTGGGTGATCTCCATGTGGTCAATTTATGTGCAGGTTTTTGAAATTGGGTGCTCATGATTTTAAGTCCAAAGTTTCTACAGAAGTCAATTAATCTTTCCCCATTTTTGTTGGTACGTTTGTGTTTAGTATGAGGGCCTGTGGTATCCTTGAATTTCCTTTCTTTCCCTAACTGTGCGTTAAAATCACCTAATAAAATTTTCACATGGTGTCTTGATATGTTATTGGTTGTTTCTTCCAAAGTTTCCCAGAAAATGTCCATGGGTTCAGGATCAGTTTTTTTGTGTTGATTTATGGGGGCGTGCACGTTGATCAGCGTGTAAGCTTTATTAGCTGATTTTACTGATAGTAAAGAGACTCTCTCGGTTGGAGAAGTAAAGTCGATGATCGAATCAAGCACAGAATTGTGTATGGCGAATCCTGTTCCCAAGAGAGGTGAGTTGTCATTAATTTTGATGGCAGGTTTTCCCTTGTAGATTCGGAAATTCTCTGTGTTGAAGTGTTCTTCGTCCGTGAAGCGTGTCTCCTGGAGCGCAGTGATTTTTAATTCAAATTTTTCCAAGGTGTTGAGAAGTTGTTTTAGCTTACCCGTTTTAGTGAGGGTGTTAACGTTAAGCGTGCCAACAAAATGTTTACATCTGGTCTTGAGAGTATGAAGAGTTCTTGAGAAGCTCCGATTCTTCTCCGCATGGTGTCCCTGATCCCCCAGAATCCGATGATCAGGTGGGTCCAGTCCATCGACTGGTGCCTGGGGTAGTGATTCTATGATCGTCTCTTCCATCATGTGCTCAAGTTGAGTTTTGAGTGTTTGTGGTAGTCTCAATTGAGACCACAAGTATACGACTCGATTTTTGAGTTCGAGAAGATTTAAGTACAGCCGCCTCAACTAGAGGAACAGACGCTGACCACTGGCCGTCGGATGCCGAACAAACGCCAGTGGATTTGCTATTTTACGGCTTAGAGCCAACCCTCTTCCTTTCTCCGGGCTTGGGACCGGCAACAGAAACTACTGAGCTACTCAATACACCCATTATTATTATTATTATTATTATTATTATTATTATTATTATTATTATTATTATAACAGTTGCCACGGTGATGAGTGGTTTTCGTGTCGGACAACCAACCTCAAGCTTGCAGGTTCGCTCCTGGCCGTGGTAAGTGATATATATTTTTTTTGGAAGGCGACAAAAATCACGACATGGATGTCATACGATGTTGGCATGTTAAAGAACTCTTTTGAATTCGGTAGGCCGTGTTCATAATGAAAAAATTAATCTCGGGATTTTCCGCCAACACAAAGTTCCTCCATTCTCTACTAGAAAGCGCTATAGTGTCAAGGAGCTTAGATGTCTAACCTCCTTGACTTTCATAGAGTTCCAAGGAACGACAAAATTTGACATGCTAGCTGCCATCTGGGCGTCAAATAACAGCTTGCACCCGGCACCCGACCCCATACGATATTATTATTATTATATTTATTGTTATTATAATTTTACTTTCGAATTGAGCCACTATGGACTGCGAGTTAACAATCAAAATCATTTTCTGTATGTTGCTCTTGTTCATCTGCCAGCTTTGATATCCTGCCGGTATCTCTTGAGCCAACCACTCAGTGCCTTCTTCCGAGGTGGGCGTGGTGGCTCAGCGGTCTAGCTGTATGCCTCTCACCAAGGCGATCCGGGTTCGATTTTGGTCAATGCACGAGAGATTTTCGAAGTGAAATGCCATGTCCTGTGATTCGGATTCCATGTAAAAGGAAGTCCCGTGACTCATGATCTCAAGATTAACGGTGACGTTAAACTACAAGCTTCCTTCCTTTTCCTTTCCTTCTTCCGATCTTCTGAAAGGGCTCTCCGTTTTGTGGGTTCTGCCCCTACAGTACTTAACAAAAGTTTAAGACCACTAGCCTATTTCATATAAATATTTCCTAATCTTATAATTTTATCGGAAACCTTTTCATAATTAATTTCTTAATAATGTAGTCTTTAAATGTCTTGAAGAACTGACTCAATACTTTAAGATGTGGAGACTTACACTTAATACTAACAAGACAGAAGTGTGCTGCTTTCATTTGAACAACAAGATGGCTAATAAAGAATTGCAGGTGTATATTGGAAATCAATTATTGAGACATAATAGATTCCCTAAATACCTGGGGGTCACAATGGATAGAACACTCTCCTTCAAACAACACCTCCGCAATACTCAATCCAAAGTGAGAACCCGTAGCAATATAGTCCAAAAATTATGTGGCACAACTTGGGGTTCATCGGCAACTTCACTTCGATGTACAGCTTTGGGACTTGTGTTTTCAGCTGCAGAGTATTGTGCCCCGGTGTGGTTGAATAGTCCTCACACTAACCTCATAGATACTCAGCTCAACACCACCATGCGCCTAATCACTGGCACCCACACATTGTCTACCTATCCTCAGCCACATCCCTCCACCAGATCTTCGACGTAAAAACGCTCTCCTCAAGGAGTTCAAGAAAATAATGGATAACCCACAGCTACCAATACACTGTGACATTGCTGACATTTGCCTGAATCGCCTACGATCCCGAAATCCACCAACAAGGACTGCAATAGACTTGGAGAATACCAACTACAACATCACTAAAGAATGGCAGGGAAGACAAGATAATAGGCCTGGATCAACCTTACCACGCATTGGATCATCGTTGCCACCTGGATTTGAGCTTCCTCGGAAAACATGGTCAACTCTCAACAGGATTCGTACGGGTCACGGCAACTGTGCAGACTTCCACTACAAATGGAAAATAATGTCTTCACCTAACTGTGATTGTGGTGGCCCCAAGCAGACCATCCAGCATATCATCACCGAATGTCCTAAACGAAAGTACAGTGGCAACGTGACTGATTTCGCTCATGGATCATCAGAGACAATTAACTATATAAACAATTTAGACATGAACATATAGTTTGTCTTCATAAACTAAATATCTTTTATGTGCATATTGTATCTGTAAAGCCATACGCTAAATAAATAATTTAAATGTCTTTAAATATGGAATAATTAGTGTACCATAAACGGGCTCGTGTATTTTAGTATCGATTTTTTTCTTGTATTCTGAGAGGTATAGGATCATAACGACTTCAAAAAATTAATTCCCAAAAATGTTCTTATCGTTTTATATTTTTTTCTTTATTTTTTATAAAACTGAAATAAACGAGTAACTTGTACTACGCGTTTAGAGGTGAAAGCGAGAAAGCTGTTTGAGCAGTCTACATGTCACTAACACAGGATGATACTTCATCTTTTCCTCAACAGATGGCATACACCTAGCACGGCAGATGGGGTAATTTATGTGAATGTGAAGCCTTTATCTCGAGACAGTTGCCAAGAGCTAGAGGTAGTGTTACATGAACTGTGAAAATGAGGAATAAAGTTGTGTCAGAAGGATTGAAATGGCAATTAATTGGTATGGGAAAAAGCGGAAAGTCGCATAGAGTAATCTGTGATGATTTGGGGGTGCATATCCGCTGCAGGAACTGGGATTTTAAGATGTCTTCACAAGATGGATTCACAACGTTACATTGAAACTATGCAAGAAAACGTGCTGCCATCCGCACACAAGCTTCACAATGGGTATTTAGCTTACCAGCAGCATAACGCTCCTTGCCATAAATGTGCTTCAACAATGGAGTGGTTTGACAGGAACAATATCGAATCGTTGGATTGGCCCCCTAGAAGTCCGGATTTGAATCCGATCGAAAACTTGTGGAACATCATAGGCCAGTGCGTAGCTGCTCGCAAACCCAAAAATGTCTACGAATTGCGCGAGAAGATTTCGGAAATGTGGAATGACATTACGACCCGGGAATGTCAAAAATTAATCAAGAGCATGCGTAAAAATGTAAAAATGTGCCTGAAACATAAAGGACGTCCTATTGACTACTAAGACACAATCAGTGTGTGATAATAGTGAATTTTTATTTGGATTACCTTGAATTCAAAATGCTCTTTTCTTTTTATTTCCTTTTTTCCTTTGTTATTGATATTTTTGTCTTTTTTGTTTGTTAAGTACCCAGAAAGCTTAAAGATGTGTAATAAATGGTCATAAGTATTACCTTGTACCGTGTAATGGAGTGAAAATTCGATTTTGTGTGCAACGTGATTTCGAAATTTTTAGCTCCTTTACATCGTTTCGGAAAAAGTTAATAAATGAGCCCATAAGTTTAATAATTTTACAAAAACCGCACGGTATTATGTAGAAGGGTTACTGTGATGAGAGTGTTTTTATAAACAAAATACCCATTAATTTTGTTCTGAATAAAACGAAATATATCAACAACAGGGTGGTCTTAAACTTTTAGGTACTGTACCTTAAAACCCCGATAGTTTTTGATAATTTGTTTAAATTCATTCCTGTTCAGAATTGTGTCCCCCGGAATACCGATTTCTCTATACAGTGCAGCACAGCACTAAGTGCAGCAAGTCTTGTATTTTCTAGGGCTACGGCATGACTAATGATCTCGGAGCTTCTTGGCTACCCCTGTCCGGCAGAGCCGATGACGTGAACTGGGCGTGTTTCCCTGTCCATGTAGCCAGGGGCACTGTCTCGACTCGGCGAATAGACTTAAGATCTTTATACTTTACTGGCCTTGACATCCTCCCAGTATTTCTTGAGTCCATCGATCAGTGCCTTTCTTCGTGCTTCTGGTAGAGGCCTTCCCCGTCTCCTGGGCTCAGATTCCACTTTAAAATCCTGATAGTCTTTAATAATTTCTCGAAATAAAAATCCATCGTGGATTGTCTTTCCTGGATACCAATTTGCATCAGGCATTTTTATTGTATTATTATTATTATTATTATTATTATTATTATTATTATTATTATTATTATTATTATTACTTGTATCATCATCATTCTACGTTATAAATTTCAAGCGACTCGATTTAGCGATTAATAAGCAAATCTCGGCTTCAGTTATTATGCCTTTATCTAAGAGTTCTAATTTAAAACACGCTGTAAAGTTCGTCGAGAGAGTTCCCTTCCTGTAGTCTATCAATGTTGCAAACCTAATCGCGAACGGCCACTTACATTTAAACCTATTTCCAGACCTGCGAAGCGAAGTAAAGTACAATTTCCTCATTGCCGTAACAGATCAATATGTCTGGTGTGTATCCGCCAGTTCATTACTGTGCTTTTAGAAAGAAGAAACTGTTCGCAGTTTTCTGTATTTTACTGTTGAATGATAATCTATCGATGTGAGGTAGTGTGGAATATCATGCCACATTTTCTTACTTACAAAGTATACAGCGTAACCGTATTTTAATTGTTAACCAGTACCCATTCTACCTATTATTATCATCATCAAAGGGTTAGTTAGTTATTGTTGTTTGAAGGGGCGGAACTACAAAATTATCAAAGGGTTCAACGGACACAAAAAAAAAAAAAAAAAAAAGAACTTTAAAGCCTTACAGAAGTCGCATATGATGTGTAACATCTGACATAGAAGAAACCTCACGTGAAATTGTTGATACACCGGTATTTTATACTATTATTGGCACAAATATTAATCTATTGTAAAAGGGAGTGTTTTACAGATATTGTAGTTTATAATACGGAACTCATTTTATTTGATGATTTGTAGCTTCCACCAGCACTAGCCTAAATAAAGAATACGTTATGGATCAACTAGATTAATAGACGCGACACCGCTCATAACCTTAAATTCCTTATAAACAGGTCCTCTTCATTCACAGACCAACACGTAATTTCATATGGATTCTGTTAAAATGAGTCATATTGATATGATAAATATCGTTTAAAATGATAATCTGGCAGCAAAAATATCTATCCCGTCCGTGATTCGAACCCAAGACCTCTAGATTCACAGTCTTAAGCACTAACCCCACGGCTATTTCGACTACGGAAACTTTCGGCACAAGATGGTGACTTACTTCCATGTTCCAATAATACTGCATTACGGAATTAAGTTTCATTTATATTTTGCTTGTTTCGATAATGTTCCTGCGTGAAATTGAATTTAAAATGCCTTATGAATAGGCCCTCTTGTGAGTAAAGAGAATGTATTCAGTAATAGTTCATGAAGGCTTGCTCAATTCTCGTATAACCACAACGATTATATTATATTATATTGATGACTGCATTACCGTTATGTGGGTTAATATTTGAATAGCCATTGTGTAGAAACATAATACCGGCCGACTACTTACAATGTTTGATATTAAGTCATTTTACCATTTAAATACTGATACGAAGACTTCGAACATGTACCATGTGCTTTGTTTCAATCACTTGACACCAGATTTCGCATGAGCGTTTACCGTTCAGTATGTCATATACATTCCACATGGCCGAGAGTACGTCATGGTGTCAATTTCCGACACCGCGCGCTCATTGTTTGTCGTACCACTGCCAGCTGGGTCTTACCACTGCCCGATGGATCGATCGATCGAGCGGGCAGTGCATACTTCCGTTTTCCACCACTGCCAGCTAGTACACTTCCGTTCAATCGATCGAGCGGGCAGTGCATACTTCCGTTTCCCACCACTGCCAGCTAGTACACTTCCGTTCGATCGATCGAGCGGGCAGTGCATACTTCCGTTTTCCACCACTGCCAGCTAGTACACTTCCGTTCGATCGATCGAGCGGGCAGTGCATACTTCCGTTTTCCACCACTGCCAGCTAGTACACTTCCGTTCGATCGATCGAGCGGGCAGTGCATACTTCCGTTCGATCCACCACTGCCAGCTCTGATCGTTCCGATCCACTTCCGTCCCCAATTTTCAAAATCACTCCCACAAAACTATCCAGCAACCGAGCGGAAAGATGTTACACATCAATAATAATAATAATAATAATAATAATGTCGCCTCCGTAGCGTAGCGGTCAGCATGGTTAGCTGCCGCCCCGGAGGTCCTGGGTTCGATTCCCGGCTCTGCCACGAAATTTGAAAAGTGGTATGAGGACTGGAACGGGGTCTACTCAGCCTCAGGTGGTCCAAATGAGTAGAGGGGTTCCGATTCCCACCTCAGCCATCCTCGAAGTGGTTTTCCGTGGTTTCCCACTTCGTCTTCGGGCAAATGCCAGGATGGTACCTACTGTCAGGCCACGGCCGCCTCCTTCCCTCTTCCAAGCCTATCCATCCCAATCTTCCATCCCTTCCCCTCCCTCATGAGGCCCCTGTTCGCTTTGCAGGTGAGGCCGCCTGGGCGAAGTGCTGATCACACCTCCCCAGTTGTATCCATCCCGACCAGATGTTCCAAGCTCCAGGACACTGCCCATAGAGGCGGTAGTGGTGAGTTCTCTCGCTGAGTCCGTGGGTTCCACCAACCTGGAGGGTAAACGATTAAGAAAAGAAAAGAAAAGAAAATAATAATAATAATAATAATAATAATAATAATAATAATAATAATAATAATAATAATAATAATAATGTTTGTTTTACGTTCCTTTTAATTACTGTGTAATTACGCCGGGGTGCCGGAAATTTGCCCCGAAAGGGATCTTAAACGTGCCAGTAACTCTACTGACACCGCTCCCTCGCATTTCCGCACCATCAAATACCAGCTGACTATGCCAGGATTCGATCCTTAAATTTTGGCCACAGCAAGCGAGAACGTTACCGCTGAGCCACGCAGCCAGCCGAGAGAATATAATAATAATAATAATAATAATAATAATAATAATAATAACAACCGGAGGAGAGAAAGGAAAATACTCCGAAATATCCTAGGCCCAAATATCAAGGATAGAGAGAGAGGAGACTCAAATCTAACAAGGAACTATACCTGAAGACAGAAGGAGTCGTAGCCCTAATGAGAGAAAGGAGAATACAGTTTTATGGACACTTGGTGAGGATGAACAGTACCAGATTGACGAAGAGATTTTTTTAATTCTTCAGGAAGAGGAAGACGGAGCCGAAATGGTTTCGGGAAGTGAGAATGCACTTGGGTCGGATGGAGGTGGAAGAAGAAGAAATAATGGACAGAGAGCGATTTAGACGACTAGACATGGTTCGGCAGCTAGCCGATACGGTGAAAGCAGTTCATCGTTGCCGAGATGGAGCCCATCACGCGTCATGGCGCGCCCATTGAACAGTAGGTACTACTGGAACGACTCCTCCCATGGTAACCCTCGCTGAAAACTGCTTACTGGTCGTCGCCTCCTTGACGTGCACTTCCAGACGTAACTAGTCGCACCAAAAACTGTCATACCATTGAACCCTAGAATGCAAGTCAGCTGATATGTCGTGATTCTTTTCATATATTTGATCGTACGTACCTCTGTGCAACGTTATATGTCTGGTATTTTCCAATAATACGGTAGATTTACGGTCTACTTGATTTTCGAATTGAGAGTTGTAATGAAGTAGCCTATTCTGCGTTTATGGATACGTCTTACAACAAATTTTGACACCATAGGCCTAAATAGCATATGACAAATACACGTAGGCCCTATTATAGGTTATACACACATCAAAAAAAGTTTTGCATCACCTCGGTTCCAAGAGTTCCGGAACCGTTAAATACAAAGGGAATAGAGATCAACACAAACAACATTTCAGCTCGTTTTATTGCTCATGAGACCCACACATTGCATGTTGTACCATCATACAGCTAGACTTTCAGCATTTGTGGTCCAGATTGCAGTACACACCACTACCTCTAATACCCAGTAGCACGTCCTCTTGCATTGATGCATGCCTGTATTCGCCGTGGCATACTATCCACAAGTTCATCAAGACACTGTTGGTCCAAATTGTCCCACTCCTCAACGACAATTCGGCGTAAATCTCTCAGAGTGGTTGGTGGGTCAAGACGTCCATAAACAGCCCTTTTCAACATATCCCAGGCATGTTCGATAGGGTTCATGTCTGGCGAACATGCTGGCCACTGTAGTCGAGCGATGTCGTTATCTTGAAGGAACGCATTCACAAGATGTGCACGATGAGGTCGAGAATTGTCGTCCATGAAGACAAATGCCTCTCCAATATTCTGCCGATATGGTTGCACTATGGGTCGGAGGATGTCATTCAGGTATCGTAAAGCCGTTTCGGAGCCTTCCATGACCACCAGTGGCGTACGTCGGCCCCACATAATGCCACCCCAAAACATCAGGGAACCACCACCTTGCTGCACTCGCTGGACAGTGTGTCTAAGACGTTCAGCCTGACCAGGGTGCCTCCAAACACGTCTCCGACGATTGTCTGGTTGAAGGCATATGCGACACTCATCGGTGAAGAGAACGTGATGCCAATTCCGTGGGGTCCATTCAGCATGTTGTTGGGCCCTTCTGTACCGCGCCGCATGGTGTCGGGGTTGCAAAGCTGGACCTCGCCATGGACGTCGGGAGTGAAGTTGCGCATCATGCAGCCTATTGCGCACAGTTTGAGTTGAAACACGACGTCCTGTGGCTGAACGAAACGCATTATTCAACATGGTGGCATTGCTGTCAGGGTTCCTCCGAGCGGCAATCCGTAAGTAGCGGTCATCCACTACAGTAGTAGCCCTTGGGCGGCCTGAGCGAGGCCTGTCATCGACAGTTCCTGTTTCTCTGTACCTCCTCCATGTCCGAACAACATCGCTTTGGTTCACTCTGAGACGCCTGGAAACTTCCCTTGTTGAGAGCCCTTCTTGACACAAAGTAACAATGCGGACGCGATCGAACTGCGGTATTGACCTTCTAGGCATGGTAGAACTACAGACAACATGAGCAGCGTACCTTCGTCCTGGTGGAATGACTGGAACTGATCGGCTGCCGTACCCCCTCCGTCTAATAGGCCCTGCTCATGCATGGTTGTTTACATCTTTGAGCAGTTTTAGTGACATCTATGAACAGTCAAAGGGACTGTATCTTGGATACAATATACACAGTCAACGTCTATATGCCGGAGATCTGGGAACCGAGGTGATGCAAAACTTTTTTTGATGTGTGTAAGTTATTAGTCACAGAATTATAACCTAGGCCTAGCTTATATTACAGATTTCCATGGACAGATGTATTAAAGAAATGGGTTATAGCTGTGAACACTTTTATAAATCATGCTACTTGTTTCATTCAAATAGAAACAAACCACTGCTTAAAGATGATGCGGTACGGTACCTGCAATTTTCAATTTCCCACAGCATCTGCTTCAGCCACCCAAGAAAAGACCGAGAGTTATTGAACGACAAGTAGTCTACAAGTTGAAGTATTTAGACCTAGGCCTAATATTTATTGTTCTTTTTTCATCAGCATAGGCATAAAATTTCACATTTTCCAATATACTTTTATTATGTTAGTCTTGGAGACGATAAAAATAATTCGGCTTAAGGGATCTTTCCTGCAGGACCCTGTTCGTTTGCTGTATGACTTATGTGAGATCTTAGTTTCGACCTGCTTTGAAGAAAAAGAAGCTTGTAGTTTTACGTGACCGTTAATCTTGTGATCATGAGCCAAGGGACCTCCATTTTACGTGGAATCCGAACCACAGGACATGGCAATTTCACTTCGAAGATCTCACATGCAATGACCGGTAATCGAACCTAGTCCACCTTGGTGAGAGGCGAATAGCTTGACCGCTGAGCAACATGCACCATTGCCTTTAAGAATATTGAACATGTGGTTGTTTTGCATTAATAAAGTAGGTATTTTTGTTCACTAAGCATCAATTTAATTGCTTAGTTGTAGGCTTATGCATATTCACACACATATGAATGCTGCCTTTGAGTTAATAAAATTGTTGAATACTAATTACCATATATTTTGTTCTTTATTCTTAGTCACTCCCTGTCTAACCTTATTTCTATTTTATTTTATTGTACGTACGGCTTGTATTTTTTTTGCCAGTAGACCTATATTTATTGTGTATGCTGCCTTTGATCTAAGGATAAAAATTATGAATAATCAGGCTGCAATATAATATGTTATGTTGGCGTATATTCCTAGCCATTTTAAGTATTAAATAACTGTGATAATTTGAAATATGTATTTCGGCGTAAGTTAGGTTTAGTTTACCGTTTGCCTAAATGTTCTCAAGTACCTCTTTTACTTGTATCTCGTCGTACATACGTACATCATCCTTGCGTTCGTATACGTCGAACTCTCCTCCTTGACGTGCACTACCAGGCGTAACTAGTCGCACCAAAAGCCGCACTTTGCTCCCATACAGTCGGCATTCCAGTATTACCTAGAGTTCAATGGGCGCGCCTCACTCGGAAGTGATGGGCTCCATCTCGCCAACGCTGAACAGCTTTCCCCGTATCGGCTAGCTGCGGAACTATGTCTTAAATTCCCGTACAAACACAAACCGATATAAAATAAGTGAATTAATTTACGTATTTCACAGTCATACAGCATAACCTTTTGATGTATAAGGATTACAACGCGACCAAGAACTACATTTTCCAACCACCCCGTGCCGAGAAAAAGTTACCTTTCAAAAATGATAACAACTTTGTTTCTTGGACACACAAAATTTTTAAATTAATAAATCAGTTATAAATGTATGTATGTCTACCCCTTATTAATCCCGTTTTCCAACGGGGTCGGGGATGAGATGCGATGGAAGTCTTTGTGGCGATGGTTTTTACGGCCGGATGCCCTTCCTGACGCCAATCTCATGAGAGGAGTTAATGAGAGATGAAATGAATGATGGTGAATGAAACTGGGCAAGGATGTGGAAGGAAGCGGCCTTGGCCTGTCAGAAGGTACTGTCCCAGCATTTGCCTGGTGTTGAAAATGGGGAACCACGGAAAACCTTTTCAAGGACAGCCGACGGTGGGGCTCGAACCCACGCGTCTACCGAGTCAGCAGAGAGCTTGGCCCTATGACCTAATGCTGCGCTCTAGCCAGCGTAGCCACTACTGTCGGTAACCAGTTATAAAACATTCCAATATATTTTGTGTTAAAATTTGAATTTGATCTGATGACGTGTTTTAAGATAATAATTCTTCAATGCGACGCATGGTTGAAATACGCTTAAAATGGGCACTTTTTGTGTTCCAAGTGCGATAAAAAATATTTAAATATAAATTAAAAATTCCAAACCTACATGAATCAACGTACAATAGAACGACGAAAATTATGATGTTATTGGATTTTATGTAAATATATTGGTTACTTCACAAACAACCTTCAAACTCGAGTGCACATAATATTTTGGTCAGTAGGTGAAAATGTTGTCAACGTTATTCATTTTTAATTCATTTTATGGGCTTGGGAGGTCTTGGTCATTATTCCCGTATACTTGAGTGTGTGATGAATTTGCTTAATATCCTTTATTTATGTGGTGGATGTAATAAAGTGTGCAGCTGTAAAAGAAATGAATTGTTGGATGATAGTGTTGTGGTCTTCTGCTTCGCCACGGCTAGCTTTGTTAGGTTAACTACGCCACAAGTCTAAGGGGCTTATCCTGTCTCTCTCTCCCTCACTCCCTTGTGCTCTAACGGGCCGTTAAAGATGGCGGTAACAGGTGTGAATGACTGATCAATTTAACGCGAGCCCTAACTAACATAATGCTATTTCCATGTATTTGTGTACCCCCCCTCACCGACATCAATGCCACCTCTCCTCCTGGCCTATATATATATATACACACAGAGCTTCATGGTCCATAAGCAAATTCCTGCTGCTAGTTACATTACTTACCGCAAGATGCCAGCACTGTTGCATAGCCCCTTGCTAATTAATTCAATTGCGATTTTAACAAAAGACGTAATGAAGTTTTCCCTCGGTCATAGAATTAGAGAGAGACAAAGACGGAGGGATGCTGCGCAAGACTAGAGGAAGTGAGAAAGTGAAAGCGTGCTTGGGAAGCTGGCATGTGAGAGATTCTAAAGACAGACTGAAAATCTTTTCTTGTTTTGATCGTGATTGAGTAGGCGGTAATTACTAAGAAGAACGAAGCCCTTCAACTAACTACATTAATAAACGTTAACAAATCAAATAAGGTTTGTGTTCAGGACATTTGCTAGAGAGGGGGGCTCGCGCGCCACTAATTTAGGAAACTACGTTACACGTTTATGGGTCACGGTCACTGTTACAAACAGTTTGAACTGTTAAAAGTTTAGAAGGCGTTTATGTTCCTCATGGGATTTGTCATGCTGTATGTTCAGTATTGACGAATGCTGCATAATGATGAACAAACCTTATACTGTAACTAGGACCCGGATTCTTTTGCCCGTTGCTCACTGTAAAATTTTCCTTCAAATTTACTGTACAATAATTTAATTTTATAAAATTTCTGTTGCTCACGGTCAAATTCAAGTTTTATAAAACCTTAAATAAAACTTTCCATGTTCTATTCCGTAAAATTAATTTTACGAAACGAACCAATCAGGGAAGCTGACATGAAGATGATCCTGGTGCCACGTGGTGAGAAGATTGTGAAGCTCGCTTGTAAACAAACACTTCGAAAATGGCAGGCTCCGGCTGGACTAAGGAAGCTGTTAGTGTTTTACTGAACGAGTACCAGAAATATCAGTGTTTGTATGTGGTTAAAACGCCCATATACCACAATAGAAATGCAAGAAGGGATGCAGAAATCTCAATCGCCGAATATGTTTCACAAATTCGACCGAACACAAGCCAGGCTGATGTGAAGGCGAAGATAATCGGGATTCGAACTCACTTGCAGTCTCATTTCAGGATAAATGGCTTGCCTCATGTTAGTGTCCTGTCGAATAATTTTGGGACCAACAAGATCTAGGAGGTTTTTAAAACTGCTTTCCTCCATTCTTAGGAAATTCCTATATGAATTCTGATCTTCTAACCTCAACTCATTTTCGACCAAGGACTGCATTCCTCTACTCTTCTCTTCTTCTTATCCATTCCCGAGTCCAGGACTCAATAGCATTTCTTTTCTTCCTTTTTACCACTGTACGTCATATAATTGTAGCTAAAGCAGCAATTTTTGCTTTGTTTGTTGGAGCCATACTCTCAAACCAATGTGTGTTGAACAGCTGATTCTTGGTTCAGAAGTTTATTTTATTTATTTATGTCTTTTGCAGTGGCGAAGTTAGGGCTCGTGGCCCTCTCTTACACTTAACCACATAGTTATAATAAAATACACAAATACTACCATTGACCAAGATACGTAAACTAGAAATTAAGTTGGAATAATACAGGACATAAAAAATAAAGATAGCAATGCACATCAAACAAAGAAATATATAAAACAGTTACGTGAAACAACAATAATAATAATAATAATAATAATACAAATACTACTACTACTAATAATAAGTGATAGTGTTAGATCTAGTAAATAACTAGGTATTTTAATTTTGAATCGACAAAGTTATTTATATACCATAATGGCTCAATCATGCTGTCTATCATACATCACCAGTCACACGAAACAGTCAGCGGTGTTCAAAAGGAAATCTCTGTAGATGGCGATCCTGAAACATCCACGGATTTTATAAAATAATTTTACCGTGAACAACACAGCTTTCTTTCGTCAAGTTTTTATAAATTTAGTTGTAAAATAAATTTTAAGAAACATTTTACCGTGAGCAACGGGCATTTAGGTTTTAACATATTCTTGTATTTGCCATTTAATGAACCAATTTCAGGATAAATACAGAATTGTCATTTGTAACTCTTCAGTCGGTCAACACAATTATGCCCAATGAATGGGCGGAGTACAAGACAGAAATATAACAAGTAGTTCCGTGACGAACTAAAGAGCCTACTTTTCTTAAAATTTAATAGGCCTATCCATGCCAATCTATATAGACCTATCTAGAATAATGACGTAATCAAGTTGGTAATACTAAAATTTCTAAGTACTGCAGTATGAAATACACCTGCAATGGTGTAGGCTAATAGAGTAACTTACTACATTTGGCAGCCCTGGTGACTCTGAATATATTCTTAGTTTCAACTCATAAGGTATAGAATGCACATACAAAATTTGGCTGAAATCTAATGGATATTATGGACGTTACATGCTGTTTGATAATGGATTTATCAGTGGGCGTAAAATCAGGTTGGGAACAATGCCATGTAGGCTACTGGATGTGATGCTCAGAATTAATCTGAAACATTACGATCTATTATAGTGCCAATTTCGGATAACATCAATTTGTTAGTATAGAAGTAACATGTAATGAGAAATTGAAATTATCAGAAAGCTTAGAATCATGTTGGCAGCACTGAGGTATATTAGTTACTCCAAATTAATCTAGAATGTCGGGAACTATACGTGTGCAAAGTTTAGAGCTGATAGCTTGCATACTTTCTGATTTATTGATATTAGGATTAAACAAATAGAGAGAGCATTTATTAACAGTTGGCAGCCCTGCTGTTCTTTAGAATACGCACAGTATTGTAGGACACATAGTAGATACGAAATTTGGTTGAAATGCAATGAATAGTATTAAAGTTACATACATTTAGAAATTGAACCCTCGGCAGGCATAAAATCATGTTGGCAACACTGGCATGTATGAACTTCTGCAAATTAATCTGGAATGTTATTACTTACATGTGTGTCAATTTTGGAATAGCTCCCATGCATACCTTCCAAGATATCCAACATGGAGCTCAAATTTCAATTGCGGTTTTCCAGCACTTGGTAGTACTGACTTCATTTTCATGTATGGCATTGAGATATTCAGGTATAGAACTTTACTCATACCAAATTTTGTCCCGATTGCTGCAGCCGTTTAGGAGTTGATAGCGGGGGGGGGGGGGGCACACAGACAGACAGACAGACAGACAGACAGACAGAAGGACAGATGGACAGACAGACACACATTTGCATTTTTGCAAAATGTGAAAAGTAGGCTAAAAACACTCCTGGAAAAATATTTGTATTAGTTAATTGAATACCTAAAGGGGCTAAGTGCCAAAATTTAGTTTCTGAGCTAATAAAAAAAAGATACGAGCCTTACAGTAGTCGCATATGATGTGTAATATCTGACATGTTATCCTACCTTGAAGTTGTTACCGTTTTTATTAAACTTCACAATCATCAACACACTAAAAATCTTTTTATTTTTTTACACTCTCATAATACATAACAATTCCAAGACTCTCTCTTTTTTCTTCACTGCCTACATGATATTTCTCTTCTCGCACTGCCTTCTTGATACTCTGCTGTTACAAAGTAATCAGTATGTGATAAACATTCCACATGGTAACACTGCCAGCTAGGTCTGGCTGCTAAAGCAGCCAGGAGAGATGCGATCCAACTGGCAGTGCGTCTTACACACTTCCGTCCGATCCACTTCCGTCCCATTTTTCAAAATCACTCCCACAAAAATATCCAGCAACCGAGTGGAAAGATGTTACACATTAAAAACAACTTCCCTGAATCAATGCAGTTCTTTATTTCAAACGTTGAAGTATTTTAAATATATTGTTACGTGCCACCCCCTAGTGGCACTTACGTTAACTGGATTACGGTGGGTTGAAAGCACAACACCAATTGTTACTTTAACGCAATATAATTTATTACAGGCCTACAAACATACACAGTGCACACACATACACACACACTGAGTCTAACTTCAGAAAACACTACTAGTCACTATTAGTTTCCACATTTACAATCTACCACTGTCCTCGCTATTTATGCTCTCCCTGTCCGTGAGGCGTTACAGTGTTCCAGCTTACACTCACACGTACAGTCTACACAGGTTCTCTACAGCCTTGTCCTGCCACGTCACTTACTTCCAGTCCTCTTGCTGCTCCTTGTCCGCTGTTGCTCGTCCCGTGTCGATCCCACGACCACGCCTTCCACGAAGCACCGCGACACCTCCAAGCACTAACAGTCCTGACTCAAAGTTGCACCCTGGCAGAGAGGCTTACACTCTGTTACCGTAGACGTCCAGTAATAATCGCTGTACTGCTCCGTACGCACTCACTCGACAACACTTCAGTACACACTAGCACTGACCAATACTGCCCAATACACAGCAATACACTCCCATACACAACTGCCTCCTCGCCGCGGCTCGCTGGTTTATATGGGATCAGTCCCTGGCCTGGAAAGTTCAAATGTGACAACCTATTGCCACATTTAGTCTGTTCTCGATGGTTCTAAGTCCAGACTTTTCACGTATATTCTGGCCCGCCCGCGATGACTCACAGATGTCCCGCTATTGTGTCTGCCGGTGGGAGGGGCCGGGAAGATGTGGTAACTTTCTCTCTCCGGCTGATGGTTCGGCCCAAGGCCAACGAGACAGCTGCTTTGGTCTGTCACACTGTCGCTCACCCGAAAGTCTCCTGCCGGTTCGCGGCGGTACGTAACAATATTGTTTGCATGTTAGAAATGTCCTTGAAAAATTAAGGAACTGTAAAATACGTAAACTTTCAGTGTAATATGACATGATGAGCTCAGGAAAAATATATGACTTTTCCTAAACATCCGAACCTTACTGATCACTGTGTTGAGGTTGAAATGTTGTCACTAATGAAAATGCACTACTATTGTACAGTAGTTTGTCGTTAGGTGATTATAATACGATTCGCAGTTTGAATCTCGTTATAGCCTACGTAGGGTTTTTTCTGTCTTGAAGGTTTTGAGAATTGCGTGAGTAACGGTGTATATGCACGTGTATACAATTTAGAATAACTCGCTGTAATAATAATAAATAAATTAACCAATTTAGCATGCACTAGAAAAATCTACAGAGGTGTGCAAATTATTAGACTTGATGTCAGTTTTCCAAAATTCCTTTTATAAATCCAGTGCACTAAAATATCCTTGCAAGGCGTTGAATTTACTTCCAATGTTTAACAAAGAGTCTTAATAATATTTTATTTTAAGAAACTCAAAGTAAAATGATTGTTTAGAATTTCTACTAACAGAGTAGCCTTACTAATGCAAATGCCACATGTTTTGTTTCGATTACTTCGCTCTACTTTTCGTGTAAATTTAGAGCAGAGACATTTGGGGTCTTTTTTACTGATGATTCGTTCTTGAACTATCCAATGAACCATGGATTGAAATCACCTGACTAAGAGGATACATTCCAAAGTCAATGAAAAATATAATATTATTTACGAACGATCACTCCCTCATAATTTTTTTTAAGTAGAAAAATTAGCCAAAATACCTGTAGTAATGGTCTGGAATAAATCTGGAGATGATGTAATAGGCCTATGTGTTTAATCCTCCACGGTGTATAACGAAAACCCTGCGCGGATGCAGATATCCGCAATAAGTTTAGTTTTTAGAATACAATCCGAACATTGTGAATTGTGAATATCATTACTAGGACCCGGACGTTTATGACATATCTTTTTTTTTTTTTCTTCGTTGTGCCTTTTCCATGACAAATGTAAAATGATAATTTAAGCTAATTAGCATGCTGAGCTTCTATGCCCAAGATCGCGGGTTCAAACCCGGCCGAAGTCGTCGTATTTTTAAGAGCGTTAAAATCCCTCTGTATGCCTTCCTTCGGAGGGGAAGTAAAGCCGGCGGTCCCATGTCATAGATTTATGGCATGTTAAAGAACCTTCCACTAATTACACCTGTGTGAAGCTAAATTAGGTTAGGTTAAACATTTGACAAACGCTCTTAGGTTCCGACGTTCGTCGCCGTTAGCTGACTGCAGTGGCGTCTGGTAACCAGGTTCTGAACTAGTAGTCGTTGACGGTGGCGTTTGGCGGCAAAAGTAGGAACTACTTGAAAAAATTAAATGTCTGCAGTCCTTACTTGAGTTGAAAACAGATACACACACTAACACAGTCATCACTATTAACACCGGTTATCAGACAGATTCTATACACACCCAAAGTAGGCCTACATGGGGCTACATGACCGCGTTGTCGCAGCCACTAAACTGAGGAACCAACCAACCTACCAATTTAAGCTAATCTCATTCAAATGATGTCATTAAGCATAATTACCTCACCGAACTGAAAACCGACAGTAGTGTCTACGCTGGCTAAAGTGCAGCATTAGGTCATGGGGCCAAGCTCTCTGCTGACTCGGTAGACGCGTGGGTTCGAGCCCCACCGTCGGCCATCCTTGAAATGGTTTTCCGTGGTTTCCCATTTTCAACACCAGGCAAATGCTGGGACGGTACCTTCTAACAGGCCACGGCCGCTTCCTTCCACATCCTTGCCCAGTTTCATTCACCATCATTCATTTCATCTCTCATCAACTCCTCTCATGAGGTTGGCATCAGGAAGGGCATCCGGCCGTAAAAACCATCGCCACAAAGGACTTCCATCGCATCTCATCCCCGACCTCGTTGGAAAACGGGAATAATAAGGGGTAGGCATACAATACCTCACCGAACTGAAAGGGTTGAAATTACTGTATCATTTTAAACATAGCACATAACATACTGTACGTAGCCTAGGAGAACGACTTTCTAACTGTCTAAATGTGTTGCTTTAATACCTTAAGCTTTATTTAATAAATTACACATATTATTGTAATGTCAGCGGAGTATATGACTTTAGATCCCCAACAAGATGGGACCATCAGCAGTGACGGAGAAGATCTCCCTCGTGTAACAAAATCCAAATATCATGAATCTACTGTCTCTGACAATGGAAGAATCATTGACGAGGTCAACGCAAGGACGCAGGCGTCCTGGTTGAAATGGCGTGCGACGACAGGTGTCACCTGTGACCGCCGGATGAAAGACCACCTTAAATCCAAAATCTACCGCACTGTTATCCGTCCAGTCGCACTCTATGGTACCGTGTGTTGGCCCACTACAAAAGAGGTGGAACGTAGGCTAAGCGTCATGGAGACATAGTAGGTGGACAGGCGGCGTCACTAGAATGGATCATGTTACCAATGTTGATATACGGAAACGTTTCAGAGTGGCGCCGATCCATCAGAAAATGCGGGAAGGCCGTTTAAGCTGGTTTGGCCATGTGCTGCGCGCAGAAGAAGACACAATAGCTAAATCAGCATATAACCTGGAAGTCACGGGAAAAAGGCCCAAGGGACGACCAAGGCAGAGGTGGATTGATACGATCCATACTGACCTGAAGACTGCACATATACCCCCAGATATGCCTCAAGACCGAAAGAAATGGAGACAACGAATCCTCTCAGCAGACCCTGCCACCAGGCGGGACAAATGCTAGGAAGAAGAAGAAGAAGAAGAAGAAGAAGAAGAAGAAGAAGAAGAACTGTAATGTCAGCAGAATCGGATGACCAAAAATGCGGATGTGGTGTAGATGAGAATAACGTTTTCTTTATCTCCGCAGGGCCCTATCTATAACCCACCCATCCTCCCAAAATATGATCACCTCTTATAAAGATGAAATTCCAGCTGTGTCCGCCATTACGCGCGTGAATTATCGTCAAAGACAGTATTGCCAACCCTGCACTTACGGTACTACTCAATAGATTTTTGTCAACGGTGCCACGCTAGCTTCGCATGTCCAGGGCCGCAACTCGACCCAACCATTCTAACCTTCGTTTTGTCCAATTCAATGGTTTTTGACAATGGTTAGGCCCATTCTACATGAGCTGTTCAAACGCTGCTGTTTGGCCGCCTGCAAGCGCCCTTATACATGTGCAAACTACACGGGACCATCAAACCGCGATCAAAACGCTCGGCTATTCTATACGAACATTTAAAACGCTATTTTGCAGTTCACTTCCAAACTGAACCGTGTTCAGATTGGGTGTATTATGAGACTGTTATTTGAAGAAATCCGTAAAGAAAAAATTCGTAAAAAGAGACGTTAGTGGATTCACCCCACATTATCTAAACGCCTTATTACAGGAAAGTTTCACATCATGTTCGAGGGACACAGTACGTATCCAGAGAAATTCTTTCAGTTCTATAGAATATGGTTTCTTCATTCGATGAATATTATACAAAGGTGATCTTTGTTCGTTTTCACAGATACATTTCTCGGTGACAAACATAGCGAGTTATAAAATACAAGCGATTTATTCAATGAGGAATTAAACTTAGCACGCAGACGATAGATATTGTGGAGGTTGCGTCCTGATTGCGGTCATTCCAGATTGCGTTCACCTCATTACCATTCCAGATTGCGGTCAATTTCATTTTAGGGAAGAACTATAAACATCCCAGCGTCCAGATTGCGATCACTTTTGTTGGGAGACCGGTCCTTGGTTCTTGGTTCTTCCCGACTGACTCATACCTTCCGTAAGTTTTGTGGATAACAAGGGGAAACTGATATTTCACTACCTAACCAAAGAATACAGTTCAGTGTTCAGCTGAGCTCACCCCATAAAACTTCGCGGGGACAAACATTGATTACAAAGGGGGTTTAGAATCAAACGCAGAACAAATTACTTTTACGAGACGGTGAGGTAATAAAAAGAATGTTTTTTCTCGATATAGTCTACAGTACCTATTATAAAAATAGATATCTCGCTCCTCAAATGGGAGAGGACGGTCAGAAATTAAAAATTAAACCCTGTAATTATAAAATTTCCCGTTACAACATTTTATTTTTAAAAGTGAAGGTCGTTGATTCTGATCCTGAAAAGTTTCAATTCTTAAGACTGAAAATGTTATAATCATTGCTTTACGAGGTGCCGTCAGTTTGGGAGGGGACTTGATTCTTTTAAGCGAAGTTTTATGGGGTGTGCTCAGCTGAACAGTTTTTCCCTTGTTATCCACAAAACTTAGGGAAGATATGAGTCAGTCGGGAAGAACCAAGAATCAAGGACCGGCCTCCCAAGAAAAGTGATTGCAATCTGGACGCTGAAATGTTTATAGTTCCTCCCTAAAATGAAAATGACCGCAATCTGGACTACTAATGAGGTGAATGCAATCTAGAATGACCGCAATCAGGAAGACACCGTTGTAGACGCTGTTCAACAGCTTGCTACTTCCTCCCGTAGATTGGTTCGCATTCCTACCGCTAGCTGTTGCAATATCTTCGAAAGCGTTGTCGCCACCTGTAGCTTTTTAAACGCCAACGAAGACCACCGCAAGAACGCTCGTGTAGAGGCAACGAAAAGTTGCCGTCTTAATAGCCAGGGGATATTCCATGACGCGGTTGCAGGCGGCCAAACAGCGGCGTTTAAACAGCTCGTGTAGAATGGGCCTTAGAGCCTAACACGACCAGATCAATGTTGTTTTGTCAACCGTGCCCCGCAAGCTCCCCGCGTCCAAGGCCACACCTAAACCCGACCATTCTATCCTTCGCTTTGTCCAATCCAATGGTGTCTGACAATGGTTACAGCCTAACACGTCCAATCCAAAGGTTTTTGACAATGGTTACAGCCTAACGCGTCCAGATCAATGGCTTTTTTTTTAATCCAGTGTAGACTACATTGACTCAAGGACGTGTTTTTTACTTTTTTCTGAATTTTCTTTCCCGCTTGGCGGCTTCAATGGCGTAGTTGGTAGCATGCTGAACTTCTATGCCCAAGGTCGCGGGTTCGAACCCGGCCGAAGTAGTCGGATTTTTAAGAGTGTTAAAAATCCTTCAGTGTGCCTTCCTTAGGAGGGGAAGTAAAGCCAG
This sequence comes from Meconema thalassinum, assembly GCA_946902985.2. Classification (NCBI taxonomy): domain Eukaryota; kingdom Metazoa; phylum Arthropoda; class Insecta; order Orthoptera; family Tettigoniidae; genus Meconema; species Meconema thalassinum. The sequence goes on from OX336400.1 coordinate 157,884,643, forward strand.
CGGTCCCATGTCATAGATTTATGGCATGATAAGGGACCTTCCACTAATTACACTTGTGTGAAGCTAAATTATAAGTTACATTTGACTAACGCTCTTAGGTTCCAAAGTTCGTCGCCAGGAGCTGACTGCTGTGGGATTTAGTAACCAAGTTCGGAACTAGTTGGTCGTTGACGGTGGCGTTTGGTAGCGAAAGTGGGAACTACTTGAAAAATCAATGGCTGCACTCCTTACTTGAATTAAAAACAGATAACACACACTAATACAGCCATCACAATTATCACCGGTTATCAGACAGATTCTACACTCACCCAAAGTGCACGGGGCTACATGACCACGTTGACGCAGCCCCTAAACTGAGGAACCAACCAACCAACCAACCGTCTTTCCCGTAATTTTGTTTATTTTTATAATTAATAACTAACTAACCCCGTGGCACTACAGCCCTTGAAGGGCCTAGGCCTACCAAGCGACATCTGCCCAGCCAATTGGCCTGCAGATTTTGGGGCGACGCGTGGTCAGCGCGTCGGTTCCCCTCGGCCGTTAATCTTGGTTTTCGTGACCGGGGCACTGTCTCACTGTCAAACAGCTACTCAATTGTCCTCACGAGGCTGAGTGCACCCCGTTCCAACACTCACGTCAGTTTTAAAATCCCTGACGGAGCCGGGGATCGAACCCGGTGCCTGCGGGTGAGAGGCAGGCGCGCTACCCCAACACCACGGGGCCGGCTTTTATAATTAATAGTTTTATATATTTTTTGTTTGATTAATTTTCGATCTTTTCAAATGTAGGTGTCCATCTCTAAATTTTGAATTTCATTCAAAATTTGTATAGGCCTACTTTGATCTGTGTTAAGAGGGGCAGATGACCTCGTAGTTTCGCCCCTTAAAGCAACAATAACTAACAACTATACCCCACTAGCACGTCACGTGTGTTGGGTGGTGGATTTTGTACCGGGCATGTTGGCAACTAGTGACGTCAGTGTGTGCGCCTCGTTGTGAGTGCTTCGATGGCAGTTTAACAAACTAAATACGCTGTCGAACATGGCTGCCCTTATGGAACGAGCAATAAGTAAAAGCACATATTTACGTGATTTAGCACATATATCCGGTACAGTCGGTGCAGAAGTGACCAAGTTTAGTAATTACAATTCATAATGCCCCCCAGGAAGTTGAAATAAAGTATGAAAATCATATATTATCGAAATGAAAGCGAAAAAAGAAAAAAGAAAGACCGTGGTTTCATAATCAATGAATAATGTTCTACATTAGTTTATGTTCGACAATTACTATTATATGTCAGAAAACTGTACTATAATGAGGATCATTATAACACTATTTTTCATTATGAAACAGTTTCTCCCACCAATCACAGCTCAAGAAACAGTTGTTTGACCAATTAGATAATTAGATGCGCTGAGTTCCACGGCCTTCTAATTTAAATTCCACCTCCTGGCCTAGTGTCATAGTAGGGTAATCGAGGAGGTCATGGTCAAATACAAGGTATTCTCTGCGTCTCATGCGCTCTGTTCAGTAGCCTATATAAAACTGGCGAAATCTCGGTAGATATTTATGAATATTTATGTTCGAACATAAAATAGTTATCGAACATAAACAGTCATATGCAACTCGCCTATAATGGTAATTAAGACACTCGTAAGGAAATTATAAAACTCGCATACGCTCGTTTTATAGACATACTCGTGTCTTAATTATTGCCATTATAGGCTCGTTGCATAATGTATTATTTCCATACAGATACATTAATTCTGAAGCAGTCTGTTTGTTGATGATTCATTTTCATGCAGTCAAGAATGCTAGCCTCTATACCAGAAAGTGGACAATCGTATACTGTATGCCCTAATAAGTCGTAATTGAAATTACTATTTTTTTTTTCTTAAATATGTACCTGGGGATAACAAAATGAGTAGGAAAATCGTATTTCTTTCTTTGCCTCTATATACATGCCCGATTGGTTTCTGATGCAAATCAAGGGATTATCGTCACAATACAGTGGTTTTTATTTATCATATAATAGTACATTATGCAACGAGCCTATAATGGCAATAATTAATTACCATTATAGGCGAGTTGCATACGACTGTTTATGTTCGACGATATAAGTATTTTATGTTCGAACAAAAATATTCATAAATATCTGTCGAGATTTCATCAGTTTTATGTGCTGAACAGATCGCATGAGACGCAGAGAATGCCTTGTATTTGACCATGGCCTTCTCGATTACTCTACTATGACACTAGATAACGCAGTGAAATTTAAATTAGAAGGCCTTGGAACTCAGTGCAGGCGCGATGATATCCTTATCTATATGGTCAACAACTGTTTCTTGAGCTGTGATTGGTGGGAGAAACTGTTTCATAATGAAACAAGTAGTTCCGTGAAGAACTATACAGCCTATTTTCATATATCCTACTTATGTTAACTGCCACTATGAACATACAAAATTTCAGTTTGATTGCTGTAATAGATTCGTAGATATTGAGAACCGACTAAATATTTCGGATGGTCGCCATGTTGGATTTTACATATATAGGTCCCAGAGTTATGTACTGTTACATGAATATTATTGTGCACGTGTAGCATTCAAGTTTCAATCGCATGATTAGGACACAAGAAGTAACAAGGAGATTTTAAAATTTCGCACAGCTGCCATCTTGAGGTTATGGAAACAATTGAAATAAATTAGATGCCAGTGGATTAACATTCGTATAAGGATTTACTGTACCAAGTTTCACTGCACTAGGATGGTTAAATTGCGAGAAACGTCCATGTGAATATTTATAGTTCGCGTCGCCGCCATGTTGGATTTGTGATCACCAGGTTATTTTAAGTCCTATAGGTGAACTTATGTTCATAGCCCCTATGAACATAAAGAAATTCAGTTTGATTGCTATAATAGATTCGCAGATATTGAGAGCCGTCTAAATATTTCGGATGGTCGCCATATAGGATTGTTAAATGTATAGGCCATAGAGTCAAGTACCATTAAAGGGAAATTATTGCGTAGGTTCATTATTCAAACTTTCACTTCGATCGCATGATTACGACACAAGAAATAAAAAATTAATTTTAAAATTCCCACAGCTGCCATTTTGAGGTTATGTAAACAATTGAACTAAATCGGATACCAGTGCATTACAATGCGTATAAAAATTTCCTTTACCAGATTTCATTGCGTTTGGAACAATAAATTGCGAGAAAGGTCTGTTAAAATTTTTAATTCTCTTGGCCGCCATGTTCGTTTTGTAGTTATCCGGTTTTTGAAAGTATTATAGATGAACTTCCAGTAGTGCCCTTTATCTCCATACAAAATTTCAGGGTGATACCGCGAATGGTTTCAGAGATATAGAATGCCGGTGAAATATTTCGCACATCCGCCATCTTGTGGTTATGTAAACAATTGAACGAAGTTAGATGCCGGTGCATTACAATGTGTATGAACATATACTGTACCAAGTTTTATTGCGTTTGGTTGGTTAAATCGCGAGAAACGTCTATTTAAAATTCGCAAATTCGCGTGGCCGCCATGTTGGTTTTGTAGGTACCAGTTTTTCAATGGTCACATAGGTGAACTTCTAGTAGTTCCCTTTATCACCGTAAAAATTCCAGGTGATATTGGGAATAGTTTCGGCGATATTGAATGCTAGTTAAATATTTCGTACAGCCGCCATGTTGGATTGGTGAGACGTAATATAATTTGAAGGGAACGGTCGGGGTCGCCTGGAGTAGTGCTATGAACTTACCGAGTTTCATTGAAATCGCTCCAGCCGTATAGAAGTTATTAGGGGGGACACACACACACACACACCACACACACACACACAAACACGCGCGCGCACGCGCACACAGACACATGGACAAAAGGTGCTCGCATACGCCTATTTTTTCAAAATTGAAAATAGGCTAGTGTTATAATGACCATCATTATGATACAGTTTTCTCACATATAATAGTCAGGGTCGAACATAGTTGCATATTTCGAACATTTTTACCATTAGGTCATATTTTGAGCATTTTTGGTAAGAACGTCATATTTCGGTAGTTTGACGGCAGCTGTAGGTGTGCAATCATCCTCAACTTACCGAACGGGAACTAGTGTTTACAGAAATAGACCGAAAATAACCACTGACACATGTATAGTATATTCAGAAAATTTAAAAAATGTCATTCAAATCGGTTTCATCATGTTTGAATTGATACGGGGAATCGATTTGCACACATACATGGCCGCCATATGCAAACTATTGGGCTGAAGACCTTGTAGTTCAGTCAAAAGTTGCTTCCCGCAAAAAGGTATGTTGTTGCAAAATTTGGTAGAGATCAAATGATTAGGTTGGTCGTAATTTGATTTAAGCTTTTAACATTTGGATGGACGCCATTCCGTTTCCGTCAAGATGACGGCGATATAGAACATGACACTGAGGTGCCCTTTGCTAGTGCTACCACTGTACCAAATTTCGTTCAATTCGGTTTCATCATGTTCGAATTCATAGAGGGGGGGGAGACAGACATTCAGAGTACACACACTCACACACACACAGACAAGACACACAATTTTTGGCCCTGTGTAGATCTCATAAGTCTACTTTCATTTCTTGCAAAAATCGTAAGTAGGCTAAAAATAATGGAGTACAGCTGTAAGAAATGAGAAACCTCTATTGATGTCGAATTAGCAGATGAAATGCTAAAGGAAATAGGAGATATGCGTACTTGGTAAGTAAAATAAGCAGTGATGGGCCAAGTAAAGAGGTAATAGAAAGTAGGCTGGCAATGACATGGAATACTTTTCTACAAATAAGAAAAATGTTGACATCAAATATAGATTTAAGTATTAGAATGTAATTTTTGAAAGCCTTTTTCTGGAGCGTGGCGCTCTATGGAAATGAAACTTCCATTGTTGGTGCAGCAGGAAAGAGGAGAATACAAGCATTTGAAATGTGGTGTTACAGGAAAACGATGAAGATCAGATGGGTAGATAGAGTAACAAATGCAGAGGTATTAAGACGAGTAGGAGAGGAGAGATGTTTCTGGCGACTGCTAATGAAGAGAAGAGATAGGTTGGTAGGATACGTATTAAGGTACCGAGGAATAGCAAACTTTGTTATGGAAGGAAGGGTCGAGGATAAGAACTGCAGGGGTAGACCAAGGTTAGAATAATGTTAAACAGATTGCCTCTATTAGAGAGAGTGGTAGCTACGTAGAGTTGAAACGATTAGCTCAGGGTGGGGTGGCATTGAGATTTGCATCTAACCAGTCTGAAAACGGAAGACTCAAAAACAAATTGGGGCAGATGGCCCCACTGTTCCTTCCCTTAAAACAACAGTAATTATATTCAAACACACACTCTAGAGAACCGTTTCAAATCTTATAATAGAAAAGTCAAACATTAAATGAAAATCCACAGCCTGCTTCCAGTCTCCGACCGGGTCAGGAATGGAATGAATGAATCCTCCATATAGCGGCGAGGATATGAACTGTGCCGGCTGCCGAAGCCTATCGCACTCCTATGAGGCAATGATTAAATTAATGACAGATGAAATGAAATGGTAGTGGAGAGTGTTGCTGGAATGAAATTTTTGACAAAGAAAACCGGAGTACCCGGAGAAAAACCTGTCTGCCTCCGTTGTGTCCAGCAAAGATCTCACATGGAGTGACCGGGATTTGAACCACGGACCCAGCGGTGAGAGGCCGGCGTGCTGCCGTCTAAGCCACGGAGGCTTCTTCAAACATTCAATATCCCCCAGGGGCTCACATCTTGTGGGACGTGGGTTGGCGACCACGGGACCCCAGCTGAGTCCAGCATTGCTTCCACTTACTTGTACCGGGCTCCTCTCCGTCTTCTTTCCTGTCGACCTCCCTTGGTCTACTCTTGTTCTTTTCCGACCCGACGGTATTAGGGTATCCGAGGCCTAGGGAGTATTTCACTTTCCCGCCTTAATTGGGTCTTGTCTCATCTTTCCTGATCTCTCCTTCTTCGAGGGGTCAGACCTCTTGTTTTCTTTTCATTATATTTCCTTTTCTCTTTGAGATTCCTGCACTGTTTTTGTTACTTGGCTCCCCGTGTATGTACCCTTCAGGATTTTTTTTCTCTTCACTACATTTTGTAAGTATTTTTTATCTACGTTGCATTTTGTAAGTTTTTTCGATGTAAATTGCATTTCGCGAGTGTTTTCAACCTCAATTGCATTTTGTAAAGATTGACAATCTAAATTGCTTTTTAGTAAGTCTTTCAATGTAGGAGCAGGGCATTTTAGTGAGTATTTTAAATTTCAATTGCATTTTGTAAGTATTGTCAACCAAAACCACATTTCGCAAGAATTTAAATCTAAATTGCATTTTGTGTGGTGGGCATTTTGCAAGTATTTTGATTCTCAATTGCATTTCGTGGGTATTTTGAATCTAAATTACATTTTGTCAAGTATTTTCAATCTAAATTGCATTTTGTAAGTACTGTCAATCCAAATGAGTAATTTGAATCTACCGTACATTTTGTACGCATTTTCAACTTCAATTGCATTTTGTAAGTATTTTGAATTTCAATTGCACTTTGTGAATATTTTGGATTGAAAATGGGATCTTTCAATCTGAATTGCATTGTGTATTTTCAATTTCAATTACATTTTGTAAGTATTTTGAACCTCAATTGCATTTTGTACGTATTTTCGATCTCATTTGCATTTTGAAAGTATTTTGAATTTCAATTGCATTTTGTAAATATTTCGACTCTACATTGTATTTTGTACGTATTTTGAACCTAGCCTACATTTTGTGCGTATTTTTCAATCTATTCCTTTTGTGAATCTTTTCGTTCTAAATTTCCTTTTGTAAGAACATTTTGTGAGTTGTTTCAATCTGAGTTCCTTTTTGTTAGTATTTTCAGTCTCACTTAATTTTCGTTCTGGTTTCCATTTCATTGTCGTTTTCGCTATCACCCAGATCATTAGGGGCCGATAACCTAGATGTTAGGCCCCTTAAAACAACAATTATCATCATCATCGTCATCATCATCACCATCAATATTGTTAAATATTGAAAAAGCTCCTCAGTAACCGCAGTCAAAGTCTAGATCTTAGTCTACGAATGGTCAGGTGATATGTATTCACATACTATTGTGTGGCATCGAAGGATGGACTCTAACCCAGGCTCTTTGCAAGGTGCTGGAAACCTTCGAAATGCGGATGTATCGGCGGATGTTACGTATCTCGTGGATCGAAAGAGTGAGGAATACTGAGGTGATGGGAAGATTAAACAAGAAGACGGAAGTGCTCCTTTCCATCAAGAAGCGGAAATTCAATTATTTTGTACACGTGATGCGTAATGAAAAATACAGGATCCTACAGTTGGCGATTCAGGGGAAGATCTCAGGACAGTGGAGACCCGGCCGAAGGAGAATCTTACGGACTGGTTTGAGATGATCACAACGACCCTTTTCCTTGTGGCTGACTCGAAGAATAGAATCAACATGATGACCGCCAACCTTCGATAGAAGACGGCACGGAAAGACGAAGAAGGGGTTCATTAGTTTACCGTATTGAGATGTATTATTTTGTGGTATTTATAGAATAATGAACAAAATGTTTAATTGAGTAATAAACAGGTTATAAGTTCCGCCTGATCAATACTATTCTACAGCTTTAACCACAACTAACACTCCCATGATTTTCATTTAATACAGCTATATATTTGGGTATGGAATAGAAATAACCTGGGAAAAACTAGGAATGAAAGATCTATCAGCCATGGAAGCCGTCAAAGCTCGGTTCCTGAAGTCCGCCCTAGCAATATCCAAATACACCCGCTCACGACTCGTCTATGTCCTAGCAAGAGAAACCTTTCTGATGGAAGATCTCAGGATCTAATTTAATCTACCTTTTACTATAAACTGGGAAAAACAAGTGGAAATAAGAAAACAGAAGTCAAAAGAGATATGGGCTGACTTCTGAGGCCATGGTGAATGGATCATGGATGGAAACCAACCAAGACCTGCACCATTTCGTGAACTCATTGGCAACGCACGGATACCACCGCAGAGTGTGCAAAGTGAAGAACCATCACGAGCCGAACAAAATATGTGTATGTGATCTTTGTGAACGCCCATGTGATCGATACCACTTTACAAGATGCAAAGAAACTATCCAAGTCAATAATCGAGACCTGCTTAGGACCATAAGACTGAAACAAAGTGAAATATAAAATAATGAATGTAGTGTAAATGTATTTGTATGCTTAATGCACAACTTGTGCGAGTTTCTTAAATAATATCTGGGTAATGAGCTCAGCTGTTCCCATAAATTTGACAATAATACTAAAATAAAAGACGAATCATAGCCGACATAAGCATACAATTTAACCTCATGTAAGTTGTCAATTTAATAAGTTATCTTATTAAACGTTGCTCAAACCAGGTAATATCTTATTACTGGTTATGAAGTTTATCAGTGGCCTTTACCTACTCAATTACCGGGTGAGTTAGCCGTGGTGGTTACGGCATGACTGATGGCAGTCGCTCACATCCGGGAGGCGAGGAGGTTCGAATCCCCCCGCCGGCAACCTTGAAGATGGTCTTCTGTGGTTTCCCATCTTCCTTCCAGGCAAATGCCGGGGTTGGTCCCTAACTATAGGCCACAGCCGCTACCTTCCAACTTCTCGTCCTTACATTCCAACTTCCCTCCTTCCCTCCCCAACGGTACTTGTAGCTCACCCATTGGGTGTCCGTCTCGAAGTAGCTACAAAAACTGGCGAGCCGAACATGTCCTCAGACACTCCCGGCACTAAAAGCCATACGCTAAAAAAAAACTACTCAATTCTTCCCTAACAATTTACTAATTTCCCCCCATATTTCTTCTTTTTAGACGGACTAGTGGCCAATCTCTGTTGGTTCCTTAGTTTAGGGGCTGCGACAATGCGGTCATGTAGCCCCGTGTACTTTGGGTGTGTGTAGAATCTATCTGATAACCGGTGTTAATTGTGATGACTGTATTAGTTATTTAATTCAAGTAAGGATTGCAACTTTGAATTTTTCAAATAGTTCCTACTTTTGCCGCCAAACGCCTCCTTCAACGACTACTAGGCCTAGTTCAGAACTTAGCTACTAGACGCCAACGCAGTCGGCTCTTGGCAACGAACGTAGGAACCTAAGAGCGTTGTTTACATTTTAACCTATACAATTTAGCTTCACACAGGTGTAATTAGTGGAAGGTTCTTTAACATGCCATAATTCTATGACATGGGACCGCCGGCTTTACTTCCCCTCCGAAGGAAGGCATACCGAGGCCTATCTCTACCGTTGCATTTGTTCAAATTATACACTTATAAGCATTCTATTGGCAAGATATTATTTCAGCGCAGTGACTTCATTTTTGTTTTGTTTTTTGTTTTGTTTTATATATATATTTCTTCAATACTGGCGAAGTATTGAATTATTGAATATTTCAATCATTACTACGGGATTCCAACAACATGTTTCCTAGTATTCTCAACTGTTGCTACCGTACTGAATCTAACATCTGTTGACCACGGTGAAGCGTGTGTTCATTATCATAAATTGTCTCGTCGATGAACACTTCTGAAGATTTAAACTAGCCCTATTGAAAGTGTTCCTAGTTTATAAGACTTTTACATCACGTTGTGTTACTTTAGGCGTTCAATTTTCAATCTATCTTTATGGTGCACCATATAAGATTTAGTGATAAGAGACTTTTTAGTGTTACGCTAAACAATTATCTTGTGTCGTATTCATTCATATCGGCTGATGAAGGGGCCAAAACTAATAATTAGGCCTCAAAACATGTCCCACCAATGACCACACAGTGAGCATCTCTGCTTAGTATTAAAAAAAAGGTCCCAGATTCTTGGATATTACGGAAACTCGAGAACCACTGGATGGATTTTGATGCGGTTTTCACCATTCGTTAAATTATATCTCGAGGATACTTTCTGTAAAAAATAATTTATTTATGATCAAAGGAAGCCGAGCAGTAACGATTTCAGTGGAAAAGTCGAAAAATAAACCTGGCGTCCGAGTGCTTTTTAAGCTTACGCTGGGCAAATCGTTAAAAATATCTAAATACTATGAGTGTAAGAATTGTTCAGCATGGAAAAGTCTACAAAAAAGTCCGCGAGAGCATATGTCTATCTTCAATACATCGCCCACTATAAGTGTTTTTACGTTTTAATTTCTTCCAACCATGTCCATTCAACTACTGAGGCGACAGTTTACGAGCCAGCTAAGGGCGAGTCAATCATCCCTGTTACAGCCTAGTTAGCGGGCGAACCTATTGCCCCAGATACAGCCAGCAGCAAACCGTTGAGTCGTGTTGAGTTAAGACTTCTGAGAAGGGTGGTTGTGTTTGGAGTTTCCCTGGAAGAGCAACTCGGGTTTTCTTCATTTCGCCTGTTTTTTTTTGTTTTTTTTTTGTTTTGTCGTGTGGCCTCCTCAGAGGCCGAGTGCAGGTCTTTCTATTCGACGCCCGTGGGCGACCTGCGCGTCGGGATGGAATGGATGAAGATGAATGAAACTGGGCAAGGATGTGGAAGGAATCGGTCGTGGCCTATCAGAAGGTACCGTCCCAGCATTTGCCTGGTGTTGAAAATGGGGAAACCACGGAAAACCATTTCAAGGACGGCCGACGGTGGGGAAACACAGTCAAGTTAAGATTGGACGGAAGGGGGATTTGAGTTTCATTCACCTCGCCATTCCCTGGAAGTGAAACTCTCATTTCGCCTGTGAACTTTTCGTTCCGCAAAATTCACAGTCAATTTAAGATTGGACGGAAGGGGTATATATTATATTAAATTATACTGATTGGTGTATAATCTCTACTTAGTATAAAACAAAGTCCCCGATTCTTGGATATCATGGGTAATCTCGAGAACCACTGGATGGATTTTGATGTGGTTTTCACCATTCTGTAAAGGATATCTCCAGGAAGGTTTTTGTAGAAAATAATTTATGATCAAAGTAAGCCAATCAATAACGACTTCAGTGAAAAAGTCGAAAGAAAAACCTTGGCTTCTGTGCGCTTTTTAAGCTTACGCCTGGCAAACCGTTAAAAATATCAATATACTAGGAGTGTAAGAATTGTTCAGCATGAAAGGTTCTACAAAAAAAAAAGCCGCGAGGGCATATCTTTATCTTCAATACATCGCCTACTATAAGTGTATTTAGATTGGACGGAAGGGGGATTTGAGTTTCATGCAGTTCGCCATTCTTAAATTGCGTCTGACAAGAATTCGTTGCAAATGCATCTCCATGATAATATAATTAATAGTCCAGTCAGTGATAATTGTTGAGTTCTACAAAAAAGTCCACGAGACCATATCTCTATCTTCAATACATCGCCGACTATAAGTGTTTTTACATTGGACGGAAGGGGGATTTGTGTTTCTTGCACCTCGCCATTCTTAAATTACGTCTGACAAGAATTCGTTGCACATGCATCTCCATGATAATATAATTAATAGTCCAGTCAGTGATTTTAACCCATCATGCTGAGACGTAAAACGGATATTGGTCGTAGTTCATTGACATCGAAAATAAAGGCGCTTATCACGTAATGCATTCATAACTGTTCCCGGGTGAAGCCGGTTGCTAGTAGTTAATAAGAGTATTGATCAGGCGGAACCTTTAACCTGTTTATACTAACAATTAGTTCATCAATACGGAACCAGAATGAACCTTTTAAGTTCTGAAATCAAAATGTTTAATACAATAAGCAAGATTTGTTTGTAAGAAAAATCTCGCAGGTAGCAGAGATTTATTCTACTGCAGTTATCTTCTCTCTTGTGTCCCCAGGGTAATACCATCATTCGGTAACAAAGCATACCCATGATTCATGTTTTTGTTATGAGAATATTCTTTTGAAAGAACACTGCTACATGTATAAATCAATTATATTTTTTGAAAGCCACATATACGTTAATCTACTTGGCATAACTTGTAGGAATAAAAAGCATTGTGTGACCAAGTTTTGTTTATGAATGTGTATATTTAAAAAGAATTGTGGTTCTCTTTATAATTGCAATTTATTGTGCGGTCGCTGTAATGTAGAGTTATGGACATAGCTTTGACCTCCAACCGCAAACCACTGAGTATAACTAATATTACTGTGTTCTGTCCGGGGTTACTCGCTTGCGCATGGTGTTATTCAGCATAAATGTGAAATAAGGAGTTTTGAAGTGAAATGGCAGGAATTTTTAAATTATCCTGCATTACGAAGAGAAAATCAGGCTTACAAACAGCAGCAATACATTGCTGCTGCGATTCAAGTAACAGGGATACATTAATTTAAGTTTGTCCTACTTCCCTCATATTGTGCTCACATATCTTAAATATAACTTTAATAATAATAATAATAATATTAATAATAATAATAATAATAATAATAATAATAATAATAATAATAATAATAATCAAAACCAGACAGACAGTCATTACCTTTGTAGATTTCAGAAAAGCATATGACTCTATAGATCGTCAAACACTTTTCAATACTCTAGAAGAATTTCAAGTGGATAGAAAAACAAGAGAATTAATCAGACAAACACTAACTGGCACTACGTCAAAAGTTAAATTCCTCGGCGAAATATCTGAGCCTTTTGCAATTAACACTGGGGTCCGCCAAGGAGACGGATTATCTCCGTTACTGTTCAACCTCGTACTTGAGAAGATAATCAGGACCTGGGAAAAGGAAACTAAGGGAATAACCCTTGGCAGACTACTCAAAGATAGAATTCATGTACATTGTTTGGCCTTTGCTGATGACATAGCAATCCTTTCTAATAACAGACAAGAAGCAATTCATTCCATTGAAAAATTACATGAAATTGCCATCAAAACGGGACTTCAAATTTCTTATGAGAAAACTCAGTACATGGAAGGAGCCTCACGATACTTAGACGGACAACCTATGAGAACTAAATTCGGCAAAATCTTTCAAGTGAACGAATTCAAATATCTGGGAGAAATTATTCAGCCCTCTCGTTTAAACCGTGAAGCAAATAAAGAGAGAATTTCCAAATTACAGAAAGCTTACAGAATCACTTGGAATAGGTATAACAAAAAATCAATATCTCGGAAAGCAAAACTTAGTCATTATAATACAGTAATCGAACCGGAGGCGTTATATGCATCAGAAACCTTAATCATTGGTGGCAAATCTTTAACCAAAGAGATTGAAAAACAAGAAAGGAAAATTTTACGAAAAAATTTTGGCCCAGTTTTTATAGAGGGAATTTGGAGGAAAAAGTCATCCCAGGAAATATATCGCCAATGTGAAAAAATGTCTCATACTTTTCGGAAAAGTCGATTGAAATTTTACGGGCACATTATCAAAATGAACAATGGCAGATTGACTAAAAGAATTCTCAACTTGGCCCTCTCACTAAAAACCAAGAACAGCTGGCTACGTGAAATTGAAACAGATCTCCAGGAAATCAACATTTCAGACAATATTCTACAGGTCAGATGCAAATTCAGAACCCTAATCGACAATCACCAATTTGAAGACAAACCCAACACCAGGGCCACCATAACTTGGACAGAAGACCGAAGAAAGGCGCTCAGCGAGAGGATGAAGAGATTTTGGAAGGAAAAGAAGGCCAACACATCAGCTAAACAGGTTCAACCGTGCTCCTGAGTCGGGCATAACGATGCAAGAATAATAATAATAATAATAATAATAATAATAATATCGTATGGCCTCGGATGCCGGGTGCAAGTTTTGTTATTTGACATCCAAAGGGTAGCTTGCATGTCGAATTTCGTTGTTCCTTGAAGCACTAAGAAAGTCAAGGAGGTTAGATATCTAAACTCCTTGAACAATATAGCGCTTTCTAGTAGAGAAATGAGGAACTTTGTGTTGGCGGATACTCCGGAGATTAATTTTGCCATTATGAACATGGCCTATTGAATTCAAATGGGTTCTTTGACATGCCAACATCGTATGACATGGTGTCGTAATTTTTGCTGCCTTTCAAAAATCACTTACCACGGCCAGGAGCGAATCTGCAAGCTTACGGTTAGTAGACCGACACGTTAACCACTCACCTACCGTCACAAGCATAACTAAAATAGTAATAATAATAATAATAATATCCCCCCTCCTGGCACTACAGCCCATGAAAGGCCCAGGCCTACCAAGCGACCGCTGCCCAGCCATTTGACCTGCAGATATTAGGGTGACGCGTAGTCAGCGCATCCGGTACCCTCAGCCGTTAAACTTGGTTTTCGTGACCGGGGCACTGCCTCACTGTCAGACAGCTACTCAATTGTCCTCACGAGGCTGAGTGTGCGGCGTTCCAGCCCTCACGTCAGTTTCTAAAATCCGTGACGGAGCCGGGAATCGAACCCGGGGCCTCCGGGTGGGAGGCAAGTGCACTACCCCAACACCACGGGTCAATAGTAGCAATAATAAAAACAGAGGAAGAAGGGGAAGAAGAAAAGAAACCCCACTCTCGAACAATGAAAGAAATTTGTAAACAAAGTAAGTTTATTACAAAGAAACGTAGGCAAAGTTGATTTACTGTACCCTCCCAAAGACTTATTCAAAATAATAATAATAATAATAATAATAATAATAATAATAATAATAATAATAATAATAATATCGTATGGCCTCGGGTGCCGGGTGCAAGCTTTGTTATTTGACACCCGAAGGGTAGCTTGCACGTCGAATTTCGTTGTTCCTTGAATCACTATGAAAGTCAAGGAGGTTAGATATCTAAGCCCCTTGAACACTATAGCGCTTTCTGGTAGAGAAATTAGGAACTTTGTGTTGTCGGAAACTCTCGAGATTAATTTTGCCGTTATGAACACGGCCTACTGAATTCAAATGGGTTCTTTGACATGCCAACATCGTATGACATGGTGTCGACATTTTTGCCGCCTTTCAAAAATGTCTTACCACGGCCAGGAGCGAACGTGCAAGCTTGGGGTTAGTAGACCGACACGTTGACCACTCACCCACCGTGGCAAGCATAACTAAAATAGTAATAATAATAATAATAATAGTAATAATAATATCCCTCCCCCCTCCTGGCACTACAGCCCATGAAAGGCCCAGACCTGCCAAGCGACCGCTGCCCAGCCATTTGAAATGCAGATATTGGGGTGACGCGTAGTCAGCCCATCCGGTACCCTCAGCCGTTAAACTTGGTTTTCGTGACCGGGGTACTGCCTCACTGTCAGACAGCTACTCAATTGTCCTCACGAGGCTGAGTGTGCCCCGTTCCAGCCCTCACATCAGTTTCTAAAATCCGTGACGGAGCCGGGAATCGAACCCGGGGCCTCCGGGTGGAAGGCAAGAGCACTACCCCAACACCACGGGGCAATAGTAGCAATAATAAAAACAGAGGAAGAAGGGGAAGAAAAAAAGGAACCCCACTCTCGAACAATGAAGGAAATTTGTAAACAAAAAAAGGTTCATTTGAAATAAAGGTAGCCAAAGTTGATTTACATGTGCAGTACCCTCCTAAAGGGTTATTCGAAGTGATAATAATTATTATATCAAACAATAGGCAAGAAGCTGTCCATTCCCTGGAAAATTTCATGTAATTACATGTAAAACTGGACTAAAAATTTCATATGAAAAAAAACGATACTTGGAAGGATCTCTTCAATACTTACTGTAGGCAAACAACATCTGATTAGAGGCCGTCCACATTATTACGTAATCGAAAAGAAAATGGTTCGAAACTTATTAATACTGTATTTTGATGGCATGTGGGGAGGGGTAATCAAAATGATTACGTAATCAGAAGCCTTGCTTTGTAAGTTGAATATAAAGGTCATTTTTGTTTACTTGTAAAATTAGCAGAAGCCTTACCTTGAAGGTTGAATATCAAGGTCATTTTTCTTTACTTGTGAAATTTGCAGGAGCCTTACTTTGTAAGTTGAATATCAAGGTCATTTTTGTTTACTTGTGAAATTAGCAGAAACCTTACCTTGTAAGTTGAATATAAAGGTCATTTTTGTTTTTCTTATAAAATTAGCAGAAGCCTTTTCTTGCAAGTTGACTGCAAAGGTCATTTTTGTTTTTCTTATAAAATTACAAGAAGTTTGCCTTGTAAATTGAATGCAAAGGTCATTTTTGTTTTTCTTATAAAATTACCAGAAGCCTTACCTTGTAGGTTGAAAGTAAAGGTCATTTTTGTTTTTCTTATAAAATTAGCAGAAGCCTTGCCTTGTTCAAAGAAAACTTCCATTCAGATCATAAAGAGGTTCAAAAATTATATTTCATGAAAAATAAAGTAGAACTTTCGTCAATTTTCCGTACAGTTCTTGTGCGTTTTTCTGTCCACGAAACTCCTCAGGAATCTGCAGCATTATATTTTTTACAGTAATTGATGTCCCTGAGTCTGTGTTTCTTGTTTCATTTATTTAGCCTATACGGACAAATCGTGACGAAATCAGAAATATTAGGTACTTCGCTACGCGTCATAAATAAATTAAAATGTGAATGTGACAGTTAAAACAGAGGATAGGCGAGGTGCTGCGCTGAGGGAGATTAAGGATGGAACATTTTGTCCAACTACACCGCTCGGCGTTGACCGTGTTTTATAGCATAAATTTAGGTTTTACTCGCTAACCGTTGGAGATACCTTTCGGATAGAAAATGTAATTTTAAACCTCGTATAGGCCTATGCCATCAAAAGTCTGCTATTTCTTAGCGTTCTCTTTTTATTTGAAATTGAAATATGAAAGTTTGAAACCAAAGGGTGTATTGACGTCACTAAAATGGTCGCCATCTTTAAATAGTGCAAAGTATTGAAAATCAAAAGTAACCTATATGTTAACCAGGTAAATCAGCTACTTCCATGTAAAATTCATGTAACTCGGACCAGTGGTACTTGCGTGATTGAGTAATACACAGACACACACCATCTCATTTTTAGCCTCGCTTCGCTCGCGTCATAGTCGTGTCATATTGTTATTCAATGAAATGCAGGTTTAACCCCGTTAACACCCCTTTAGAACCTGAATATCCAAAAATCCCTCCTTAGTAGACGTTTTCGACACACAACAAACATATCCCCAAAATATCATTCTTCTAACTTTAATAGTTTTGGTTGGTCGATGAGAGTGAACAATCAAAAATCCTTCCTTAGTGGACGTTTTTCTTCCAGAATTTCACCCCTCCCCATAGGCCCCTTAAATTGGATTTATAAAAAAACGGTCGAACACCTATTTTTTATTTTTTATTTATTTATTTTTAAGCTGATTGATTTCCTCCGAGTTTCAAGCTCCTCGCCTATGTCGTTTAAGAGATACACGCTCCATTAGGAATCTTTCAATCCCCACTTTTCACCCCTTTCACCTCATAATATACACCACATCGAAAAACCCTCAGCTACGTGTCTTCTTACTTTTTAATGATGAGTTTATATGCCGTGTATCACATCCCCCAATGAAACCAATCGGGAGATATTGTTATTCAATGAAATGCAGGTTTTAACCCCCTTAAGACCACTTTAGAACCTGAATATCCGAAAATCCTCCCTTAGTAGACGGTTTTGACATACAATGAACATATCCCCAAACTGTCAGGTTTCTAACTTCAATAATTTTGGCTGGGCGATGATGAGTGAGTGAGTCAGGACATTTTCTTTCAATTTTCTTTTTTTTCAGAATTTCACCCCTCCCCATGAACCCCTTAAATTTGATTTATGAAAAAAGTTGTCGAACAGCTATTTACCTACTTTAAACCAGTTTTCCCCCCCTGAGTTTGATAAGTAAGTGAGTCAGTCAATCAGTTAGGACACTTTCTTTCCTGTTCCCCCCCCCCCCGAATTTCACCTTCCCCATGGGCCCCTTAAATTGGATTTATGAAGAAACGGTCAAACACATATTTACTTATTTTTATGCTGATTTTTTCCCGCTGAGTTCCAAACTCCTCGCCTATGTCGTTTAAGAGATACACGCTGCGTTAGGAATCTTTCAACCCCCACTTTTCACCCCTTTCACCTCATAATATACACCACATCGAAAAACCCTCATACACGTGTCTTCTTATTTTTAATGATGAGTTTATATGCCGACTATCACATCCCCCAATGAAACCAATCGGGAGATACTGTTATTCAATGAAATGCAGGTCTACCCGTTTAAAACCCCTTTAAAACCTGAATATCCAAAAATCCTTTCTTAGTGGGCGTTTGCGGCCCGTGAGGAAGCTGCATACCAAATTTCATTCCAATCCGTTCGGTGGTTTCTGAGATTTCGTGATGAATGAATGAGTGAGTGAGTGAGTGGTATTTGACAAATATATAGTAGATAGTGTCAAATCTTTGTTATGCTATACTCGGTTGACAGTGCTATGTGAGCAGTTGAGTAACTAACGGGATTTCATTCAAGATCCTCATTTTCTATACCGGCAGTGCAGAGCGCAACTGGCATCCAGTCGGCCGTGTCTCGACTTGAGCTATGTAGCCATGGAAACTATCTGCCTTGCCATTCCTTCATGAGTATATTTTATGATTTGATTAGCCTGTGCTTGAGTGCAAAAGGGCCGAAATCAGAAGAATGAGAAAGACTATTGAAAATTCATGTAGCCAGCGGTTCTTTCTGGGTCCTAAACTATGTGTATGCAAAATTTGGTTGAGATTGTTGGAACGGTGTAGATTTGTATACGGAAAAGACAAACCCACATACATACAGACTTTCACTTTTATATATAAGATTGATTTGTGATTGCTTAATACAGGGGGGTGATGATTACCCATCATTACAAGGAGGGGGGGGGGGTAAAAAATCCGCCAAAAGGTAATTACATAATACATGTGGGAATTCGATGATTACGTATGATTACAGGGAGGGGGATCAAAAATTGGTCAAAAAGTGATCACCCTAATACAGTATTTCTTTGCTTATTGGGGACGTGGTGGCGCAGCGGTCAAGCTATTTGTCTCCCACCAAGGTGAACCATGTTCGATTCCCGGTCATTGCATGTGAGATTTTCGATGTGATATGCCATGATCTGTGGTTCAGATTCCACGTAAAAAGGAGGTCCTGTGGCTCGTGATCGCACGATTAACGGTCACGTAAAACTACAAACTCCCTTCCTTCCTTCCTTCCTTCCTTCCTTTCTTTCTTTCTTTGCTTATTGTTTTTCAATAGCCCGCGCTCTTCGCTGCAACTGCCGAAGACGTATCACCGTTCCGATCACTAGCGAATATCTACGATCTGCTAGCATCGGCAGCTACCATCGGGAGAGCCTTGGCTCTGACGGACGGAACTTGGAGCAGTGAAGTAGAGGATGGCTTTGGTCATGGTAAACATGTTCTTATAAGTGCTTTCTCTTAAAAAAGGTTGGGGATAATATAGGTACATTTGAATTTTAGAATTGCAACTTGCAGCAATGAACTTGTATTCTTGCCGCACGAGTCACGGAGATTACAGCCATGGGCCCAAGCGGGGTGCATTGCGCGGAAGAAGGTGCAATAGAATAGACGACAGCGCTAGGTTGACCACAGTGCAACCCCCCCCCCCCCCCCCTCCCTCACTCGATTTTGGGCAATAGCACTGTCTCTCTTTCCCTAAGTTTGTGTCGTTCGCTCCAACGGTTTACCCCTTCCTTACCTTGTCCACTGTTCCTTCCTCAAAGTAGTGGTACAAACCTAATTTGTGGATACACAATATTCTTATTCCCAATTTTTTAAACTTCCTTAAAACTTCCTCTATGATTTCACAATTTTTTCCCTAAATGTAGTCTACTGTGTTGTAGTGTCTTTCAATAGACGAGTTTCTTACGTACGAAATAATGTACCACAGACTACTGTCGACCAAAATATTATGTGCACTCGAGTTTGAAGGTTGTTTGTGAAGTAACCAATAGACCTACATAAAATCCAATAACATCATCATTTTTGCCGTTCTATTGTACGTTAGTTCATGTAGGTTTGGAATTTTTAATTTATATTTTAATATTTTTTATCGCAGTTGGAACAATAAAAAGTGCCCATTTTTAAGTGTGTTTCAACCATGCGTCCTATTTAAGAATTATTATCTCAGAAACCCGTAATCACAGCGAGTCCAAATTTTAACACAATATACATTGGAATGTTTTATAACTGATTTATTAATTTCAACATATTGTGTGTCCAAGAAACAAAGTTATCATTTTTGTAAGGTAGCTTTTTCTCGGCACGAGGTGGTTGGACAATGTAGTTCTTGGTCGCGTTGTAATCCTTATACATCAAAAGGTTATGCCGTATGACTGTGAAATACGTAAATTAATTCACTTATTTTATATCGGTTTGTATTTGTACGGGAAAATTAGGCATGGTTCCGCAGCTAGCCGATACGGCGAAAGCTGTACAGCGTTGCTGAGATGGAGCCCATTACGCGTCTTGGCGTTAATTTTTAATTATCTTAACAATTTTAGTCTAACTAGGAATTTCTAGGTTATGTTTGAAAATCCTAACGAATCAGTAATCAGAACCCCCCCAGTCCCAATTAGTTCGGATTTTCGACGCTCTACTGTAATAATAATTTATTAAGGTGCGCTCGAAGGCGCATTACTTAACCTAGTTGAAATTTTCAATCGCTGATTTATATTTTGTTCTCAGTCAGTTTCTAACTTGTGACTGTTCCCTACTGTAGGCTATTCACTGATTGACTTTTCTCTTTTCGAACACACAGTGATATGGTATAGGTAAAGCCCAGCGCGGATGTGGATATCCGCAGATAAACCCGCCATGCGGATATAGTTTGCATGGCTGTGCGGATAGCGGATAAGCTGTGGATAATGTTTAGAGTAAATTTGCGGATAGTTTTTAGAATACAATGATGAACTGGATTTTTTTTAAAATTATTTTTTGCTAAGAACTGCATCTTTCATGTTTCTTGCTATTTCCCTATTTGCTTTCGCTTGGATTGTATAAGAATAACGGAGAAGTGAGAGAAGCCAGTCGTGGAAATACTCTCAATTAGTGTTGACTTATCCCCAAAAGAAGTCCTTTATACCTGCGCTTGCCTGCGTGGGTATATCCGACGACTAATTAAGTGTTATAATTAGCCACTCGCAGTTTGACTTGCCGTTACTCTGAGGGACAAAACTCAGTCAGCATTGTGTTGCGATTCACACATAGCCTAGGGGAACGAATATCACTCTCCTCAAATGTTTAAATGTGTTGCTTTAATACTTAACGCTTTATCTAATATATTAAAAACATGATTGTAATGACAGCGGATTTGGATGACAAACGTGCAGATGTGGATAAAAGTCGTGTGGATGTGGGGTGGATGCGGATAACAGTCTTGCGGATGTGGGGCGGATGCGGATAACAGTCATGCAGATGTGGGGTGGAGGCGGATAACAGTCGTGAGGATGTGGGGCGGATACATATAACAGTCTTGCGGATGTGGGGCGGATGCAGATAACAGTCGTGAGGATGTGGGGCGGATGCGGATAACAGTTTAGCAGATGTGGGGCGGATGCGGATAACAGTCGTGAGGATGTGGGGCGGATGCGGATAACAGTTTAGCGGATGTGGGGCGGATGCAGATAACAGTCGTGAGGATGTGGGGTTGATGCGGATAACAGTCTTGCGGATGTGGATAACAGTCATGCAGATGTGGGGTGGATGCGGATAACAGTCGTGAGGATGTGGGGCGGATACATATAACAGTCTTGCGGATGTGGGGCGGATGCAGATAACAGTCGTGAGGATGTGGGGCGGATGCAGATAACAGTCGTGAGGATGTGGGGCGAATGCAGATAACAGTCGTGAGGATGTGGGGCGGATGCAGATAACAGTCGTGAGGATGTGGGGCGGGTGCGGATAACAGTTTAGCGGATGCGGGGTGGATGCGGATAACAGTCGTGAGGATGTGGGGCGGATACATATAACAGTCTTGCGGATGTGGGGTGGATGCAGATAAAGTCGTGAGGATGTGGGGCGGATACATATAACAGTCTTGCGGATGTGGGGCAGATGCAGATAACAGTCGTGAGGATGTGGGGCGGATGCGGATAACAGTTTAGCGGATGCGGGGTGGATGCGGATAACAGTCTTGTGGATGTGGGGCGGATGCAGATAACAGTCGTGTGGATGCGGGGTGGATGCGGATAACAGTCGTGAGGATGTGGGGCGAATGCAGATAACAGTCGTGAGGATGTGGGGCGGATGCAGATAACAGTCGTGAGGATGTGGGGCGGATACATATAACAGTCTTGCGGATGTGGGGTGGATGCAGATAACAGTCGTGAGGATGTGAGGCGGATACATATAACAGTCTTGCGGATGTGGGGCGGATGCAGATAACAGTCGTGAGGATGTGGGGCGGATGCGGATAACAGTTTAGCGGATGCGGGGTGGATGCGGATAACAGTCTTGCGGATGCGGATAACAGTCGTGTGGATGCGGGGCGGATGCAGATAACAGTCTTGCGGATGTGGGGTGGATGCAGATAACAGTCTTGCGGATGTGTGGTGGATGAGAGGATAACAGTCTTGCGGACGTGGGGCGGATGCAGATAACAGTCTTGCGGATTGGGGCGGATGCGTATAACAGTATTGTGGAAGTGGGGCGGATGCAGATAACAGTCTTGCGGATTGGGGCGGATGAGAGGATAACAATCTTGTGGATGTGGGGCGGATGCAGATAACAGTCTTGCGGATTGGGGCGGATGAGAGGATAACAGTCGTGTGAATGTGGGGCGGATGCGGATAACAGTCGTGTGGATGCGGGGCGGATGCAGGTAACAGTCTTGCGGATTGGGGCGGATGCGGATAACAGTCGTGTGGATGCGGGGCGGATGCAGATAACAGTCTTGCGAATGTGGGGTGGATGCAGATAACAGTCTTGTGGATGTGGGGCGGATGCAGATAACAGTCTTGCGGATTGGGGCGGATGAGAGGATAACAGTCTTGCGGATGTGGGGTGGATGCAGATAACAAACAGTCTTGTGGATGTGGGGCGGATGCAGATAACAGTCTTCCGGATTGGGGCGGATGAGAGGATAACAGTCTTGCGGATGTGGGGTGGATGCAGATAACAGTCTTGCGGATGTGGGGTGGATGCAGATAACAGTCTTGTGGATGTGGGGTGGATGCAGATAACAGTCGTGAGGATGTGGGGCGGATGCGGATAACAGTCTTGCGGATGTGGGGTGGATGCAGATAACAGTCGTGAGGATGTGGGGCGGATGCGGATAACAGTCTTGCGGATTGGGGCGGATGCGGATAACAGTCGTGTGGATGCGGGGCGGATGCAGATAACAGTCTTGCGGATGTGGGGTGGATGCAGATAACAGTCCTGTGGATGTGGGGCGGATGCAGATAACAGTCTTGCGGATTGGGGCGGATGAGAGGATAACAGTCTTGCGGATGTGGGGTGGATGCAGATAACAGTCTTGCGGATGTGGGGTGGATGCAGATAACAGTCTTGCGGATGTGGGGCGGATGCAGATAACAGTCTTGTGGATGTGGGGCGGATGCAGATAACAGTCTTGCGGATTGGGGCGGATGAGAGGATAACAGTCTTGCGAATGTGGGGTGGATGCAGATAACAGTCGTGAGGATGTGGGGCGGATGCAGATAACAGTCTTGTGGATGTGGGGCGGATGCAGATAACAGTCTTGCGGATTGGGGCGGATGAGAGGATAACAGTCTTGCGGATGTGGAGTGGATGCAGATAACAGTATTGTGGATGTGGGGCGGATGCAGATAACAGTCTTGCGGATGTGGGGTGGATGCAGATAACAGTCTTGCGGATTGGGGCGGATGAGAGGATAACAATCTTGTGGATGTGGGGTGGATGCAGATAACAGTCTTGCGGATTGGGGCGGATGAGAGGATAACAGTCTTGCGGATGTGGAGTGGATGCGGATAACAGTCTTGCGGATGTGGGGCGGATGCGGATAACAGTCTTGTGGATGTGGGGCGGATGCGGATAACAGTCTTGTGGATGTGGGGCGGATGCAGATAACAGTCGTGCGGATGTGGGGCGGATGCGGATAACAGTCTTGTGGATGCGGGGTGGATGCGGATAACAGTCTTGTGGATGTGGTGCGGATGCGGATAACAGTCATGTGGATGTGGGGTGGATGCGGATAACAGTCTTGTGGATGTGGGGCGGATGCGGATAACAGTCGTGCGGATGTGGGGCGGATGCGGATAACAGTCTTGTGGATGTGGGGCGGATGCGGATAACGTTTTTTATCCACACAGGGAGATATCGGCTACACTTTTGAACACAGAGAGTACAAACGCACTCATTGTTCGGTTTGTGAATGGTGGTATTCGTGCAGATAGTGTGGTGAAAGCCGTGTATGGCTAGCCTGGTAACAACATATCTTTGTTCTTGACATTCTTTAGTCCAGTTCCTGTCATATGGCACTCGTGCTGTGGAACTGCTCTTCTGTCTCTTCTCTCTACTCCTATCACTTTTCCCTATCCCCCTCCTAGTATTCCTCATCGAATCAATAAATGCCCTTTGGTCAAAAATTCACAGTTTTGAACATCATAAGATGATGATGGTAATTTTCTTTAAGTGTAAAAATTTGCCACCGGGAAATTACCCCCATTTGTACATATAATAAATGCATTTTCATTTAAACACGGACGTTGAATGCACGAACACAATTCAGTTTAAAACTCAGCTATTTTTCTAGGTTTGTGCCATGTCTTGTGTGGGGTTTCACCTAGGACACCAAGCTGGTTCATCAGCGGGCCCTCACAGGAGTAGCGAACTGCGCACTACCTCCCTTTTTATGAAGCGCACCTGCACAAGACACGGCATAAACCTAGAAAAATAGCCGTGTTTTAATTCACTGGCCGTGAAAGCCAATATACCATCTTTTGGAAGCCTTCATAGGGAGGTAAAAGCTGCTTGAGCTTTTAGCTCTCAGAGTTAAGAGGCGCAGGTGCGCTTCATAAAAAGGAGGTAGCGCACAGGTCGCTCCTCCTGTGCGGGTCCGGGGGCGGACACCATGAGCCTGCTGATGAGCCAGCTTGGTGTCCTAGGTGAAACCCCACACAAGACCCGGCATGAACCTAAAAAAAATGGCTTAATTTCTAATTCACTGGCCGTGAAAGCCAATATAGGCTACCACAATTCAGTTTCTTTAATTTGTCCAGATTTTATATATCAGTTTTATCAGTGCTTAATGAAATGCCCCAGATAAGATGATCAACTGTTCTCTAAAGTAAATCAATTTCTGTCTCCCACAGATACGCCTGAGTCCATGTTGTACAGTGAAAAACGTTTTAAAGGACTTGGACTTTCCCGCGCTAGCTGGGAGGCGACTTTACAACACATTAACGGTATGAACATATTAATTAAATCTTATACATCAATGAGAGAACGTTGAATTAGACATAATGCATTCCAAACAAAATATTGCAGGTTGTGAAATGGAACTGACCCAATACTTGTAATTCAACAGCCCACTGGTGTAACCGTGCGGGTTAAATCGCTCATCACGAACGCTGCAGCAAGTCCGGAGATCAGAGGTTAGGATCCCGATACTGACAGCTGCTATAGTTCTCTTACTTTCCTCGTTATTTATTTACTAGCAGATACCCGCGGCTTCGCTCGCGTTGATGACAATGGGGACGATGCATTATTGCTGATGATTGGTCTATTCTATTACATCAATCGCGGTTACAGGTGGGTCCTTTTTAATTCTGAAAATTTTGATACATACAGTGTATTGATAGGAGCAGCAAAGTGAGAATTTCATAGAGTTCAGAAAGTCTGCAGGGTACGATGTTACATTATGTGAACACATTTGAAAATAACGATTTTGTTGTCCGGATACTCGTAAGCACGCCACTACAGTTGCCCATGGGAAAAATGGTTTTGTCTAAATGTACACCTGCTGCTGTTAAGTGTGTGTCATTGCGCTTTGTTAATAGAAATTACGAATATTGTTTGAGAAGGGAACTGCACTCTTGCACACTGGAATGGCAAATCTATCGGAATATGGGGAATTAAACGTATTTTTTCCTTAAGCTATTCAGGGTGTAATTTTGCCACAATTATTGATGATTTGAACGTCAACATGTTGCTATTAATAGACCTATATTAAAATATCTCTCACCTTGGCCGCTGAT
Organism: Meconema thalassinum; assembly: GCA_946902985.2. Classification (NCBI taxonomy): domain Eukaryota; kingdom Metazoa; phylum Arthropoda; class Insecta; order Orthoptera; family Tettigoniidae; genus Meconema; species Meconema thalassinum. The sequence continues at coordinate 157,910,718 of OX336400.1, forward strand.
GTACATTATGCAGTCTCTTCCATTGTTACATCCTAGGGATTGAAATTCTCTAACAACCCTTTTGCCTCACATGCCTCTCTAAGTAATTAAAATTCCTGATTGTTGTTGTTTGAGTCTTCAGTCTGTTGACTGGTTTGACGCAGCCGTCCATGCCTTCCTCTCCTGAGCTAATCGTTTCATCTATACATAGCTACCACGCCCTACATCCGAGGCAATCTGTTTAACCTTGGTCTACCCCTACAGTTCTTGCCCTCGACCCTCCCATCCATAACTAAGCTTGCTTTCCTGGGTGTCTTAATATGTGTCCTACCAACCTATCTCTTCTCTGCATTAGCAGTCGCCAGAAACATCTCTCCTCGCCCACTCTTCTTAATACCTCTTCATTTGTTACCCTATCTACCCATCTGATCTTCATCATTCTCTTGTAACACCACATTTCAAACGATTCAATTCTCCTTTTTTCTGCTGCACCAATAGTCCAAGTTTCACTTCCTTATAGTGCCACGCTCCATATAAATATTTCAAAAATGACTTCCTAATACCTAAATCTACAGTATATTCGATGTCAACTGATTCCTTTTCTGAAGAAATGCTTTCCTTGCCTGAGCCAACCTACTTTTTATATCCTCTTTGCTTCGTCCTTCACTGGTTATTTTGCTTCCTAAGTAACAGAAGTCTCCTACTTCCCGTAGCGTTTTACCTGCCAATTTGATGTCCATAGAGGTTTCTGATTTATTTCGGCTGCATTTCAATATTTTTGTTTTACATTTATTGATTTTCATCATGAATTCTTTCCTCAAGACGGAGTCCATACCGTTCAAAAACTCATTCAAATCCTCTGGCGTATCGGCCAAGATGACGATGTCATCTCAGAGTTGAAATTATTTCTCCTTGAATCTTCACTCCCACTTAAAAATTTTCTCCAATTTCCTTATTATTGTGTTTTTAGAGATCTTTGAAATGCGTTGCCCTCGCACATGGTGTAGATGCATTGTCAAAGGAAAACATTGCATGTTACGAACATGGGTCAATAACCTGTACCGAAAGCTTCTGCTTCCTTCAAATATTAAGGAGAAATTATTGTACCATCTGGATTGGACAGGAAAGCCCCTGTCTAATTATTCCATAGTTAGTCTATAGTGGGGATCTTGGGATATTCTGGTGTCCATTTACCATGAAATGGGTCTTCTCATAAGTTATGACATTTGGAGACCTGTCTTTGATGCTATCTCGCGTTACTTCTCTATGGCATATTTGGTTTCTTCATTAGTCTTGGTAAAGATAGCTAGATCATCAGCAAAAGCTAGGCATTTTACTTTGATTTTCTGTCCCAGAGTCGTTTCCCACTCCCTGATGACTTTGTTTAACACTTAAGTTAAAAAGCAGTGGGGAAAGACCGTCACTTTGTCGAACTCCTGCATGTACTTCAAAAGGCTCTGATAGTTCACCTGGAAACTTCACTTGAGAAAAGAATCTCTATTATTCTTCTTTCTTCGATTCGGCCAACTAGGGACCACGTCAGTTCAACTGTCTCTTCTTCTGAGCTCTAAGTACCGCCCAGTGTTCCCGCATTCGTCTCCGGTGTTGTTCTTTTCTCTCTTGGGACCATGCCTTCCCTGTCTTCATCTTCGGCTTTTCCTGGAAACCTTTGTGCGTACGTAGTTTTTCCTGAAGTGGAACACGCTCCTGGATATTTTTAGGGGAAATTTCCATTTCACGTAGATCTTTCTCAATTTCCGTGAACCATGCCCCTTTGGTTTTCTTATTCTGAAAGTACGCCTATATGCGTTTTGATATCCTGCCTGAGCTCATTCTACCCTTGAATTTTTCATTTCTTTCCGCCATTCTCGGATGACCTTTTCTAAAACACGGTTGAAGAGTAGAGTAGAGGTGAGAGTCCGTCTCCTTGCCTCACTCCTGTCCTGATTTCAAAGGCATCAGACATCTCTCCTCTGAACTTCACTTTGGAGGTGGTGTTGGTAAGGGTTTGCTGGATAATTGATTGTGTCTTGTTATCTAAGCCAAACTCTTCAAGGATTTGCAATAGGGTGGTTCGATCAATTGAGTCGTACGCTTTCCTAAAATCAACAAAGGTCATCACGAATTCCCTGTTCGGGAGTTTCAGATATGAAAGGATGGACTTCAGATTCATAATTGCTCAGCACATGATCGTCCCTTTCTGAAACCCCCTTGGTATTCCCCCAATTGTGGATCGATTTGTTGTTCCACCCTATTATTATTATTATTATTATTATTATTATTATTATTATTATTATTATTATTATTATTTATTTATTTATTTACATATTTTACGCCCTCATTGGAGCACTTAACCAAAACAAGTATAAACATATCTCAAAAAAACAATATTAATGATTCAGCTTCTTATTTTTCTTCTTTTCCCAAAACATTTTCATTCTAGTCGACCTTGCCGCTCTCTCTGCATCGCTTATGGTGTAAGTTTTGCGGGTAAAGGTTTTTAAGGGAAGTCGGATGTTCTTGTTTTTCAAGATATTCTTCTCATCTTTGTTAGCAATTTGGGACATTGTCAAGCCGAGTTCATCCAGATCATTTTGAATTTCCATAAACCAAGAGTTCTTTGTTTTACTTTTGAAAAAATAATTAAATAATACTTTTAATTGTCTGGTATCCGGCAGGCGTGAGAGATGACAAAAAAAAGAAATTCGCCTGTTTCGCATAGTATCGACTATAGACTCAGTTTCTTTATAAACCACTTCATTTGGTAATAGACGCCATTGACCATCCACCTGATGTTTTTTATTAATTATAGTTCTGAGAATTCTTCTATCAATCTTCTGTAATGTGTCAGTAACTGATCGAGTGTTTAACTTGAAAAGTGTTTCACAAGCATATATTGCTTCCGGTTTAATAACTGATTCGTAATGTCGTAATTTGGCATTTATGGAGAGTGATTTTTTTTTGTAACTAGACCAAGTAATGTATTGCGCTTGTCTTAACTTTGTTGTTCTATTTTCGATTGACGCTTTCTCATTCAAATTCCATGTTATAATCTCTCCTAAATATTTAAATTTATGTACAACTTTAATTTCTTTATTGTTGATCAATGTAATAGCTTGTGTTTCCACATCAAAGGATGCCATGATTTCAGTCTTTTCAAATGAAATTTGAAGTCCTACTTTTGCTGCAATAGACCCAAGTTCTTCAATTTGGTGTTTAGCCTCATCTATACTGGTTGCAAGCAGTGCAAGGTCATCCGCAAAGGCCAAGCAATTCAGTTTTATATTAGTACCAATCTTTACATTTGGAGGACAAGTTTTGTTCCACTCACGCATGATCTTTTCAAGAACACAATTAAATAATGACGGTGATAGACCATCTCCCTGTCGAAGTCCAGTCCGGATATCAAATGGTTCAGACAAGGCGCCTCGAAATTTAACCTTTGATTTAGTATCTTTCAAAGTAACGCCGATGAGGTTGATAAGCTTTTGATGTAACCCAAATTCCCTAAGGATGTTAAGTAATGACCCTCGATGGATACTGTCATAAGCTTTCTTAAAATCCACAAAAGTAATGACCAAATCCTTTTGTCTCATTCTATGATATTTCATTATCCATTTCAGACTGATGATCTGATCCGAACAGCTGCGACCTGGTCGGAACCCTTCTTGATATTCTTCTAGTTCTTGGTCGAGTTGTTGTTGAATTCTTGTCAAGATAATTCTAGATAGAATCTTGTATGTTACATCAAGCAAAGAAATCCCACGGTAGTTGTTCGGGTCTGATCTATTACCCTTTTTATGAATTGGGTGGATTACAGCCATTCTCCATTCCTCTGGTACTTGTTCCGAATTCCATACATCGATGAGGCGTTTATGGAGGTTGGAGATGGTTTGTTCATTTGCATATTTCCATAGTTCTGCTACCAATGAATTCTCTCCTGCTGCTCTATAATTTTTGAGCCAATTAATCGCTGCACATACTTCAGTCAAGTCAGGAGGAATAATGTTCTGTAAATTTGTTTTATTTTTTGGATTGGGCTCAAAATCAAGATATTCCTTAGGTTCATCAGCATTTAGTAGTTCTCTAAAATAATCTGCTAGAATTTTAGCATTATCAGTATCATAGTGGGCTAGTTTACCTGATTTATCTTTCATTAATAGTGTAGGAGGGCTGTATTTAGAATGATATTGACGAAATGTCCTGTAATAGTCCCTTGTTTTGTGTTGCTTAAAGGAATCATCAATAATTTGTATGGACTTTTTTTGATTTTCTCTTTTAATTCTCCTAATTTCTTTGGCAGTTTCCCTTCGAACAATGGTTAATTCTTCTCGCGATTGTGTGGTCCTCTTTTGCTGATCATTGAGCCATGCTGTGTGTCTTTTCCGAATTGCAGCATCACATTCCGCATTCCACCATGCATGCTTTTTCCTTTTCCTAATAGGGGCAATTTCGACAGCAACAGTTTTCAGTGTGTCAACCATCGTTTCTAGCTTGTCACATAAGAGAGTTTTAGACTTTTCCTTATAGGACACATTATTCATTATATAACTAGGGTCATATTGCCTTTGCACGGTCGAGTTTGACGATTTTTGTTTACGTCGTGGAGTTAACTTGATCTTTATCTTGGATATATAATGATCAGAGTCAACATCGACCCCACGTAGTACCTTCACGTTATATATTTCTTTGTAGAACTTTTTATCCATTGCAACATGGTCTATCTGGAATTCCCCTAGTGCACTATTAGGGCATTTCCAGGTCATAAGTTTGTGTGGTCTTCGCTTAAATCTAGTAGTTTCGAGACGTAGGCCATGTTCTTCACAAAGGGTGATTAATCTTTGACCATTCTTGTTAGTGAATTTGTGAGCTGGCCACTTACCTACTATTGGACGAAATTTTCTTTCTTGACCAATTTTTGCATTAAAATCCCCAAGCAAGATTTTAACATGAGTGTCTGGAATGTTTGATATTAGTAAGGCAAGTTCTTCCCAAAAATTGTCCGTTTCATCTCTAAATTTTTTGACATTCTTGTCATTAGTTGGGGCATGAACGTTTATCAAAGAGTATATTTTGTTTCCTGTCCTAATTGTTAAAGTTGCTAACCTTGATGAGTTCGATGAAAAGTCTTCCACTGAATCAATAATACTGGTATGTACTAAAAATCCCATTATTATTATTATTATTTAAAATCAATATTTTCAAAATTGTAGGAAAACTGCGTTACGTACTACTTAATGTTGGCATTTTTGTTGTTTTTAAAAGTGGAACACTGAAGTCATCTGCACCCTTGTTGGACGACTTTCCTAGAGCTGATTATTTATAATTCATAGGTTAATACATTACCAATATTTACAAGGAAGCACTTACCATAGTTTGAATACAACTGAATTATAGAACTTGACATAAAAATCTTTAATATAAGATTTCCAGAATATTGTTGAGCCGTCATACTGTCAGGTCAGTGAAAGCCGAAAGCAACATCTAACAAGGTTTGCATGGGACAGCTGGAAGGAGCTCTAGGCAAGGCAGGTCCTACAGACACACGAGGGCTGTACTAAGCTGGTTAGTCCTAGCCACGAGCCAGGTGCGGTCACAGCTGTCACCATCCTAAACCCTTCCCCCTAACAGACAGCCCCTGCTGAGGTTTTGTGTCTCCACTTGCCCACTAATTTGTCACTAACTTTGTGCAGAACAAGCCTTGTTATAACAATGCAGTAGTTCAGGTATGTGTGGCATCTGCACACGGTGAAAATACCAGGCGAGTTTACACACAATATTCAAAATCCATTTTGTCAGAAACCTTTGCATCTTTCTAAATGGATTCATCCTTCACATTATACAAATATTTATATGGATGAAGTACAATTCTCTAAGTTGCAGTGCTACAAACATACAAGTTCTACAATTTGCTTTTTTCTTATTTTTATTTTTTTCTTGAGAATATTTTGAATAGGAGTACAGGAATTAAAACATTTAAGCTTAGAATTTTATGGTGGCTTCGGTGGCGTAAAGTTGGTAGCAAGCTGAGTTTCTACGCCCAAGATCGCGGGTCAAAACTAGGCCGAAGTTGTCGGATTTTTAAGAGTGTCAAAGTCCGTCAGTATGCCTTCCTTCGGAGGGGAAGTAACGCCGGCGCATGTCATAGATTTATGGCTTGTAAAAGAGCGTACCACAACAATTGGTAGTGTATAGCCAAATGTATAGATTATATTTGCTTAGAAACGCTATATCAAGTTTCAACGTTCGCCGATAGGTGTCAATGACAGTGGCATCTGGTAGACACAGTCGGAACTACTTAAAATCGAACTAGCTGAGAGCCTAAGGGTGTTCAATTTAAAACACAGTACCCTGCTATGGTCATTGGCCGCAATTCATATATACCGTAGTATACACACAATCGATGCTAGAATTAGTTAGTTAGTTAGTTATTGAGGTTTTAAGGGGCGGAACTACGAGGTCATCTGCCCCTACGCTAGAATTGGTAGGGGGCAATCGTAGCCCAGAGTTTGGTACCACCACGGCATTTACCTCGAGTAGAAGTGGAAAACCACATAAAATCCCTCGTGGGTTGACTCAGGTGTAAATCGAACCCACCTCTTCTCTGTTTTGCCTCATGAGGCTGATTGTACGACGTTCCAGCCCACAGTTCGCAATTCAATTACTTAGCACAGCCGGAAATAGAATCCGAACCTCAGAAGCGACAGTCAAGAATGCTAGTAAGAACACTAGGCTATAAAGAGATGCTTGTAAACCTGGATTATAAGATTTCAGGATGGAGGATCTCTTATGCCTCTACCTTCAGCCTGTATGGATTGGTTGTGTGCAGACTACCCGCCCGGCCCTAGTGGTAACGGGCTGCACGCGACTCAGTTCTCCCAGGGGCTATCGTCTTATTTATTTGTTTATAAACAAATAAATATATTTCCATTGACTTATCAAGAAATGCAAGATTTTTCCTGAACTATTGAGACGATTTGGAAGATTTTGGTACAAACCATACCTTCTAACTCCCTCTGGTTTAGGAGCTTGAGTTTTGTGAGACATACACCTTAGCGTATTATACAGTATAATAAGATTATTGTTATAAACCTTCTATATTCAATGTGTATGACAAGGTGGGATGTGTCTTTGTCGTTTATGAGAATGACGTAGTAATCTCATCAGCGCAGTATGAATTCTCTTCTTATTGCTTGGTATTTCAGGTGGAATTACGGGCTATCAAATGTGCGTTGCAATGGTATGCACAAACAAATAAGAGAACTCAGATACGCAGCGATTCACAGGCAGCGTTAAAGTCTATAAATGATAAATATAATATGAACCCAATAATATTATCATATAGGCACCCCCGGTGGAAGACTGCCACAAGTCAAAAAGGACACTTTTTCAGAAGAAGCATTTAAATATTTTGAGCTAATAGGAAAAGTATAAATATTTGCATAATTAAAGTGAAAGTAACGTATTACTAACTTCTAACATTGTCTAGTACTATACAGTAACATACAAAGTTATTTCATGGATTATAATTATGTGCTTTAATAAAAAATATTAACAATTTTGAGTTATGGCAGTTTTCTATTCAGTGCTGTAGAATTGCTATTTATAGGATCTGAGTTGTGGCAGTTTTACAGGACACTGACTTGATCATAGGCATTTATAAGTACCACATAATTCAAAATTCATATTTTTTGACTTGTGGCAGTCTTCCAGCGGGGGTGCGAAAGATCTTTGGCTCAGCAAACTATGACAATTTGCTTATCTTGGACTCGAGGACATATTGGAACCGTTGGAAATGAAAGAGCAGACCAGCTTGCAAAAACTGCTGCCATGTCTTAATTTGCTGGTGTCGTATGATAAATCTCCAGTAGCCTATGTTATGTGAGAAGACGGATAACACAATACACCTTCGATCGGTGGAACCACCTATGGACTTCCCCTTCAAAGGGTGCAGTTACCTTTCCGGCCATGAAACATTTCAATTTTACTTCGAATGTTTCAAAATTAAAGTAGAATTCGATTACTCTTACATCTGTGGATCTTCTCAAAGCATAAATCACCTCCTATTTGACTGTCCTGCGTTGGAAAGAGACATATATAATTTGAATCGCCATTTGAATTACTGCAATAATGAACTTAAAAAAACTTTATCACATTTTTCAAAAATCTTGTTGTTACAATCAGTTTTTAACATTCACACATCACATTTACTCTAAATAGGTAAGAACTCGCATTTCCGTTACTAAAGAAGCATTCAACAGAAAGAAGAGACCCTTGTGTGGACGCTTAGACTTGAGGTTAAGGAAGAGGCTGGCAAAATGCTTTGTTTGGAGTGTGGTACTATACGGAGCCGAGATCTGGACGCTGAGGAAGGATGATAAAAGAAGACTAGAAGCAGTGGCGGCTGGTGCATAAAATCAGTTGTGTGTGCATGTAAACCAACCCGACTCCAAAAAAAAAAATCTATGTTTAGAAACAGAATTTACTGTATAGAAACACTCCTTCAGTAGCACTCAAGAGGCTCTTCTCTGAATTTTCCATACTGAACAAACTATAGTTCATAGATTTACTAAATGTGGCTATAGGATAGGTAAGTTAGGAGTATTAAAAGACCTTCTGGCGGGAACTGCTGATGGCTTCCTCTATTTTTTCCATCGTTTGCTTTGAGCGATTCCCTCTAAAATGCTGCCTCAGAGTTTACAAGGAGCCACTTGCTACGTTCTCATTTAGTGTGACCAGTGGTGCCGCTCTGTGCTCGAACGAAGAATTGCTGTGATGTATTGGCCTGTGATCTTGGCGGATGTCGCAACAACACAACGAACTAAGTGGGCACGCATGCGCAAAAGGTAGAGTTCATGTTTGTAGGCGACAGACGTAGAAGTTCTCGCTGAGCTACGATCTACACAGCCAGTGCCGGACGTGGAATGGAGCGCACGACTATATACCTCGCTGTGAGGGGAATTGTTGTATTTCCAATCATTTTACTGACATCCTTTTTAATGCACTGTATTTGATTGTAGATATTATTATTGAAGAAATTAATTTTCAAATAAAACAATGTGCTGCAGCACTTCAGCACATAAGGTGCAGCCGCCCCTGACTAGAAGCGTTTGAAATGTGTTTATGGAAGACGATGGAAAGGATATCCTGGGTGGGAAGGGTCCGGAATGAGGAGGTATTGGAGAGAATAGGAGGCTGTTACATACCATCCATACACGGAAGAGGAACTGGCTTAAGCATTGGCTGCGTAGAGAGTGTTTGCTGAGGGATGCTCTCGGAGGATCAGTAAACGGCAAGAGAGGAAGAGGACGGAGAAGGTACCAGCTGGTGGACAGTGTCAAGATAGCAGGAAATTACCACCAAACAAAGAGAACTGCTGAAGACAGGACTGCATGAAGAGCTGCTGTGTTATATACAGGGCTAGAATTGTGACGGTACGCACCGGTACGCCGTACCGAAACCTCTGATCGGGGGAAAAGTCGAATATATAACATAATTTTTAGAACTGTGGAACGTCAGTTGTAAGTCAAGGTCAACTTGGTCTTTGACTGGATAATTATTTCAGAAAATTGTAAATACAAAATTATAAAACAAGAAATAAAAGATTGTTGGTGAACTTGGGTGTATTTTCAAACCAAATGTACTTAATTTTTAAAATTAGTTGTAAAAAATTTAAGTATTGTACATTGGTTGAATGGTAGCCTAGTTGGCCTACATTGAAATTTAATAAAGGCTGACGGCTATGGTAAGAAAAATGTTGCTACAGTCGTCTCAATTTAATTTAAAATTGCAATCAAAATTAGATTGCTATTTTGTCCACTGATTAATTTTTAATGGTGTTCGGAAAATTGTTAAAATATCGTTTTTAGAACTCTATATTTCAATAATCCATAATCCCCTCCCACCACCACCCGGTAGTCCACAGTACCGGAACCTCTTTCTTTACAAATCAAGCACTGGTTATATATATATATACAGTGTGGTCCAACCGCCCCTTATTATTTAGTTTTATGAAACCCAACTAACATAGCATTTCTCCCGATGGTCGATATTGCTCTGCGCTCTGACTGTGTGACAGCAATGTAATTGGGTCATGGGTCTAGCAAAGGAAAACCGACCTTAAACTTTTCCCCGCCAAATACTACGGCCCATTCTACTAACATATGACTTTCTGCTCCTTGAAATAACACACATACACGTAATACGATCGAAATAATAGCTTACGCCACGTGATCTCTAATAGTAGAAAGTTAAATCAACACCACAAACCGTGATTGAAGACTTTGAGATGGACTTAAACGTTTGAGGTGGGACGGCTACAGTAACTAAAGCACGTTTAGCGTGCGGTATTTACCATGTCTTGGTGGCTGCGAGGTTTAATGCCTGACCGTACTTCGTGGGCGCGAGCGGGTAGAATGCTGCTTCGAATCCAGTAGTAGGCATACTTTTTTTGAACGAAAGCCCACATTCCATTTTAGTCGGGTTGTAACTACATTGCCACATTTATTGCCTTACGACGAATTTTTGTGAAGAGTTCGTTGAATTTTGATGATTTATAAAGAGAACACGATCGAATTGGTACGTTATGCCACGTGACCTGTTATGGCAGAAAATTTAAAAAACTGGCATGAATATTAACATAACATCTCGAACTGTTGCTCCGGAAGTCCGGGTTCGATTCCCAGCTCTGCCAAGAAATGTAATACTTGTCTGAGGGCTGAAATTGGGCACACGTAGCCTCGTGGAGAAAATATGAGAAGAAGTGGGTTCGATTCCCACCTCAGCCACCCTGGAAATGGTTTTCCGTGGTTTCCAAATTCCGGGACGGATTCTATCTCAAGGCCACGGCCGCCTCCTTCCCAATCCTTAATTGCAAATACACACATCATTACAAGCCCGCAATAACTCAGGTTATCAGACAAATTCTACACACACACACCCCCAAGTAAACATGGCTAAATGTTCTAGGCCCTCAAATGAAACAAAACAACAACATATCGAATGATATTCTGATCGCCAGTGCTTGCATCGAAGTAAACGTATTCCGTAGAAATTCCCATTGTATTATTAGCAAAAAATCGTGTGTCTATCTGTGTGTGTGTGACGTTGTGTGTGTGTGTGTGAGAGTGTGTGTACTCTGAATGTCTGCCCCTCCCTCCCCCCCCCCCCCCTATCAATTCGAACACGGTGGAACCGAATTGAACGAAATTTGTTACAGAGGTAGAACTAGCAAAGGGCACCTCAGTGTCATGTTTTATATCGCAGCCATCTTGACGGAAACGTAATGGCGGCCACCCAAATGTTCAAAGCTTAAATCAAATTACGAATAACCTAATCATACGATCTCTACCAAATTTTGCAACAACATATATTTATAAGGCGAGCGTCTTTTGACTACACTACAAGGTAATCAGACAAATAGTTTGCAGATGGCGACCATGTATGTGCGCAAATCGATTCCCCCTATCAATTCAAACACGGTGATACCGAATTGAACGATATTTGGTACAGAGGTAGCAGTAGTAAAGGACACCTCAGTGTAATGTTTTATATCGCCGCCATCTTGACGAAAACGTAATGGTGGCCATCCTATTGTTAAGAGCTTGAATCAAATTACGACCAACCTAATAATTTGATCTCTACCAAATCTTGCAACAACATACCTTTATGTGGGAAGCATACTTTAACCAAACTACAAGATCATCAGCCCAACAGTTTGCATATGGTGGCCAAGTATGTATGCAAATCGATTCCCCCTATCAATTCAAACACGGTGAAACAGAATTGAACGAAATTTGGTACAGAGGTAGCACTAGCGCAGAACACCTCAGTGTCATGTTTTATATCGCCACCATCTTGACGGAAACGTAATGGTGGCCACCCAAATGTTCAAAGCTTAAATCAAATTACGACTAACTTAATCATCCTATCTCTACCAAATTTTGCAACAACGTATACTTGTATTGCGAGCATCGTTCGACTGAACTACAAGGTCATCAGCCCATTAGTTTGCAGATGGCGGTCATGTATGTGTGCAAATTGATTCCCCATATCAATTAAACACGGTGTAACCGAATTGAACGAAATTTGGAACAGAGGTAGCACTAGCAAAGGGCACTCCAGTGACATGTTTTATATCGCCGCCATATTGACGAAAACGTAATGGCGGCCATCCTAATGTTAAGAGCTTGAATCAAGTTATGACCAACCTAATAATCTGATCCCTACCAAATTTTGCAACGACATACCTTTATGTATAGAGAATCTGTTGACCACACTACAAGGTCATCAGACCAATAATGTGCAGATAGCAGCCATGTTTGTGTGCAAATCGATTCCCCCTATCAATTCAAACACGGTGAAACCGAATTGAATGATTTTTTTTACAGAGGTAGCACTAGCAAAGGGCACATCATATTCATGTATAATATCCGTAAAGCACGTTGTATTTCAAGAAGCTACTACAACCAACATTCAATTATACTCCTTGAAAAGGTCAAAGGGTTATAACCATACCCATGTATTTAGGAGAAAGTAGGCTATACGTTCTTTACCGAACATCTTGTTTTGTTATTAAATTTTAACAAAAAGTCTTAGCATATCTTTAGGCCCGTATCACACGACACTCGCTGGCAAGGAAGCTGGTGTGATCGCTGGTACAAAATCCGGTATAATTCTGTTCTCTTCGTCAGTACACCTGCTTGTATGACCGAAGTGTATCACACGCTAGCATTTTGGACGCTAAGTTGTATGAAATAAAACCGAAGGGCTGTCGTTTGAGGGCATTAGTTGCTGTTCTTTCGCCTTATTAACGCAAAGCGGTCGCGAAAATTGCTTTAAGTAAATTAGAAAACCTGCCAGGTACTGAACGAATGCATTCCAATCAATATTTAAGATCTAACTGTAATAATTGAATATTTTACCATACGCGTTAATAAGAAGCGCAACAAAAACCTCTAGAGTGTGTTGGAAATGTGTGCAAGTGTTATTGCGCCCGCTCGCTCTTTCGAAGATCCCGGGTTCAAGACCATCCAACGGCAGATTTTTTAAATTCTTTTTAACTATTTTATTATACCCTCCCTACCTCGTACAGCAAGATTTCAACTTGGTTTTGTTCACATTATCTACGAAGACGATAGGGAAAGTTATTTTCTTGTCTCATTTAAATGGTTATTTTCCCTAAATACTGTTCTAAACCATGTCGCCTCCGTAGCGTAGCGGTCAGCATGGTAGGCTGCCGCCCCGGAGGTCCTGGGTTCGATTCCCGGCTCTGCCACGAAATTTGAAAAGTGGTATGAGGACTGGAACGGGGTCTACTCAGCCTCGGGTGGCCCAAATGAGTAGAGGGGGTTCGATTCCCACCTCTGCCATCCTCGAAGTGGTTTTCCGTGGTTTCCCACTTCGTCTTCGGGCAAATGCCGGGATGGTACCTACTGTAAGGCCACGGCCGCCTCCTTCCCTCTTCCTAGCCTATCCATACCAATATTCCATCCCTTCCAATCCCTCATGAGGCCCCTGTTCGCTTTGCAGGTGAGGCCGCCTGAGCGAAGTGCTGATCACACCTCCCCAGTTGTATCCCTCCCGACCAGATGTTCCAAGCTCCAGGACACTGCCCATCGAGGTGGTAGTGGTGAGTTCCCTCGCTGAGTCCGTGGGAACCACCAACCTAGCGGGTAAATTGACTAAATAAAATTTTAAAAAAACCTGTTCAAACCATGGATGGATACTATTCGTTATAATTAATATTTTTTTAGTCGATTTTACCCTCCAGGTTAGGTTTTCCCACGGACTCAGCGAGGGATCCCATCATTACCGACTCTACGGGCAGTGACCTGGAGCTTGAAACATCTCGACTTGGGATACAACTGGGGAGATGGGATCAGCACCTCGCCCAGGTGGCCTCACCTGCAAAGCGAACAGGGACATCTTGAGGGATGGGAAAGGTGGGGAGGATAGGGAGGGATAGGCAAGGAAGAGGTAATGAGGCAGCCGTGGCCGTACGGTAGGTAACATCCCGGCATTTGCCCGAAGGCGAAGTGGGAAACCACGGAAAACCACTTTGAGGATGGCTGAGGTGGGAATCGAACCCCCTCTATTTATTTGGACCACCCGAGACTGAGTAGACCCCGTCCCAGTCCTGATACCACTTTTCAAATTTCATGGCAAAGCCGGGAATCGAACCCAGGACGACCGGGATGGCAGCTAATCACGCTGACTACTACGCAACGGTGGCGACTCTATTCGTGATAATTAGAATTTTAATAGTTCAATATTTATAATAATATGACACGTTCTGTAATTACTGGCTTGCTGCGAGGCTCAGCTGGCTGTGCCTAAAGTTGCAGGTTCGTATCCTGGTGCAGTCAGCTGGCATTTGAGGGTGCGCAAATGCGAGGGAGCCGTGTCAGTAGATTTACTGGCACGTTGAAGATCCCCTTCCGAGGCGAAGTGGGAAACCGCGGAAAACCACGGAAAACCACTTTGAGTATGGCTGAGGTGGGAATCGAACCCCCTCTATTTATTTGGACCACCCGAGACTGAGTAGACCCCGTCCCAGTCCTCATACCACTTTTCAAATTTCATGGCATAGCCGGGAATCGAACCCAGGACGTCCGGGGTGTCAGCTAATCACGCTGACTACTACGCAACGGAAGCGACTCTATTCGTGATAATTAGAATTTTAATAGTTCAATATTTATAATAATATGACACGTTCTGTAATTACTGGCTTGCTGCGAGGCTCAGCTGGCTGTGCCTAAGGTTGCAGGTTGCAGGTTCGTATCCTGGTGCGGTCAGCTGGCATTTGAGGGTGCGCAAATGCGAGGGAGCCGTGTCAGTAGATTTACTGGCACGTTGAAGATCCCCTTCCGAGCAAAATTCCAGCACCCCGGCGTATCTAAAAGCCAGAGCAGTTAAAAGGGACGTAAAACCAATAATGTCATAATTATCTGTATTTACTTTAGGTTTGGGGCAGATGACCTCGTAGTTCCGCCCCTTAAAACCTCCCTAGCTAACTAACTATTACTGTAAGTGTATAGCAAGCGCTTTTCGCACAGACGCCGTTGAAAGGAATTATAGTTTCGGTCTGATGTATTTATTTATTTGTTATGTGGGTCGTCTGAGTGAGTCGGAGTTTTCCTTTAAACTAAGGTGGTAAAAATTTCGAACACTTGCTACCTTGAATATACAGGATACCTTGCTTTCGTTCTACAGATCATTATGTCGTCGTCCAATCTGGCTGCGTACCATCGGATAAGTACGGTCCTTTTGAGGACCAAATAAAATTCACTCGTTGGAACAGATAGATATGCGTCCATAATACATCCACAATAAACGACATTAAGCAAAAAAAAAAAAGTACTAGTTCAAGATTCGAACCAACTACAATGCGACTTCGTTGACGCTACTCTTGATTTAGCCACCATAGCTACCGAGAACCGTGGTATATTGCTGGCACGCATTGAATCTATTCGTAGACACTTCCTGTCAAAACGTAAGCATGTGTTATTCGGAGCTCTAATCGTTTCAATCATGCATTATATTTGAGGTCATTGAAAGAAAACTGCCACTATTAATTTCTACTATATTCGCGAGGATGTACTCAACGGTAAAGTTGTACAATGGACGTAAAGGAACAGGTACTAATGTTTTTAGGATGACTGTGATATACGCGTTAGTTGGGTTGCCTTCCTCCAAAAAAAATAAGGGGCTGGCGGACCACACTGTATATATATCTTTATTAATTACCTTGTGTAATATGTAACCCGTAAGTTCTTAAACTACAGCCCTAATATACTTCGGTGAAATAGGATATTCAATAAATAAATAATACTCAATGTATCGACATACATGTTCTTGTTGCTGTTGTTTGAGACTTCAGTTTTTGACTGGTTTGATGCAGCGCTCCATGTCTCCCTGTCCTGAGCTAATCGTTTCATCTCTACATAGCTACCACACCCTTCATCTGAGGCAATCTGTTTAACATATTCTAACCTTGGTCTACCCCTACAGTTCTTGCCCTTGACCCTTCCTTCCATAACTAAACTTGCTATTCCTGGGTGTCTTAGTATGTGTCCTACCAACCTATCTCTTCTCTTCATTAGCAGTCGCCAAAAACATCTCTCCTCTCCCACTAGTCTTAATACCTCTTCGTTTGTAACCCTATCTACCCATCTGATCTTCATCATTCTCCTGTAACACCACATTTCAAATGCTTGAATTCTCTTTTCTGCTGCACCAATAGTCCAAGTTTCACTTCCATAGAGCGCCACGCTCCAGACAAAGGCCTTCAAAAATTACTTCCTAATACCTAAATCTATATTCGATGTCAACAGATTCCTTTTCTGTACAAATGCTTTCCTTCCCTGAGCTAACCTACTTTTTATATCCTCTTTGCTTCGTCCATCACTGGTTATTTTGCTTCCTAAGTAACAGAAGTCTCCTACTTCCTTTAGTTTTTTCACCTGTTGCGTTGCGTTTTGTTATTATTGCAAAGCGTACTGAACGGCGACTTTTATCTATGTTCTTAAAGCCTGACATACAGCGGTTTATATTGTAGCCAACTATATTTCTAGCGTCCCATCTTATATATTAAAATAGGGTTGAAAAGTATTGATTTATTTTCGCCAATTACCTTACTTTCGAATTTTGCAACAAACAAAAAAGTAGTCTTATGAGATCGGTTGGTTGGTTGGTTCCTTAGTTTAGGGGCTGCGACAACGCGGTCATGTAGCCCCGTGTACTTTGGGTGTGTGTAGAATCTGTCTGATAACCGGTGTAAATTGTGATGGCTGTATTAGTGTGTGTATCTGTTTTAATTCAAGTAAGGACTGCAGACATTCAATTTTTCTAAGTAGTTCCTACTTTTGCCGCCAAACGCCACCGTCAACGACCAACTAGTTCAGAACTTAGTTACCAGATGCCACCGCAGTCGGTTCTTGACGACGAACGTAGGAACCTAAGAACGTTAGTCAAATGTTTAACCTATATATAATTTATCTTCACACAGGTGTAATTAGTGGAAGGTTCTTTAACATGTCATAAATCTATGACATGGGACCGCCGGCTTTACTTCCCCTCCGAAGGAAGGCATACTCAGGGATTTTTAACGCTCTTAAAAATCCAACGACTTCGGCTGGGTTTGAACCCGTGATCTTGGGCATAGAAGCTCAGCATGCTACCTTATGAGATCTACACTGGACAAAAGTTCGTGTGTCTAAATGTGTATGTAAGTGTGTAAGCTTGTCCCCACCTCCAACCCCCACATACAGTATTAATTCAAACACAACGAAACCGAATTGTACCAAATTTGGTACAGAGGTAGCACTAGTAAAGGGCACCTATAATGCCATGTTTTGTATCGCCGCCGTCTTTACATAAACAAAATGGCGGCCACCCAAATGTGCAAATCATAAATCAAATTACAATTAAACTAACACACACTATACGTAATTATATGGGTAGGCTGATAATATAACAACAAATATAATAAAACACAAATTAAAAAAATCACGCACGCTGATAGATCCAATGTCTAACTGCATTTAACGTCCATGCTATCCATTGGACTTCAACCAAATTTTGTATTCTGTACCTTAAGAGATGGAACTAAGAATATATTCAGTCATCAGGGCTGCCAACTGTAGTGCTCTATTAGGCTACATTTTGCCAGGTATACAGTATTTCGAACTAATTAGAATTTTCGAAATTACCAACTTAATTTCGTCATTATTCTAGATAGATCCATATGGATTAATCATTGGCATGAATCTTAAATTTTAAGAAAAGTAGGCTCTTTAGTTCGTCTCGGAACTTCTTGTTTTATTTATTATGAATCTTAAATTTAAGAAAAAGTAGGTTCTTTAGTTCGTCTCGGAACTTCTTGTTTTATTTATTACGAATCTGAAATTTAAGAAAAAGTAGGTTCTTTAGTTCGTCTCGGAACTTCTTGTTGTAAATATTTTGGTGCTTGACTGGCAGATCATTTAGTATTGCACTTAGTTAATTAATATGTTGCCATTAATTACTGTTTCCTCTAGTCACTATGGTGAATACTATACTGTAGATGTTTCCCCTTTGCTCCCATATCCTGCCACTTGATCAGGCACTCGTTCCTCTTCAGATCCATGTGCTCATATGCTGCTGCTCCAATCACACTCAACGTTTTCTATTTTGAAAATACGTACCATTGTGTTCTTTTGGAGTGCAGTGCTGTTGAGATGTCAAGTGAGCACGGGTTAACGCGTACACGATGACATCTGCTGTTCCAGGAGCGGAGGGCGCGTTCAAGAAGCTGAAGCCAGAGCCACAACCCTTGATCGGTAGCGGTGGTCCGTCCCCCACGGGGGGTCCTCAACACGCTGGACACACCCCCACCACGGCGTCCTGTCCGACACCTGCCCGCCGCCGACATCGCACCACCTTCACACAGGTACACGCATATATCAAGTTATTCTTCTTACTATTATTAGGGGTATATGACCGCCCCTTAAAACAACAATAACTAACTTCTTCTTGTATTATCTTTTAGACTTTCACGGCCCGTGATACTATCCATAATGTTGAATTTTGGCTTAGCCGTGTTTTATTATATCAAATTCGACTGTATTTTGAAATTCTGTTAAGATTAGGCAACTCCTGCGACCAACTAACGACAGTTTGCCTAAATTGCAACAACCGGGTATCTACAGAGTTCCCTGTACTTGTGGCAAGGTTTATATCGGGCAGACTTCGAGAACGATATGCACTCGCATTAAGGAACATAATAGATGTATCAGACTCATCCAACCTGATAAATCAGCTGTTGCTGATCATGCTTTAACACCTGGCCATGATGTCATGTTCCAAGGAGTGGATGTTCTTGCCCGTATAAAGCAATATCGTCCCAGAATCATCAGGGAGGCGGTTGAAATACGTTAACACCCTGATCATTTCAACCGCGACACCGGCTACAATCTCAGTGAATCCTGGCTACCTATTATCAGAACCCTGAGAAAGTAATACACTGCTGCTTTTCGTTGTCCCTAACATGGGGCTATAATGGCGTCTATCTTTGGGCACCTTTTATAGGTTCTTTGTTGCTTTCTCTTAGCAATAATTTGTTGTATTTCAAATTATTCCTGACGAAGAAAGACATGGTTTCTTTCGAATCGCGTCGAATTTGATATAATAAAACACGGCATAAGCCCAAAATTCAACATTATGGATAACTTCTTCTTGTTGCGTTCCGGCCAACTAAGGACCACGTTATTTCAGATAGTTTCTGCGCCGAGCTTTAATATTCCCCCAGTACTGTCGCATGAATTCTTGATGTTGTTGCTTCCTTTCTTCCGTCCACTTCATGCCTGTTTTAAGCTTAGGTTGTTTTCCAGGAATCCCCGGTGAGCTGTCAGTTCCATCTTAAGTGACACATGCTCCTGCACATCGCTACATGAAATCCCAATTTCTTGTAAATATCTGCCTACCTCAGTGAACCAAGCCCCGTTGGTTTTCTTCTCTACAAAGTAGATTTGCCAATCTCACAGAGCTCATTCGTGTCATCTGTAAGCCTAGTCGGTGGAAGTCTTTGAACATGTCCATAACATTTCAGTCTTCGTTTTTCGGATGTCTGCCGCAAGATTAGATAATTTCTCAGTTACTTTACGAGATTTCAACAGGTATCCATCTTCTGTTCTTTCTGGGCCAAGAATTTTCCTCAATATCTTTCTTCCTTAAGGATGTTTTCGAAGTCATACTTCCTGTTAGGTATCCGAGTTTCACTTGCATACAGATCTTCTGGTTTGATCACCGTGTTGTAGTGTCTAATCTTAGCTTGTGTGGACATGCACTTTTTGTTGTAGATGTCGCATGTTCTCCCGGACGATCTCTTCAGTTTCTGTAGCCGAACTCTTTGTGCTTCCTTTTCTACACCTGTTGGTTCCAAGATCTCCCCGAGGTACTTGAGGTACCCGATTGATTTGTCCATATTTGCTGTTTAATTTCTAAATGTTGAACCCAGTAGAGATGAACTCAGTTTTCTCAAAGGGGATTTGTAGGCCAACATTTCCAGCACATTCCTCGAGGACTTCTGAATGATTGCAGTGATTTCACTGTCCTGTAGTATCGCTAGGTCTTCTACGAATGCCAAGCAAGTAACCTTGATATCATCTTTTGTTCGTCCAAGTTGAATGGGCTTCTAGTGTTGTTGGTAGCTCAGCTCCTTTTCCCATTCTCTGATTACTTTATCTAGGACGATATTGAAGAGGAGAGGCAACAGTCCATCTCCTTGACGAACGCCGGTCTTAATTTCGAAGGGCTCTGAAACTTTACCCATAAATTTCACTTTGGACTTTGTGTCTGTGAGTGTTTGCTTGTTAAGACTTAAAGTCTTTGGGTCGAGTGTTTACCCCTCCAGGATGTTGACGAGGGACTGTTGGTCGACGGAGTCGTACGCCTTCTTGAAGTCAACAAACGTGGATATGATGGGCAGTTTCTGATTGCTTTCTTCTTCTTCTTCTTCGTTTCGGCCAGCTATGGACCACGTTACTTCAACTGTTTCCATCTTTGAGCTTTAATCTTTTCCCAATAGTCCTTCATCCATTTCCTGTGCGCCTCCTTTCTGTCAGCCATCCATTTCTTGCCTGTTCTGAGTTTTGGCTTTTCTTGGAAATGCTGGTGTGCTCCAAGTTTTTTCTGGAGGGGAAGTCGTTCTTGAATGTCCTCAAGCGAAATCCCTACTTCTATATGATCTTTTTTGATCTCAGAGAACCATGGTCCCTTGGTTTTCTTGTCTACAAATTAGGAAAATATGCGGTTGGTCAGTCTCTGCGAGCTCATGCGTGTTCTGTGGTTTCTGATTGCATTATTATTATTATTATTATTATTATTATTATTATTATTATTATTATTATTATTTCTACATTCATTTCACCACATAAGTGGGACATATCAACATATCGTCGGCTTGTTTGCAAGACGGTATGGCTAATTCTCTTAAGGTGGCACATTGAGAAACGAGCGAACAATGGAACAGGTCTCCAAGATGACGGCCTTCTGCATGGTGATATGTAGACCAGGATGTATTCCCAATATTTGTAGATTATTATTATTATTATTCTTGCATCGTTATGCCCGACTCAGGAGCACGGTTGAACCTGTTTAGCTGATGTGTTGGCCTTCTTTTCCTTCCAAAATCTCTTCATCCTCTCGCTGAGCGCCTTTCTTCGGTCTTCTATCCAAGTTATGGTGGCCCTGGTGTTGGGTTTGTCTTCAAATTGGTGATTGTCGATTAGGGTTCTGAATTTGCATCTGTCCTGTATAATATTGTCTGAAATGTTGATTTCCTGGAGATCTGTTTCAATTTCACATAGCCAGCTGTTCTTGGTTTTTAGTGAGAGGGCCAAGTTGAGAATTCTTTTAGTCAATCTGCCATTGTTCATTCTGATAATGTGCCCGTAAAATTTCAATCGTCTTTTCCGAAAAGTATGAGACATTTTTTCACATTGGCGATATATTTCCTGGGATGACTTTTTCCTCCAGATTCCCTCTATAAAAACTGGGCCAAAAATTTTTCGTAAAATTTTCCTTTCTTGTTTTTCAATTTCTTTGGTTAAAGATTTGCCACCAATGATTAAGGTTTCTGATGCATATAACGCCTCCGGTTTGATTACTGTATTATAATGTCTAAGTTTTGCTTTCCGAGATATTATTTTTTTGTTATACCTATTCCAAGTGATTCTGTAAGCTTTCTGTAATTTGGAAATTCTCTCTTTATTTGCTTCACGGTTTAAACCAGAGGGCTGAATAATTTCTCCCAGATATTTGAATTCGTTCACTTGAAAGATTTTGCCGAATTTAGTTCTCATAGGTTGTCCGTCTAAGTATCGTGAGGCTCCTTCCATGTACTGAGTTTTCTCATAAGAAATTTGAAGTCCCGTTTTGATGGCAATTTCATGTAATTTTTCAATGGAATGAATTGCTTCTTGTCTGTTATTAGAAAGGATTGCTATGTCATCAGCAAAGGCCAAACAATGTACATGAATTCTATCTTTGAGTAGTCTGCCAAGGGTTATTCGCTTAGTTTCCTTTTCCCAGGTCCTGATTATCTTCTCAAGTACGAGGTTGAACAGTAACGGAGATAATCCGTCTCCTTGGCGGACCCCAGTGTTAATTGCAAAAGGCTCAGATATTTCGCCGAGGAATTTAACTTTTGACGTAGTGCCAGTTAGTGTTTGTCTGATTAATTCTCTTGTTTTTCTATCCACTTGAAATTCTTCTAGAGTATTGAAAAGTGTTTGACGATCTATAGAGTCATATGCTTTTCTGAAATCTACATAGGTAATGACTGTCTGTCTGGTTTTGCGCATTTGTAGGATAGTTTTGAGATTAAGAATTTGTTCCGTACATGATCTTCCTTTTCGGAAACCTGCCTGGTATTCTCCAATCAGACGGTCTGTTTGTTTCTCAAGTCTAGTGAGCAGGGCTTTGGAGAAAATTTTATAAATAACTGGTATCAAGGAAATTCCTCTATAATTATTGATGTTGGTTTTATCCCCTTTCTTGTGCAGTGGATGGATTAGCGCACATTTCCAATCCTCAGGTATTTCTTCGGTGATCCAGATGTTCTCAAGAATTGAGTGGATTTTCCGGGCTACGTTCTCACCACCTATCTTCAGAATTTCGGCAATTATACCATCTTCACCTGGGGCTTTATTATTTTTGAGTCCATGGATTATTTCTTTAATTTCTTCCAATGTTGGGGGTACTGAATCTTGGTTGGATTTTTTTTTTTCAAAGATGAGTTGTTCTTTAGGGGATTCACAGTTTAAAAGATCCTTGAAATAATCTGCTAGAAGTTTGCAATTTTCTTGATTATTTGTTTCCAATGTCCCATCCGGGCGTTTGAAGCAAAGACTGGGTGCCTGATAATTTGATAATTCTTCTCTGAAGGTTTTGTAGAAGTTTCGTGCATTGTTTTTAGTAAAATCTTGTTCAATTTCAGCCAATCTGTAGTGATCGTACTTGCGTTTTTCAGATCTGATGATTTTAGAGGTTTGTTTCTGTACTTTGGTGAATTCGTGCCAATTTTGTTCCGTTTTGTGAGAATTCCAATTCTGCCAGGCTTTAATTCTGAAGTTTATAGCCTTGTCACAGGTTTCGTTCCACCACCTATGCTTGCGTTTCCTGGGCAGTGTGCCAATGTTTTGAGAAGCTTTCGAAAGTATATCTTTGAGTTCTAACCAGCCAGAAGAATCGTGAGTAGGGATACTTTCTTGGAAAGTACTGGCGTTCTGTTTAAGAAATTCTGGATCGACGCGCAGATTTTTTGTTATTTTTGGTTTGGATCTGTTTGGTTGAAATTTTACCTTGATTAAGGATAGATGGTGGTCAGAGTCAATGACTCCTTTCTTGACTTTGACATTCATAATTTCGTTTTGATTCTTTTTGGAAATAGCCACATGATCTATTTGAAATTCTCCTAAGTAAAAATTAGGGGATCTCCAGGTCTTTTTCTTGTGTGGAAGTGCCAGGAAATGTGTTGACATTAGTTTGAGATCAAAAGTTTTGCAAAAATCAAGTAATCTTTCTCCATTTTCATTATTATTATTATTATTATTATTATTATTATTATTATTATTATTCTTTCCGATGAGGCCTGCTAGGGACCACGTGCCAATTTCAATTCTTCACACATTTTTTTGTTTCTCTTCCGTTCTCTCCAGTACTCCTTCATCCGTTCACTATGCTGCTTCTTTCTGTCCTCGGACCACTTCGCACCAGGTTTCTTTGGCAATCTTCCTTGGAATCCTGTCATACTCAATACCCTTTTTCTGAAGATCTCTCTGTTCACTGTTTCTTCTTAACTTATATTATTTCTTTCTAAATCTTTATTTACTTCTTGAATCCAGCTAGTTGTTGCCCTTTTCTCCCAAAGGTACTTGAATATCCTTTTCGTTAATCTGGAATCATCCATTCTGTAAATATGTCCAAAAAATTGCAATCTCCTTTTTCATATCGTTTCTGTTATATTTTCTATGTTCCTGTATACTTCATCATTAGATCTTAATTTCCATACTTCCGCTGTTTTCACTGGGCCTAAAATGTTCCTCATGATTCTCCTTTCTAGTAATTCAAGTTTATCTAATCTATAGTTTAGTACCATACATTCACTTGCGTATGGGCATTCCGGTTTCACCACTGTAGTGTAGTGCCTTATTTTAAGCTTTTTAGATAAGCACTTTTTGTTATAAAAATTCTTAGTGATACCATATGCTCTTTCCATCTTGTGTACCCTTTCTTTTACCGAAGATTTTTCTAAACCATTTTCTTGAATTATTTCTCCCAGATATTTGAATTTCTTTACTTTTTCCACTGGGCCAATATCTGTTGCTAAATATTTTGAAGCGTTCTTGATGTTTGTAATAAATTTAGTTTCTTCTACTGAGATTCTCAAACCTGTTTTGTTGGCTATTTCTTCCAAGAGATTGATTTGTGTTGTTGCACTTGTTAGGTTTTCTGACAATATAGCAAAATCGTCTGCAAATGCTAGGCAACTTATTTCAATGCCTTTGTTTCTTCTCCCCAAAGTCACTGGGGGAAATGTTATGTTCTTTTAGCTTTAAATTCCAAATTCTTACAATTTTCTCTAAAACACAGTTGAACAGAAGGGGTGATACGCCATCACCTTGCCGTACACCTGTATTTATCTTAATAGATTTTGATATCTCACCCATAAATTTTACTTTTGAAATCGTGTCAGTAAGGGTTTTACGTATTATTATTACTATTATTATTATTATTATTAATATTAAAATTATGATGATTATTATTAGTAGTAGTAGTAGTAGTAGTAGTAGCAGTAGTAGTGTGTCATAGTGTTGGCATGTGAAAAGTTTAAGGAAAAATTCTGTTATTTTGAATGCAAGAATATGTGGTGATGGGCGAAGCAAAGAGGATGTTTAAAAAATTAGGTTAGCAAATTTAGGTTATGTTGATAGTGTCAAGTTTTCAGTCAGGATGTGCTCATGTCACAGGAGCAGCTGGCCGAGCTAGAAGCCGCCTTCGCTAAGTCCCACTACCCCGACATCTACTGCAGAGAGGAGTTAGCGCGTACTACCAAGCTCAACGAGGCCCGCATTCAGGTGAGTTAATTGCTGTTTAAAATGTTACTGCATGAGTAGTTAATGTTGGGAAAGTGCTTTATGTACGTGAGGAAAGTATCTCCGAAATACGCGCCACCGCACTATATCCCTTCTTCTGGTAACTTCCTTCAGGGAGTTGGATTTACCAATCACGAGGAAATTTGCTTATCAGTTACGCCGAGAAGTAGGCTACTGGCATTCTGGGAGAGTCAGTGGCTAGCTATAGTCTGCGAGCTGCCAGAATAGGATTGACAGTTCTCTTATCGCCATGTGGTCTGAGAACGAGATTGCCAAACTGTACAAGCCAGAGATACAGCTGACCAGGCACTGAAGCACGAGGGCTGTAATATTGCAACGCAGAGTATTATGACATCAACTATGCGGACATGCATTGGTCAAGAGGCAGAGGGGTGATGACTGACGTGGAATTTCCGGTGAAATGTCAATCCTATTCAGGCAGCTCACAGAGTATAGTAATAACTCGTACACTAGTGTCCATAAGTCGAATTCTGTTTTTTGATCTCCTGACCAATACGCCACATTTCTACATCCTTAGCATCTTCATCTTCATTATCTTCTAGTTCCTCAACCTCCTCAGCGCCGCTAATTCCATCCATTCTCAATTCCTCATCTTACGAGTCATTTAAATACTTGTCAATACTGTGCAACACCACACAGCCACAGTAATATCCATTACGCGAGTAGACAAACGACTTCGAGTACGAACGTGTAAAAATGCAGACGTCTCTATTGAGAAACTCAATTACTATGGGTTTTAAGTCTGGTCATAGGTACACTTGAAATTTTACAAGCTAAAGCTACCAAAAATAAGTAAGTGCTGATATGTATTCACAATATTTTAAGCATGTAGGCTACTGGAAAAACTAGCGCTGACTAAAACCACTAAGCAAATGCTAGGGACTCACTAGCATTTACTATTCTAGCTTAAGCTTTAGCTTACTCTTTATTCACAAAAACTACCAGCATTGTCTTAAAATTACTAGTTTTAGCAAATACTACTTTGTATTCACCTGACCCAATGCCGAGTAAACTAAGAGCGATTAAGGGAACTACTCGCGTGTGGCGGAGCTCTTTCCGGACACGGAAGGAGGTCGTTATCTTGTGTAAGCTAAGGACAGGTCATGAAAGATCCACCTGCTCGTACCTAATGAGAAGGGAAGACCCCTCTCCCAATTTGTACATGTGGAGCCGTATTCACCGTGGCCCACATTTTAACCGAGTGTGTGGATCTTGCTGATTTACGAAGAAACCTTGGTTTGCAGATGACACTCGATCTTATATTAGCCGATGGCATGGTGGCTACTGATCACGTCATCCGCATTATAAGTGAGATTGTGTAATTACTCAAAGAACTTGTTCTTTTTTGAATTTCTTATTTTTTGTTTTTGTTTTTCCGTAATTTCTGTTTATAAAAGTTTTACTATATTTTTGTTTTATTAATAATTTTAGGCTATTTTCATAATAATAATGTTATTTGTATAACGTCCTATTTAACTACTGTGGCTTTTAGAGACGCGGGGGTGCCAGAATTTTGCCCCAAGGGGGATCTTTAACGTGCCACTAAATCCAAGTTTACGCTATCAAGACTGGTATACGAGATGGCGAGAGAGTCCTTTTTCCTCGAGGACCTGAGGTACCAGCTGATGCTCCCCTCTACAGACAGCTACAGAGAATTACTACAGGAGCTAAGAGACAAGAAACGAGAAATATGGAGCGAATTCTACATGACAGATGCTATGACATCAAGCAACTGGTCAGGATTCGGCTTCGAATTAAGACACGCCATCACTAGTACACAGTGCATGGATTTCATCACAAAGTGTGTTCTACAAAGAAATTCCATGAACCCGGTACGGATTGTTCATGTGAATGGTGTGGGCAGAAGTGTGGTCGATATCATGCGTTAGACTGTCAAAAAAAAGAACATCTCACTGGCAAGGCTTAGCAGGGATTAACGCAATCACTTGTGCATATTGGGTATTTTATTTTTATTTTTGTATGGCCATTGGCTGCTCTAATAAATTATTATTAAATCTACTGACACGGCTCCCTCACATTTGCGCACCCTTAAATGCAACTGACTGCGCCAGGATTCGATCCTGCAACGTTGAGCACAGCCAGCCAGAACGTTACCGCTGAGCCATTCAGCCAGCCTATTTTCATATTTAAGCGTCCACTTCAAAATGTTAATATTATTCTTAATTTGTATAATTTCGTCTGTGTTAAGACGGGCAGATGACCTAGCTGTTCCGTCTATTTGAGCGTCAATAACTTAACTAACTAATCACGAGGAAGTATGGTCTCCAAGTACAATGCTATCGAATAAGAAATCCTAAATAGGACACAGAAGACATCAAATTTCTATAATCAAGTTCGGAACTTACTCTGGGACAAGAAGATACCCCAGGCCTCAAAGTCAACTTGGTATTGTACCCAACTGGGGTTGGTACAGGATATGAACTTCAGATCTTTAAGATGGAAAGAGGTCCAGTTACAAGTTAGCCGTGAGGAAATAGGAAGTGATTCAGGCCATGACGCAGAACATTGACAGCTTTATCTAGAGATACGTGGTGCATGCGATATGTGAATCACGAGGGCAGTCACGCCGTGATGAATCAACCAGAGCAGATTGGCAGGGGAGTCACCGCAGAGTGCTAACATCAGCATTTTTCTGGCAACATTGGATTGCCAACCAACACCGCAATATTGTGAAATAAGCCGTTTTCGCGGAAACAATGCAAAATTACAACAATGTGTTTACGGGAATCAGAATAATCCAGGAAATTATGAATTAAGCAAGGTTAAAAATGAATAATTTAGGCCCAGGGAAAAAGCACTTAGTCAGCAATTACGTCATTAGGCGGAGCCAAGAGGAGGTCGCGGGTAGAATAAAAAAGAACTCATTCGCCCACACAGCTGAGGAGCCTTGTAGATTTTATTTAAATTAAATAGACGATCGATTTTCAGGAAACGAAATGATAATGAGACGTTTGGATTATAGGGAACATAATGATATATTTTTCAAAAACGTGCGACGTCTATTTCAAAAGTTAGCTCCAAGAAGAAGACAAAAGTAGTTTATTTTTGCAAGTTCCCAATAAATAGCCCAGGTTTCAACCAGAGAGCATGCAGTTTACAATTTTCGGTCAGCCCGAGAGGGGCGTTACGCTGGAGCATCACCGTATATGCAGTATCCGTCAGCCACGTGAGCCTTTAGGCTGTATCAGAAGCAGTTCACCATCAGTAAGCGGGGAGACGCTACACGCTGTCTCATAAAATGCAGAAACGCTGCATTATACTAGTCGCAGTTCAGTTAAGCCCGGGAAGGCTCAGCGCAATTCCGCACAGTACATAAGTATACAGTACGCAGTATTATCAAGCTGCCGGGACGGAAGTTCGCCCTCACACTAGTAAAGACTCATCGTACTCCTGTATGGAGATGTCACAGCGAGTAACACAGTTCGTTACCAACCGCAAAAAGTGGGTCGTGTTAAAACAAATTAACCATCATCAGTATCCGCGGTTTCAACAAAAGTTTGTATGTGCGTGGTAATATAAATCCGCAGCGTCAAAAGTACGGTTGTTTGTAAGTGATCACTAAAGCACTTGCGCTAGATCAAATAAATTATACGCTACTCGAAAACTCGTGACGAAGTAAATTGCGCTGCGACAAATTCTAGAACAGCAATAAGCTAGAATACAGCAGTCCAGATCAGTAGAAACACTACGCTGGAGGTCATCGTTTCGATAATACAGACAGGTCTCTGTGAAAGTTAAGTGAAAGACCACAGTATTAAGAGACAGATATTGGAACGAAATAAATAATATCTTGACGTATTGTTGTCAAATGATCAATTTGTAAATCTCTAAAAGTAATTGGTGAATAAAAACACCCCAAAAAATGTATTATCGCAGGCTATCAAGCCAGAATTATGAAAATAAAATGATAGAAAGGCCGAGGTCTTACCACTATAAATGAAATATTATATGAGATATTAAATAAACCGTGAATAACCAAGCAAGAAATCGTGTTGCCGGAAAGGCCGAATAATAAATAAATGTAGCTTCAAGCTAATAAATGTGCGTTAATCGGGATATAATTAATCGGGAGATGGAGAGTCTCATCGAAATATTGTGGATGAAAGATTCCCCTTACTGTATTGTTGTTGTATGAAAACGTCGTGTTGTATTGGGTAGGTGAAATTCCCATAAATAGTATTGCCATATTGAAGCGTCGAAATAATAATTACATTGTAAGTCCGATCAGGCAGTGTTATGAATAAATATTGTAGGCCAAAATCGTCGAATGAAATATACATGTGAGACCATGAAGGCATTGTTATAAATAAATATTGTAGGCAATAATCGTCGAATGAAATGTGCAAGTAAGACCGATAACGGCATTGTTATAAATTATATTGTGATAAGGCGTCATACAAATTGTTATTAAGGTTGGTGTAGTCAACTATTAGGCATCCTCTCCGGAATAAGTTATAAATATCCTGTAAAAATGAAATATAAATAATAATAATAATAATAATAAAAGCAGGAACAAATAGCTGCTTTAGAAGTGAAACGCATGTCTTGGGAATCATATGGTAAAATAATAAACTACGTTGTAAGCGTGGCGGCCGGCGAGACGCCATAAATCAACTGAAGTATCACCAGAGGGACGAGGCAGCTGTTAGAGCCCGACCTACCGTAATGAGTGAGTGAGACAGAAAAGTTAATGAGTTCCGCGGTCAAGCAAGGGTCTGTCA
The DNA here is from genome assembly GCA_946902985.2 of Meconema thalassinum. Classification (NCBI taxonomy): domain Eukaryota; kingdom Metazoa; phylum Arthropoda; class Insecta; order Orthoptera; family Tettigoniidae; genus Meconema; species Meconema thalassinum. Next base: position 157,940,596 of record OX336400.1, read on the forward strand.
AAGACTAGTAATAAAAAGCCACTATGTGAAAGTTTTTATTAAAATATGCAAGTTGAAATTAACCTATAAAATCATAATGCTGGGATGGAGACCATTCTCCAGAATATAAGTTTGAATCATTTATATGAATTTTGACGAATTTTGTCAAACACTTTTATTGTAAATAAAAGGATTCCTTCCTCAAAAAGAATCATAGAACGGGTTATGAAACATTGTAGTTTAAAGATGAATAAAGATTCCACAATAATAAATAACACAGTGCATGGTACGCTGCAGAGAAAGATCACCTGATGCATGGGAAAGGAACTGGTGGAATAGGGGTTCGATCCACAGACATGGCATGTTCTTGTACAGTATTTTAAATGTGTAAAATCTAAGGCTTTGTGAAGAATTATTAGTAAGTAAATAAGTGATAGATAAATGACAATTATGTAAACATTAAAGGAACCTTGAAGGGTAAAGATTGAAATGGATATATATGTCCAAAGCCTTGGAGAAAATATATGACTTAAATGATAGGCGCGCTCGACGCCTTAGTAAAATATACTACAAATAATTATAATTAAATTTAAGCAAGACAAAGTGGTTACAAAGTTCATAGAATAATGAAATGACATTATAGTGAATCTTGATGAATTTTTAACAAAGTGATTTTTAGTTTTGAATGACACTTGAAGAGACTATGCCAAGTGATTGATTTTTTTCTTCATGTTTTGAATGACACTTGAAGAGACTATGCCAAGTGATTGATTTTTTAACATATTTTGAATGACACTTGAAGAGACTATGCCAAGTGATTGATTTTTCTTACATGTTTTTGAGTGAATATATTTTTCTTTTATGAATTAAATTCTGTGAAATTATAATGTTGTGTTTTTCCTCAAATCCTTGTGAATCTTGAGTATTCCATATCAGATGTTTAATCAGCGGTGGAGGGAACGTAACACACCCCGATACCGCAAGAGCAAAAGCCGAGTGCTGATTAATCATCATCCGTGTAAACGGGCACAGTATTTCACCTACTTCGTAGTCCTTACCTATGGTATGGTGGCATGTACATTGTTAAATGTGGGGTGCCGTGGCCCAGTGGTCAAGCTGCACGCCTCTCACCTCGGTGGACCGGGTTCGATTCCCAGTCAATGCATGTGAAATTTTCGAAGTGAAATGCCATGTACTGTGGTTCGGATTCTACGTAGAAAGGAGGTTCCATGGCCCATGATCGCGAGATTGACGGTCATGTTAAACTACAAGCTTCCAGACATTGTTAAATAAGAACTTCACTGGTGGCCACAATTTTGGAAGCTTCGTAAAAATTACAGTACGGTAACTTCCATTTTTCAAGTTCTCAAATTATTGTCACCCATTTGTAATTGCACAAAACCCACTTAAGAAATGTAAAGTGTTATTCTTCTTAAAAAAAACAGCATAGTTTTAAACTTATTTGTGAAAATACACGTAAGGTTTAGCAAGTCTTTATGTGATTCTGTTTGTAGGAAGGTACAGTATGTCAGTACATTTCCCAATAACCTTTACTTTTGACCACAAAATCAATTCTGCTGTACAGCGTGTTCCGATTCAACACGGCACTGTAAAATGGGTTGCCTACCCACCCACAATTGGCTTGAAATCTGCACGCAGCGCGCTAGCGACGGAGCTGAGTTCGATTTCACTGATGCCGCCTTCTTAGGTAGCATTGCAAGGCATTTTGCTCTTTCAAAATATATTTACACAGGCTTCACAATAAGTTTGAATGATTTCTGTTTCAGAACTTGTTATTTTACGCTTCTGTTAGTGGCTTTTGCAAAGCATTTCTATGAAATAAAATATTATTTTACAACATAGTTTATTACAACACAATGTATTTTTGTGTTGTATTTTATTTACAACACAATTTGTTGCTTTTCTACCCAATACCACAAAACGAGATACAATTTGGAAATGATTTGTTACAAAATTGTAATGCGACTAAAAGAGTTAAGTTATCACGGACGTTACATCTACTACAAATGGACATTTACATAAGGTGTTCGAAGTGGCATCCATCATTTTCCAAGCAGAGGGCAACTCGTCGCATGAAGTTCTCTCTTGCGTTCGACAACATCAAAATAGAAATTTCCGCAAAGGCTTCGGTAATGACGAGCTCCATTTCTTCGGGTGTTTGTGGCGATCTTAAAAATGCTCTCGACCTGACGTAGCCCCAAATGAAGAAATCCAGGACGGTCAGATCAGGTGAACGTGGTTGGAATTCTATAAAGCCGCCAATTCCTATCCACCGGCCAAAATAAACGGTTTAAAACTTCTCCCGTCAGTCTGGAGGAGTGCGCTGGATGACCCTCTAGTTGAGAAAGCATGTTATAATTGCGTTGTAATAAACTATGTTGTAAAATAAAATGTTATTTCATCGAAAATCTCTGCAAAAGCCATTAACAGAAGCGTAAAATAACAAGTTCTGAAACATAAATCGTTCAAACTTATTGTGAAGCCTGTGTAAATATATTTTGAAAGAGCAAAATACTTTGCAATGCTGCATAAGAAGGCGGAAGTCAGTGAAATCGAACTCAGCCCCGTCGCTGGCGCGCTGCGAGCAGAATTCAAGCCAATTACGGGTGGATAGGCAACCCATTTTACAGTTCCGTGTTGAATCGGAACACGCTGTACATAAAGTCCACAAGAAGTTTATATTAGAAATCAGTCGTTACTTTCTGACGGCAAAATTTCCAACTTTAATCAGAAAGTTTCAATCGGATTGGGATCCATATTCTTCCAAGTCACTTTAAAACCGTTATGTTCTCATCCTCAAACCACGTTTGGCAGTATGGCATGCTGAAATGCTGGGTCCAAGTCGGCAATGGATAGGAAGAGCATCTCCTATCTGTATTTATTTACAGTATTTCCAGAATTATGGCTACCAGTGTATATGCTCAAACCAATTGCAGTATTCAATCTTCATCATTGATCTCGTGTAGCAGTCTTGGAATGTAGTCTACATTTTACACTGTGCACCCTTAAGAACGCATCTTAAACTTACCCGTCTCACTCAACTTTCGCGCGCTCCTTGGTTCACCGATTTTTGCGCTGATCGGGTGAAATGTTGCAAAACTGCCCCACTGGACGCTGGAAATGTAGTGGTCGGCCGGATCTTGCCTTGTACACATCACTAAAAGTCCCGGGGGGTTCGAACTTGTCACGGATACAGGCTGTTTTATCATTTTAAATGATCTTGTCGACTTCGTCGTTACGCTGAGGTCTGGCGTTACGTTACGGCGACGAGACGAAATGTTCCGAGAATGCACAGAGGTGTGTGACGTCATAGTACCGCTTGAACTCCCTCCTTTCCCCGCGCGCTCCGATGAGCGTGACGTCATCCAGCCAGCTACCTCCTTTGACCTTGGTTTGCACTTGCTAATGGACTTTGAGTTCACGCAGTTCGCTGCATGATCATGAGGCTTTCACCCAGCATTTTTCAGCATTTGTAGCATTTGTAGCATTTAAAATGATATAAAGTCTAGTCTTTCAGACTGACTATCACTCTTTTTTAGTGGCCCTCTTCCAAACTCTGTTTGTTCTCGTACTTCCAGTACGACTTGAACACACCCTTGCGATCCACAAATGATCACCTTACAGTGCCCACGTTATATCTCCGCCGGTGAGCTACGTCATTACTTCCAGGAAAGGTATACTGACTGTACGAGCCTCACCAAAGGCATTTCTCGAATTAGCGCACAAACAGTCGTGTGGCAAGCATTAATGAGTGTGCCGAGTGCATTATGCTAAGTCGGCCGCCAGAACTCCTGAGCCCCACAATGTGGGGTAATGTCTTATGGATAGGAGTAAGTTAACAGCTCGAATTCTCAGAAATGCAACGGTTCTCACCAGCAGAGATATACTGCGAGGACTGTACCTCAACCATTGTTGCTGCTCGACTGTCTTTCGGTATACTGGTGTAATGGTTCCTCCACCATCCTCGCATGCGCGACACAAATTGCCATCGCCACCAGCTCACGACTACTTTAATAGTTACACTACATCAGATTAAGCCGGCCCCGTGGTGTAGGGGTAGCGCGCCTGCCTCTCACCCGGAGGCCCCGGGTTCGATCCCCGGCTCCGTCAGGGATTTTAAAACTGACGTGAGGGTTGGAACGGGGTGCACTCAGCCTCGTGAGGACAATTGAGTAGCTGTCTGACAGTGAGACAGCGCCCCGATCACGAAAACCAAGATTAACGGCCGAGGGGACCCGACGCGCTGATCACGCGTCACCCCAATATCTGCAGGCCGAATGGCTGGGCAGCGGTCGCTTGGTCGGCCTTAGCCCGTCATGGGCTGGATAGTGCCAGGGGTTGGTTGACTACATCAGATTAGTAAGCGGCTTCGGTGGCGTAGTCGGTAGCATGCTGAACTGCTATGCCCAAGATAGCGGGTTCAAACCCGGCCGAAGTCGTCGGATTTTTTAAGAGCGTTAAAAATCCTTCAGTATGCCTTCCTTCGGAGGGGAAGTAAAGCCGGCGGTCCCATGTCATAGATTTATGGCATGTTAAAGATCCTTTTATAGACTAAACTTGTGTAAAGCAAAATTTGTTAGGTTAGATTTCGTCAGAACGCTCTATCAAAGTTCCAACGTTCACCACTAGGTATCATTGATATCTGGTGGCGAAAGATGGAACTACTTGAAATTGAACGGACTTGTAGCTCGCCCTTTAGGGTGTTCGCTAGAAGCAGCTACAGACTCAGGCGAGCCGAACATGTCCTCGGACACTCCCGGCACTAAAAGCCATACGATAAATAAATAAATAAATAAATAAATAAATAAATAAATAAATCAGATTAGTAAGTGTAAGACTCAAAACCTGAATCAAAAATAAAACCTGAGTTATAATTTTTTTTAAATATCAAATAGTTATGTCCTATAAAGGGTTGACAAAGATTTTACTGAAATGACATGGTTGGTTCCTCAGTTTGGGGGCTGCCACAACGCGATCATGTAGCCCCGTGTACTTTGTGTGTGTGTAGAATCTGTCTGATAACCGGTGTTAATTGTGATGGCTGTATTAGTGTGTGTTATCTGTTTTAATTCAAGTAAGGCCTGCAGACAACAATTTCTAAGTAGTTCCTAAATTTGCTACCAAACGCCACCGTCAACGGCCAACTAGTTTTGAACTTGGTTACTAGATGACACCGCAGTCGGCTCCTGGCGACGAACGTTGGAACCTAAGAGCGTTGGTCAAATCTAATCTATAATTTACTTCACACAATTGTAATTAGTGGAAGGTTTTTATTATGCCATAAATCTATGACATGGGACCGCTGGCTTTACTTCCTCTCCGAAGGAAGGCATACTGAGGGATTATTAACGCTCTTAAAAAATCCGACGACTTGGGCCGAGTTTGACCCACGACCTTGGGCATAGAAGCCGCCTTACGGAAATGACTATAAAGTGTTGCAATCCATCTTATTAATATTCGATTTCCATCTCATACATCTTGGAAGTAGTTTTCCATGTGGGTTCAAACCCCACCTCGACCGTCCTGAAAATGGTTTTCCGTGGTTTCCTATTTTTACCACCAGGCGAATGCCGGAACGGTTTCTCTCAACAGGCCACAGCCGACTTCCTTTCCACTCCCTTCCCTGAGCCTTCCTTCGTAACACCCAAGTTAGCGGTTTTCTGGGCGATCAGCCTGTCACCATCCCCAGTTGTATCTGCTGTCAAAGTGTGTTCAACTCCCAGGCACTGCCCTTGTGGTGGTAGAGGAATGATCCCTCGCAGAGGCGTTGGGTAAAGCCGAGCTTGGAGGATTGCACTTAAAAATATTTCTCCCGCATAATTTAGAATAGGATAAAAAACATTCTGGAGCCACAACTTGGAGAATACCAAGCAGGATTTCGCCCATACAGAAGTTGCCCAGATCAAATTCTCAGCCTGAAACTAATAGAATAATGGAATATTACAAATACAGAAATAAACAACTGTTTACTTCATTCATAGATTTCAAAAAGGCTTATGATAGTATACACAGACCTACTCTTTTAAAAATTCTCAGATCATATGGCCTTCATCCTAAATTAACAAAAATGATTGAACTAACTTTAACCAACACAATTTCAAAGGTCAATTTCAGGGAAGAATTGTCAAGTGCTTTTCCAATAAAAACAGGCCTTAGACAAGGTGACGGATTATCCCCACTACTTTTCAATGTGGCTCTCGATTACATCAAGAACATTTGGCAAAAAGAAACCCCACCTAAAATCAAAATTGGAGCAAAACCCTCAATAAGAACAAACTGCCAAGGGTTTGCAGATGATTCAGCTCTCTTAGCCCTTGACATGGAAGAAGGTGGTGCTAAGATTACCAGTCTCCATAAAATTGCATTAACAATAGGATTGCAAATATCTTTTGAAAAAACTGAGATCATGCCAATGAAACCTCTTGACATAAAGGAAGTCATCATAAATGATCAATAAATTAACATAGTTCTACAATTTAAATACCTTGGAGAAATCATTATGCATAACTTAAGCGAAAAAACAACATGGGTAAATAGAACCAACAAAATGAAAATAGCACAATTTCTAACCTGGTCAACTTATAACAAAAAATGCTAGTCAATAGGCACTCAGATCCAACACTACAAAACTGTAACTTTGCCCGAAGCCTCTTATGCTTGCGAATCCTTGTTCCAATTTAAAAATGAAAGAAGAGCTCATCAGCTCCTCAAAACTGAAAATGAATTATCAGAACCTGCTTAAATAAAAAGTACCAGGTTGAAGGAGTCTGTAGAATCCTCTCCAATGAAACAGTCTATCGAGAGATTGACCCAGTTACCAGCACGATGAAGAAGAAAAGAATCTCAGATTTCTTTCACATCCTACGATTACCAGGAAAGAGGATTTTACGACAACTAGTGATGAGAAATCTGGGAAAGAAGACTGGAGGGCATTGGATCAAGGAAATTCAAGAGGATCTCAAAACAGTTGGACTCGAAATTCCAGATGCAGAGAACAAGAATAAAATTACCACCCTTCTTAAGAATCACAAATTTTCAGCAGAAATTATGCACAGACGGCCTGCAGAGATTTCAGACGAATTAAGAACACTGCGATCAGAACGAATGAAGAAGTACTGGGCAGATAAGAAGAATCAAACAATATAACCTTCAAAGAAAAAGTGTACATGGAACACTCAAGTGGTCCAATGTGGCCAATAAAGTTAATAATAATAATAATAATAATAATAATAATAATAATAATATCGTATGTCCTCGGGTGCCGGTTTCAAGCTTTGTTATTTGCCACCCAAAGGGCAGCTTGCATGTCGAATTTTGTTGTTCCTTGAAGCGTATGAAAGTTAAGGAGATTAGATATCTAAGCTTCTTGACACTATAGCACTTTCTAGTAGAAAATGGAGGAACTTTTTGTGATGTCTGAAAATCCCGAGATTAATTTTGTCATCGTGAACACGGCCTACTGAATTCACATAGGTTCTTTAATATGCCAACATCGTATGACATGCGTGTCGTGATTTTTGCCGCCTTTCAAAAAATCACTTACCATGGCCAGGAGCGTACCTGCAAGCTTGGGATTGGTAATCCGACACGATAACCATTCACCCACCGTGGCAGGCATAATAATAATAATAATAATAATAATATTTTTTAATTTTTTAGCGTATTGCTTTTAGTGCCGGGAGTGTCCGAGGACATGTTCGGCTCGCCAGTTTGTAGGCGGACACCCAATGGGTGAGCTACAAGTACCGTCACGTGTGGAGTGTTGTCTGGGGAGGAAAGTGGGAATGTAAGGACAAGGAGTTGGAAGGTAGCGGCTGTGGCCTATAGTTAGGGACCAACCCCGGCATTTGTCTGGAAGGAAGATGGGAAACCCACAGAAGACCATCTTCAAGGTTGCCGGCGGGGGATTCGAACCTCCTCGCATCCCGGATGTGAGTGACTGCCGGCAGTCATGCCGCAACGACCACGGCTAACTCACCCGGTGTAGTAATTATAATACGTTGCAAGGAATAGAAGTCAAACAAACAATTCAATGTTGCCTGTATTGGCATTTGCTAACTTCGCTCATGATTCCTTGTCAAGAGAGTTGAGTGTTGTTAAATCAATGGTAGAACATTGAAGGGTAAAACTAGTATTTACTGGTTCAGCTTCTGACACTCTTCATGGCATTTTAGCTCTATATCTGCGGCTTCTTAGGCGAGGTTGGTACTTTGTAGCATGCTGAGCTTCTATTCCCAAGGTCACGGGTTCAAACCCGGCCAAAGTCATCGGACTTTTTAAGACTGTTAAAAATCCCTTCCTTCGGAAGGGAAGTAAAGCCGGCGGCCCCATGTCATAGATTTATGGCATGAAAAAGAACCTTCCACTAACTAAAGTTGTGTAAGGCTAAATTTGTAGGTTAAGTTCGATTAATGCTCTTAAGTTCCAACGTTCGTCACCAGGCGCTAGTTGTGATGGCATCTAGTAGTAGCGGAGTTCAGTGCTAGGTGTCGTGGACGGTTGCATTTGGTAGCGAAAGTAAGAACTAATTGAAATTATCGTCTGCAGTCCTTAATTGAATTAAAACAGATAACACCCACTAATACAGTCATCACAATTAATAGTGGTTATCAGACAGATTCCACACACACCCAAAGTACACGGGGCTACATGACCGCGTTGTTGCAGCTCCTAAACTGAGGAACCAACACAGATCTATATCTTACATCTGTATGGATTCTAAACAATGTAGGCATTATAATATACGACCTTATAACTCAAAGTTTCATTTGGTTATTTTACATATATGTTATTTATAAGTGACAAGAGTAATAATGGACAATCCAACAAAATGGCCTAGAACAGGAAGCAATTAATCTTAGAATCTGGAAATTAGACCGAGACTATCACCTGACGAAAATTCACTATAATAAGAAGTCGCTGAGCATTGGAGCCAAATTAAGACAGCACGGTTGTCACACCTGAACCATTATGCTTCGGAGACTTTGACTTTGAACAGACGGGGACTAGTCGACCAGTTAGTCAAAAGAGAACGCAGGGTATTGAGAAATATTTTAGGCAACAGATGGGTTAACGGACACTTACGTTTGAAGTCAAACGAAGAGTTATATAGAAAGATAGAACAAGTCACGCCAACAATAAAAAGGAAAAGGTTGTTGTTCTATGGACACATTTTCAGAATGTCCAACGATCGTCGAACAAAGAAAATTTGGAATTTCGTGAAACCAAAGAGGAAAAAATTGGCATGGTTCGAAGAATGTAACAAAGACCTTAGAGAAATTCGTATTCCTGACTGCAAAATTATGAAAAGGTGTGAATTCAGACACCTAATCAAAAATCACCAGTGATTTAAGGTAGGGGCAGAACCCAAAAGACGGGGGGGGGGGGACCTCTTTCAGAAGATCGGACGAAGGCGCTGAGAGATGGGCTCAAGAGATACTGGCAGGACATCAAAGCTGGCAGACGATCTAGAACGAAATATTGATTTTGATAGTTACTCCGTAGTCCATAATGGCTCAATTCGAATGTAAAAAAATGGATAATACACGCACAAAAGACAACTCACGTGATTAGGTTTCGACATACAATTTAAATTCCTGAGAAGAAAACTATCAACAAGGATATACTGAAACACCTGGGTATCCACCCAGCTATTTTTCTATATTAAAGAAGGTGTCTTATCATTGATTGTACACTTATTGAGGGGCATGGTGGCACAGCGGTCAAACTGTTTCCCTCTCACCAAGGTGGGCCGATTTCGATTCCCTGTCAATGCATGTGAGATTTTCCCATATCCTGTGGATCAAATTCCACGTAAAGAGGAGGTCCCGTGGCTCATGATCGTGAGATTAACGTTCATGTAAAAATACAAGCTTCGTTCTTTTCTTCTTGATCCAAGCCTTAGAAGCTACGATGGTCTCCAGAGAACTACATTTTAAATATTTTCAGTCATGCTGTTAATTTTTGATGTGTAACATCTTTCCGCTCGGTTGCTGGATAGTTTTGTGGGAGTGATTTTGAAAATTGGGGACGGAAGTGGATCGGAACGATCGAGCTGGCAGTGGTGGATCGAACGGAAGTATGCATTGCCCGCTCGATCGATCGAACGGAAGTGTACTAGCTGGCAGTGGTGGAAAACGGAAGTATGCACTGCCCGCTTGATCAATCGAACGGAAGTGTACTAGCTGGCAGTGGTGGAAAACGGAAGTATGCACTGCCCGCTCGATCGATCGATCCAGCGGGGAGTGGTACGAGAAACAATGAGCGCGCGGTGTCGGAAATTGATACCACGACGCACTCTCGGCCATGTGGAATGTATATGACATACAGAACGGAAAACACTCGTGCGAACTCTGGTGTCAAGTGATTGAAACAAATGGCATGGTACATGTTCGAAGTCTTCGTATCAGTACTTAAATGGTAAAATGCCTTAATATCAAACATTGTAAGAAGTCGGCATTGCCGGTATTATGTTTCTGCACAATGGCTATTCAAATATTAACCCACATAACGGTAATGCAGTCATCAATATAATATAATCGTTATGGCTATACGAGAATTGAGCAAGCCTTCATGAACTATTGCTGAATACATTCTCTTTACTCACAAGAGGGCCTATTCATAAGGCATTTTAAACTCAATTTTACGCAGGAACATTATCGAAACAAGCAAAATATAAATGAAACTTAATTCCGTAATGCAGTATTATTGGAACGTGGAAATAAGTCACCATCTTGTGCACCGAATTTGCGTAGTCGAAATAGCCGTGGTGTTAGTGCTTATGACTGTGAATCTAGAGATCTTGGGTTCGAATCCTGGACGGGGTAGATATCTTTCCTACCAGATTATCATTTAAAACGATATTTATCATATCAATATGACTCATTTTAACAGAATCCATATGAAATTACGTGTTGGTCTGAGAATGAAGGGGACCTGTTTATAAGGAATTTAAGGTTATGAGCGGTGTCGCGTCTATTAATCTAGTTGATCCATATCGTATTATTTATTTAGGCTAGTGCTGGTGGAAGCTACGAATCATCTAATAAAATGAGTTCCGTATTATAAACTACAATATCTGTAAAACACTCCCTTTTACAATAGATTAATATTTGTGCCAATAATAGTATAAAATATCGGTGTATCAACAATCTCACGTGAGGTTTCTTCTATGTCAGATGTTACACATCATATGCGACTACTGTAAGGCTCGTTTTATATATATTCTTTAGACGTTTCTCTTTCAAAAGTAACATTTAGTTTTAGTTGTGTTCTGTATAAAAAGGGGTAGATTACCTCAATGTTCCACCCCTTAAAAATGTTTACGGTTCGTTACGTTATACAGCACGCTCTTTTCAATAGAAATGTTGTTCCTTGCTCAGTAAGGCATATTGACCATGCATAATAGCTAGAACGGAAGGAAGACGCTCATAATGAATCATATACTAATGTAAAAAAGAAAGTTTTGCCGCTTATTACGCGCCTTCTATTCTAAGGACCTCAAGTAGTGTCAGTTACAATACGCCGTTTTCAAAGGACCATTGAAATTTTAACCCCGTGATGTAATCTATAATGGCAACCATTACAACACACCTGATGTGCGGTTCTGCATTTCTGCCCTTGCAGTTCTCTCAACGCCGCCCTGAGTTAACTCCGCTGGCAACTCTTATAACTCCTGTGTGATGCGGGTTGCCCTTTGTTTGACTATTCAGAATGAATGGTTACTACTGTATTAGGCTATATCAACTTTGTACCCACCACAGCCATTCATAACAAATGCTGGAAGTGTTGTCCTTGTGTTCGAAGACAGACATCAACACGTCTACACATATTGTCGAAGACTTTCACTAAAGTTTCTTGCGGAATGGACTGCATATAATTAATGCTATTCGCTTTAAGTTCCTCAATCGTTTTTGGATTAGTTTTGTATACCTCAGATGGACTAGGCAGCGTTATATCGGAGATTTCATAAAGTTTTTCGTCTATTAAAAGCGTAGGCCTGCCTGTTCCCAGTATATCGTAAACTGAGCCAGTCACACGAAATTTACTTATCAAATCCCGAACGGTATCACGGTTTGGACATTTTGAATTAGGAAACCGCGCCTGAAATCTTGATTTTAGATTTTCTGTAAACCGATCGCCTTCGTGAAAAACGTATTCCACCAAAAAAACTCTCTCTTCAGTAGTAAACATTACCACCTGTATACTGTTGCACTATTCCAATAATCTATCTGAACGCTTGCTTACTGCAATACACACTGAAGACATGCAGGCTCGCTCGCTTATCGCAATACACACTTGACAGCCAACAGCCCACACGTGCGGGAGCCCCCCTTTCAAGGACACAGTGCTGCCAATTAAATTGATGACGCAACCACTCGCAGCTGCACGTAGCCACTACGGAGAACATTCTCGGGCGCCCTGTATAACCAATAGCATTCCAGTTACGACTGATGTTAAGCTGGGCCCATGGTCAAAAACATTCCTAGTGTCAAGTGTGTATTGATATAAGCGAGCTTGGAGAAATAATTAGTAGCAATGGAACGGATAAATTGGCAATTGAGAACAAAAAAGGGAAATTGGAAAGATTAAATTGTTGTTCAAATAATATATATAATAAAAAGAACCTGTCTATCAATGCAAAATTACGACATTTTAATACAGTTGTTAGACCAGTCATCTTGTACGACATGGAAACTACAAATATGACCGGAATGGAGAATTTGCTCAAGATAGAAAGAAGAATTTTAAGAAGGATTTATGGTCCTAGGAAAACACAGGAAGGTTATAGACTGAGATCCAATGCAGAAATTTATAGTAAAATCGACAACCTTGAAGTGATGATCAGAAAACGGACATATGGTCCGCATGGATTGCTCAAGGTTAAACAAACAAATTTTTGATAAAATCTGGAACTATAAAGGACAAGGAGGCTATGTAAAACAAATGAGAGAAGAACTTCAAAAATTCAAAATTACTGACGAATAGAGTACAGAAAAAAAATTGGCCTCAAAATTCTTGTCGGGGAGAAGAAGAATCTCAACAGAGGAGAATGGACTGCTGAAAGAAGAGCTACGCAGTCGACCAGGATGAAAGACTTTTGGAAGAGAAATAAGGAAACTAGACCTATAAAGAAGTGATATTTGCGTGGTCTTTGTTGGCCTGTCCGCGGTATATATGTATATTATTTATTGTTTTATTACAAATACCAAATTAAGACGTTATTATAGTAACCATTAATTGGGAAGGTAACGTGTTCAATAATTTGTCTTTGATATTGAAATGTCATTTGGATATTAGGCTTTCAACATGCGATTGCTGGTGGGGGGGATGGGAACTATTCTTTGTTTAATTGTGTCAGACAGTCAGCCTCTTGGTTGACAGGTACAGTCGCGTGGGTAGGATATGACTCAGCTCTAGTAGTCTCCTCTCCGTGGTGACATGAGCTCCTGTTAAGCTTAGCTGTGCTGTTGCGAAACGCACCATTCATACTTCACCCATTGTTATTAATTTTCCCGTTCACAATTCACAATAACTCCTGTCTAACACAAGTAGCGCGCGCATTGCTGCTTGACATCTTCTTCCGACCCAAGACTAAATCTGTTGCTGTTTTCTATCTTCCGTATTAAATAATGGCACAAATAATAAATATTTGAAGACAAAGGACACATTCTTAATAAAATACTATAATTACAGGCTGTCGATTGATGTAAAGCACTATGTCGCAAGTGTTTCGGGCCAGCCTACCTTGGAACTGGGAAGCAGTCTAAGATCGAACCGTTCTTGAAATGGTTTTCCATAGTTTATAATTTTCAACACCATAACGGTAATTTCTTACAGGCCACGGCTGCTTCCTTCCAACTTCTTGTCCAGTTTCATTCGTTACTATTCTTTTCACCTCTAAAAAACACCTCTGATGAGCTAGACGTTGGGAAGAGCATTCGGTTGTAAAACTCATTCACTCAAGTCTGTTCGTCGAGTCGAGATAGTGCACGTAAATACTTGCACGTGGTCACTTGACTACCTAGACAGGGAAACACGCCCAGTTCTCGTCACCGGCTCTGCCGGACAGGGGTAGCCAAGAAGCTCCGAGATCATTAGTCATGCTGTAGCTATAGAAAAGACAAGACTTGCTGTTTTTTCGCCGAGGCCTGTATGACGTTGGATACCGTACAGATACACTTCCTTTTGTTTCAGTTTCCTTAGACATATACCCATCCATCACTCTCCCTCGCCCTCTCCCCCTCCCCCCCCCCCCCCCCCCCCCCGCCCTTTCTCCTTATTTGGACATCTCAATCTTCGAGGAGTAAAATTTTCCCTCCGCCCGCTTTTACTTCTCCTTCCTTAGTACTCTGTCCGAATCCGTGCCATTTCGTCCAGCAATAAATATCCTTGAAAAACGTGCCATTTCGTCCAGTTCGGGTCTACAAATTATTTCACAAGTTAATGAGTGCCATCTCGTCCAGACGAAATGTTGACAAGGGTTGAGGCAGTGCAGTTAATATAGTATATTATCTTATATATGTATTTAATTCCGTTCGGAACTTTTTGACCAATAAACTACTTTCTTATTATAAGTCCGATGTTGAGGATTGAGGTGTCAAATTAAAGGGAATATTCCCTAGATGTTTCTAAAGGACATGATTTCGCTAAATTCCCTTAGGGCTCCCTCCCCAAAGCCCTTCAAAGTCCCCCATGTAATTTTAATGAATAAACAAATATTCCTGCTTTATGATAAGATATTTATTTAAACAGATGTTTTAGTAATGCAACTTTGGATATATTTTAATTATCGCCTGATTTGTGAAAATATTTGTTTCTATTCTCACTATGTTGTTTACATTATAAGCATTTCATTGTAAACTATAGTTGACTGGTGGCAAACGAGCGGAGCGAGTAACGTCCATTATTACAAACATCAAAAAATTACTTATTTCTAACAAGAAACGCAATGAAATGAATCAGTTATTGTAGACCTGTCAAACTGTCAATCTTAGGTATTTGGACGAAATAGCACTAGTGGGCCGGTAGACAGTTAACAACCTGCCTCTGTTCGTGGAATTTGGACGAAATGGCACCTGGACGAAATGACACGACACGCTCTGTCCGCCGTTCTAATTAATATGGCGCGTTTTTCTACCAAGGTCCATACAGTAGTTTATGGCTGCTCTCTGGTGACGAACAGGGGAATTGCTCTTGTTTTTTGTAAGCTTATTGACACACATTCTTTGGCCTCATTGTTTCATTTCTATTGAAAAAGGAGGCAAGGTATCTATCGAAACATTTAGAATTTTAAACTTTATTTTCACACGGCAATATCCCAAAAGCATGAATTATCATCATCATCATCTTCCTTCCAAGTATTGGGCCAAATGTCCCGTTACGGTCTTGCACTTTCCCTCCATCTCTCCATCGGACGTCCTATCGATTTATTTCCCCGTGGCTGGTAGCGAAGGATCTCCTTTGGAAATCTTCCAGGTTCCATCCTTTGGACATGATGCTTCCAGTTCTCTTGGTTGTCACAAATGTATGTAGTTATTGGTTTCACTTTTAGTTCCTTCAGCACATCCTCGTTTCTCTTATGATCCCATTTAGTATAGCCTGCTGTTCGGCGCATAAAGGTCATTTCGCATGCTGTGAGTCTGGAGATGTCCTGACATCTTATTGTCCATGCCTCACTGCCTTAGCACAGGGTTCGTCTGGCTAATGTGTTATACAAACGCAAGCGTGTATGCCTTTGGACAAGAGATGGCTTCATGACATGATTGATGATTCCTGTTGTTCTGGTATAATTAGTTATTTTTGCAGTTATATCTCGTTCTTCTTGAAAAGATAAATGATATCCTAAATACTTGAATTCGTTAACTCATTCTAAAATTTTACCATCCAGACAAATTTTACTGGGGATAGGGTCCTTACCCTTAAAGGCCATTACTTTAGTATTTTCAGTAGAAATTCACATGCTGAATTTTGATGCCGCTTTCTGGAGGTTGAATACTGACCACTGCAGATCATCTTTAGATGCTGCTACCAATGCAACATCATCAGCAAATAGTATAGCATCTAAATTTTTTAGATGCCTGCTGATAGGTATTGAACCATGTCTTTCACACCTCCATTCCTTTATTATAGCATCCATGTAGATTATGAATAGCAATGGAGAGAGTCCACAGCCTTGTCTTACCCCTCTGCTGATTGGCTTCCACTCGGATTTATGATTATTTATGAATTATTTTAATACTAATTATAAGGTGCGTTCAAAAAGTAACGAGACGGAGGCTGGAATACGCAAACCGGTGACTACATTGGCTAATCGTGGCGTGTGTAACGAGGTGTGGTTCCGACCAGAGCGTGGAAGGTCACAGCCAGTCGGTAGGGGGCACGCGGGCACGTCACGTGACGATACAAAGCGAGCAGCAGCATGTATCAATCGCCCAATGCTGCCAGTCGCATTGCAAACAGTGACATGGAGGCGTCAACCGAAGAGCAAAGAGGTGTTGTTCGGTTTCTGACAGCGGAATGAGTAGGGGGAACGGACATTCATCGACGAATGTCACAAGTTTACGGCGAATACTGTATGTCCCTTGCAAGGGTCAAGGCGTGGCACAAGCGCTTCAAGGAAGGACGGGTGTCGTTAGCCGATGATGCCCGGTCTGGGGCACCCCCTGCATTACCGATGACAACATCCTGCTGGTTGATGCACTCATTACCCAGACCGCCGAGTGACAGTGAACGCCATAGCCACCGTGGTCGCTCCACGACAATGCACGACCTCATACGGCCAACGCAGTCGCGGCACTCCTGCAGAAATTCAAATGGGAAGTTCTCGACCACCCTCCATACAGTCCAGACCTCTCTCCCTGTGATTACGCCATGTTTGGTCCCCCGAAAAGGGCTCTGCGGGGCCAACGATTCACCTCGGACGCCACGTCCAGCTGTACGTGCGGAACTGGTTCACATCGCAGCCCAGGGAATTTTATGAGACAGCCATTCACCGCCTCGTGTCACAGTGGGACAAGTGCCTCAACAGCCAGGGCCAATACTTCTAACATACAGGTACTGGTTTCTGTAATTATGCCTCCAGCTCGTTACTTATTGAACGCACCTTATACTTGTCTGTCAATATAACTATCAATGTGGCTGAAACTATAAGGCGTGATCAAAAGTGTCCATTTAACGGCTGTACAGTCTAGAAAATCAGGCAAAAATCTCCGTATTCATCCCACCGACGCATCAGGTCGAAGATCCTAGGGTGGTAAACCACTGTGTCCTGCTGCGTGATGGAGTCCGTAACCGCCTGCTGCACATACTCATCCGACAGAAATTGTCGGCCCTTCAATGCCTTTTTAAGGGACCGGTGTTGTGATAATAGCATGGGGAGAGATCAGGACTATAGGGTGGGTCCTCAAGTGTCTCCCACTTGAGATGGCGTACCTTCTGCGTTACGATCTTTGCGCTATGGGGACGTGCGTTATCATGAATCAGCAGCACCCCTCGTTGCAGCTTTCCCGGACGTTTCGCCTTAGTTGCACGCCGTAATTTTCTCAGTATTGTGGAGTACCGTTCCCCAGTGATGGAGACACCAGGTTCCTTGAAATCAATAATCAAAGAACAGGGTGAGCAACACTTTTCCCGCGGAAGGTTGGCTCTTGAACTTCTTGGGACGAGGGGACGATGGATGACACCACTACATGGTCGACGTTTCCGATTCCAATTCCAATCCCAGTTGTTCTCGGATATCCGCATTCCTTATTTTATCTATTTTCGTCTTTTGAAGGCAAGAACGGAGGAACTACATTTCTACTGCCTGGAGATGACTGTTTGTTGGTCCAGTAAGGGTTGCTGCTCCCAGTCCATATGTCCTATAGAACATCCAGCGTTGAGAAAAGACTATGAGTCTTACGGGCTTTTACTTTTAACGGAAAAACCCCCTATACAGGTTTGGTTACCACACCTCTTGTCTGGAAGGAACTCTGGACATATATATATTTCGTCATAATAGCTTTCTACAATATTATCTGCCAATTGATTACTTTTGTTATTGCATACAAGTATCGTTTATATCACGTCTTAATTTAAAACTTTTCGAGGTTAGCACGCTGGAAAGAAGAGCCCCGTCCTGTGCTGCATGCTCGCTCGGAGTGGAGCACGTGCTCAGTTCCACCAGCAACATAAGTTCTGAAGCACTATCCGTCATTGCATTTGTGTTATGTGTCTGTTTTATTTTCTGATCGATCGAGCTGCTAACAGTGGGGGTCAAACCCACTATCACCCGACTGTAAATTCACAGCTGCGCGCCCCTAACTGTACGGCTAACTCGCTACAATATTACAAATATTAATCTAAACAAAACAACAACAACAAGAATAAAATTGAAAGAAACTAAATTATAGCCTAACTAATAAAAAGAAGGTTATAATCAACAGTATTGATGACGTAAAAACTGTTAACATAATCAGCATAGATCCGAGAAGGAAGGGAGGGCTGTGCTCTCGATATACCGTATTTCAATCAGTAATGCGTCATATCACAACGAAATGAATGCCGTTATTGGTTCTCTTCACGTATCCTTAATACTGGTCCAATCCGTTAACACTTGCAAAACTGCTTCTTCCTGGGCGTGTTCTATTTCAGGTAGCTGCTGGGGTTGTGTCGCTAACTTATGAAAGTGCAGTAGTCCAAGCTGAGTCTAGAGTTAGCAAAACTGTCGCCATAAGGCTCCACAGTCTTTTCTCAACGCTGGATGCTCTATAGTAGTCTAGCTGTCATAAACTGCCTCCCTTCACTTTTTGACCACGTCAACAATGGGTGATCAAAGCCGGAATTTAAATACAGTCGAGCTTTTTAATTTTCCGGCGAAGTTCTACACAATTTATATGTCATGCTTTTTTAAAATCGATGTTTAATTAATTCAATAATTCTTCAATAATTCAATAATTCGGACATAAAATATGTGTCTTTAACTCGAAATTGGGGTGTAAATGCAGTTCAATCACGATCTTCATGTGTGACATGGGAATTAAATTATCGATTCAGTTACGTAGGAACCTGGACTGTGTACTTCTATCAGCAGCTTATTATGCTTGAAATTCCAGCTAATACTCTGTCAACTATTATGAAAAATAAACACAAGGTTTATGGCGCTATGCAGGATTCGCGCTTTTGAAAGGAACGGAAAATATGAGTGGTGTTCAAATGAAAAGGTACGATACGATACTGTGGGTACAATTTATTCGTTATTCAAAAGTAATCACCACAGGTCTGTGCACAGGTGTCCCATTGCTTCACTAGCCTCAGAAGTCTTGTGGTTGTGACAGGAGTCAATGCTGTACGGTGTCCTTTAGTTCGTTTTCCCTTGAGACGAACCATTAACAGTGACGTGTATTGTGCCATTCCGTAGCCTACGCAAGTCCATCAAGAACAAACGGCCTGGATTGTTCACGAAGGGAGTGATTCTGCTCCATGATAACGCTCGCCCACACGTCTCTAACGTAACACAAGGTGTATAGGCCACGTTCAAGTAGGAGCAACTTGAGCATCTGCCCTACAGTCTGAACTTGTCACCCTGCGACTTCCATCTCTTTGGTCCACTAAAAAAAATCTCATGGGAACACGTTTCCAATCGGACGACGAACTAAAGGACACCGTACAGCATTGACACCTCACAACCACAAGACTCCTGCGGCTAGTGAAGCAATGGGACACTTGTGGTGATTACTTTTGAATAACGAATAAATCGTACCCATAGTATCGTTTGTACCTTTTCATTTGACCACCCCTTATACATACAGAAAAAATAATCGAAATGTACCTGCAATATTTGCACAACTACATTTAACCCTAGTTAGTATACCTGCATGAGTAGTCCTAGTGACAATAACTGCATAGCGTAGCAACAATTGACTATTTATGTATTTATACTCGTAGAACCCCATTTTTTCATGCATTTCTATACAAAGGTGTGCAAATTATTAGACTCCTTGCCAATTACCCAAAATTACATTTATAATTTTCACGGCTTAATGCACTAAATATGTTTGCAAGGCGATGAAATTACTTCCAATGTGTAACCAAGTGTCTTAATTATATTTCTTTTAAGAAACTCAAATTAAAATGATTTTTTTAGAATATCCACTAACAGAGGATCTTTGCTAAATCAAAATGCCACTCCACTTTTCGTGAGTCTTTAGAGCAGAGGGTTTTGGATTCATTTTACTGATTACCCGCTCTTGGGCTATTCAAATATTCATGGATTTAAATCACCTGACTTCGAAAGCCAATGAAAAACTAGAAAACCACCCACACTTAGGTCATCATCATTAGGTCTTATTGAGCAGCATGTCTTCTCCAGCGATGTTGGTCGATCGCAACAGCTTCGGCATCATCCCAAGAGATGCCAATGGTCTTCTCTCATTGTTTGACGCCAAGTTCTTCGAGGCCGGCCTTGTTTCCCTTTTCCTCCCAGTGGTGTCCATCTTAGTGCAGCTCGTGGGTGACGGTGTTCGATCATGTGGAGGACGTGGCCAGCAAGTTGCATCCGACGCTCAGTTACAGTCGTACTGAGTCTGATCTTCTTAAGATGCCTTCATTTGTGACATGATCACGATAAGAGACTCCAAGAATTCGTCTAAGGCAACGTCGTTGGAAAACATCTAACCGCTTAATAATAGCAGGTATCCCTCAGAATACCCAATTATGAATGTTTCCAGACACAATTCCTTATGGGAAAAGGTGTAAGTCCACGGGGGAGGAAACATTACAAAGTAGGGGTACAAAAGAAACCAGCAGAGGTCAATAAAATTATTTTGAATAAAACACTTGAATTCTTTATTTTATTCTAATCATTAGCATACCTGTGTATATCGAATTTTCGATAACTCGAAGTAATAAGAGGATATAAAAAGTAGGTTGGCTCAGGCAAGGAAAGCATTTCTACAATGAAGGAATCTGTTGATATCGAATATAGATTTAGGTATTAGGAAGTAATTTTTGAAAGCCTTCGTCTGCAGTGTGGCGCTCTATGGAAGTGAAACTTGGACTATTGGTGCAGCAGAAAAGAGGATAATTGAAGCGTTTGAAATGTGGTGTTACAGGAGAATGATGAAGATAATAATAATATCGTATGGCCTCGGATGCTGGGTGCAAGCTTTGTAATTTGACACCCAGAGGGCAGCTTGCATGTCGAATTTCGTTGTTCCTTGAATCACTATGAAAGTCAAAAAAGTTAGATATCTAAGCTCCTTGAACACTATAGCGCTTTCTAGTAGAGAAATGAGGAACTTTGGTTGGTTGGTTGGTTCCTCAGTTTAGGGGCTGCGACAACGCGGTCATGTAGCCCCATGTACTTTGGGTGTGTGTAGAATCTGTCTGATAACCGGTGTTAACTGTAATGACTGTATTAGTGTGTGTTATCTGTTTTTTAATTCAAGTAAGGACTACAGACTTTTGAATTTTTCAAATAGTTCCTAATTTTGCTGCCAAATGCCACTGTCAACGACTACTAGTTCAGAACTTAGCTACCAGACGCCACCGCAGTTGGCTCATGGCAACGAACGTAGGATCCTAAGAGCGTTGTTTACATTCTTAACCTATAAAATTTAGCTTCACACAAATGTAATTAGTGGAAGGTTCTTTAACATGCCATAAATCTATGACATGAGACCGTCGGCTTTACTTCCCCTCCGAAGGAAGGCATAGTGAGGGATTTTTAACGCTCTTAAAAATCCGACGACTTCGGCCGGGTTTGAACCCGCGATCTTGGGCATAGAAGCTCAGCATGCTAACCCTACGCCACCGAAGCCGCTAAAGAGGAACTTTGTGTTGGTGGAAACTCCCGAGATTAATTTTGCCATTATGAACATGGCCTACTGAATTCACGTGCGTGTCGTATTTTTGCCGCCTTTCAAAAATCACTTACCAGGAGCGAACCTGCAAGCTTGGGGTTGGTAGACCGACACGTTATCCTCTCACCCACCGTGGCAAGATCAGATGGGCTAGATATGGTTATAAACGAAGAGGTATTAAGACGAGTTGGGAGAGGAGAGATGTTTCTGGCGACTGCTAATGAAGAGAAGAGATAGGTTGGTAGGACACATACTAAGACACCCAGGAGTAGCAAGCTTAGTTATGGACGGAAGAGTCGAGGACAAGAACTGTGGGGGTAGACTAAGGTTAGAATATGTTAAACAGATTGCCTCGGACGTAGGGTGTGGTAGCTATGTAAAGACGCAACGATTAGCTCAGGACATGAGGCATGGAGAGTTGCATCAAACCAGTCAAAAGACTGAAGATTCAAACAACAACATTTTTTATTTCCGAATTCATTTCGTAATATCGAAGTTGGACTGTAATTAAATGCTATTCACTTAATTATGGTGTGTCTTATGGCGAGCCCGTTTAGGTTCAGTTTCGTCAATATGGTGCGGTATTAATGAGTGATTAGCCAATATAAATGTGCTGCTACTCGACATGGCTCTCATTTCATATTTAAAAATACTTCTTTTTGACGAGAGATACATTCATACATACACACATAGCTTTTATATATGTATTGCAAAAGCGTTCATTTTTTGAAAAATAAAAATAAAAAATAAAACTCGCGTGATTAGAAGGTAGATTTGTATGAGCGAGTGAAGCAAGCAAGCAGGCAGCGGGTGGACTGGCCGAACGAGATTTGAATACGAGTGATTGGTAATGTCGGTATCCATTACCAATAGCGGGCCCCAGTCCAGCTTGCCGCTGGGCTCCATTCCACATCAATTTGTCACTCCCCCGGAACAATTTACATATTCATATATACAAAAGGCGAGCGGCCATTCCTAGCCAGTGCAGCATAAAATGTGGCATTGGATTGCAACACACACACATACACATACACAGAGAGAACCAATAATTTTGCAAATAGAATTTTGTCCAGAGGATCGAGATTAAAATACCGCCAACTGCAACGAAGGTTTTTATGTTCTCTGTTTCATCATCATCATCATCATCATGATGTTCATCCTCCTGGCAACAAGGGGAATGGGCGTGGGAGGCGGGGGTGGGGGAAACAGAGTTAATGAACGAGGTCACGGACTGGGATAGAACACAGGGCCTGGGGAACTATGGCTACAGTAAATACAGCATACACAAATGTAAATTCTCGTTTGTGTATTAGCTCAAAGAACTTGTTCCTTTTTAACATTACTTTATTTATTTATTTATTTATTTATTTATTTATTTATTTATTTAAGCCCACAATGGAGCACTTAAATCAAACCAAAACATTTAAGTCATCTACGGATTCATAGGGAATTTAGCTTTCATCATTTACCTCCTCTCACAAAACCTCCTCATTCTGGCTGCCTATTCCTCGTCAGATATGACATTTTGTTTTCGTTCATTGATTTCCGTACTTTCGGGAAAAATACGGATATATATACAAGAATTACACCTTCAATGTGCAAGGAACCTTCCATCTCATAAAGTACACAGCCGAAAAGAACGTGACAAAAAAAGACCACAAGCAATAATGTCCACCGAACCAAAATATCCAGAGTGACAAAATGTCCAGGAATATATGCACCCCGTTCAAAATGACCACAATTAATTATGTCCAGAGTGTCAAAATGACAGGGAATGTTTGCACGTCGTCCAAAATGACAACAAATAATGATGTCCAGTGAAACAAAATATCCAGGAATATTTAAAAACCCGTTCAAAATGTCCTTAAATATTGATGTTCATTAAGACAGGATTTTTATCTTTTTCAACTCTTTCTTAACTATTCTTTTTTGAAATGGAATTAAAAATGTCCAGACTGAGTATTTATTTATAGGTTCAATAAGTTAGCAAAGTGAATTGCCGGGAGCGAGCTTAGAGGTGGGTACTACGGCCTGGAGTCCAACTGGAGACCGCCTGGAGATGCACATGCTATTGTGTCGGTGCCGAGAAGAGCTGGGTACGCCCGGTTGTTGGTACCTGTGTGAAATAACAGGAAAAGCCTTTTGGACCCGCTTTCATTCCAAATGAAATATTTTCGAATTTTGGTGTCCTTCTATGTTACCTCCTAGGAAAAATTTACTCCTGTTCTTCCTCAGGATCAGGGGGCTCCTCTATCCCCCTCAGGTAGACGGCGATGTCCCGCCATCTCTGTATGTTTGGTAATTAATTGCCAACATGCGCTCCACTTCGCTCTGGTTCCTCTGATAGATCACTTCAGACGTTTTGCACTCTGGACATTTCCCACTCTGAATGTTTGGCACTCTGGATATTTTGGCCTTCGGCCGTTTTGTACTCTGGATATTTTGACATGTGGACCAGAAACCAATGGACCAAAAAACCTGGCCATTTAATACCTGGACCAAAAGGCGTGGACTTCCTTGTACCTGGGCATTCTATTCGTGGACATTAAGTCTGGTAACCTGCAAGGAATGCTATTTGGTGCAAGGGGCACTATCTATTGATAAGTTGTGGAACTGTTCCAGAAGTTTGGCATAGAAAGGAATAACCTGATCACTCTTGCTGAGGGTAACATTTCTGACACTGAGGCCATATTGCAGCACCATATTTACGAGAGTTTCAACACCTGACATACCAATCAGAAAATACCACTGGATTTTAAATTGTAAAACATTAATGTTTATTAAAGAATTGTCCTAACAAGGATTAAGGGGTATGCTGTGCCTTGAGGCATCTTGGGGGAAAACCAAGCAGCTATATTGTAAATAAATTAAATTTGTTCTTCAGAATCCTTTTTCTTCTCTATTTGAAATTTGTTGTATTGTAATATTTAACTTATCTAAATCATTTTGAACTTCTTTGAACCAATTAGTTTTTGTTTTATTTTTCCAAAAGTAGTTAAATAGTTGTTTTAGTAGTCTATTGTCATGAAATCTCGATAAATGACAGAAAAAGCCAATTCTCCTTTTTCTCATCGTGTCTGTTATGAATCACTTTCCCGGTAGACAACGGCATTAGGCAACAATCTCCAAACCTGGGTATTTCTTATTAATGACTAGCAGAAGTACCCGTTCTTCGAACGGTGTTATATATTAACACCAGATATTATCAATTGAGCTACTGTTGCAATGGTTAGCGGTTTGTCATTCCTTCATAAGTTTATCAGAACGAAGTTAGTTATCTGGGAATATCACACACACTGTTAATTTAAGGGCCATAAAATGTGATTTTCGGAGACCCCTTATAGACTCGCGAATTTTGTGTCTCATAATGAGAAGCGCAACATATGCTTTGATCGTCCTTCTAGGATAATTTTTATATTTCGTCTATTTTAGCATGTATTTTGAGAAGTTTTTCCCTATATCCACCCTTCTACTGTATGAAAAGTATGGTGAGGAGTTTTATAAATGATTGGTGTATTGACTCATGTTTACCATACCTAATTTTACGATGCACCAAGCATCCGAACACGAGTTATACGCGTACATAATAAAGATACACAGAAAGACAGACAGACAATTCTAGTGTCTACAACATATCACCCAGATATCCAAATATGGGTATATCTACCATACAGTATCAAACAAAATCATCCTTACGATGAACCCGTATGTCGACAAAAAAAAAAGATTAGTTAAAATGTGCTCTCAAACTAAATTCACCTAACGAGTACTTCCTGATGTGAAATAGATTTGAAAGCCTTGTAGACGAAACGCAATACACCTCACATAAAAAATGACCCTCTACGTTGTGTTAGGTCCTCATACACAGGAAGACCTCTTTCATAAATTATAAAGGCTTGTGGTGCATGAAAATTCAGGTTCTTTAGACTCAAATGGCCCAAATTCCTAAAAGGCGCAAAAAATGCTGATTCAATTCAGGAATTTTTGAAAATAATGTTGCTGTTTGGAGATATAATAGACTTTCTGTACTATATGTCGCACGTGAAATTGCATGAAAAAATGCCAGGTTACCCCTTGACCTCCTTAATTGCATTGACGAATTATACAGTCTACGTTGGTTCCGTGATAATCTTATATCCATTTGCAAAGTTTCACAGAAATGTAATAAATGGAGTAGCCTAATAATAATATCGTATGGCTTCGGGTGCCGGGTGCAAGCTTCGTAATTTGACACCCTGAGGGTAGCTTGCATGTCGAAATTTCGTTGTTCCTTGAATCACTATGAAAGTCAAGGAGGATAGATATCTAAGCTCCTTGAACACTATAGCGCTTTCTAGTAGAGAAATGAGGAACTTTGTGTTGGCGGAAACTCCTGCCATTTGCCTACTGAATTCAAATGGGTTCTTTGACATGCCAACATCGTATGACATGCGAGTCGTATTTTTGCCGTCTTTCAAAAATCACTTACCACGGCCAGGAGTGAACCTGCAATCTTGGGGTTAGTAGACCGACACGCTATCCACTCACCCACCGTGGCAAGGTATAAATGGAGTGACATTGCTTCTTACAGAAATAGATGGAAAGTTGGATGCCACCCCTTGAGATAATGTTGTCATGGTTACCGATTTCCATTCCTTCATTAGTTTGTTAAATTAAATTAAACTAGATGAAACCCGTCAAAACATGACGGACAATGGAAAACAAATTTACTGAAGAAGCTTCTTATATAAGTTACATTCTTTGTACGATTACTTTTTAGCACTATTGCAACTTTAAGGGCGTCAAAAGATAGCACTCTCAGCATTGCAACATATTGCTGGTCATGACTGAAAACGTGATGAGGTCATCATCATCTTGCACAGTTTCCAGCCACTGGCCGGGTCTGTTTGGAACACAAGCCTCTCCAACGTCTTCTGTCTTCCCACCATCTCTCAGCCTCCACCCTTGTCCAGTCTTCTACTCTCTTCTTCACGCTCTCTTCCACCCCCTTCAGCCACCTGTCTCTCGGTCTCCCTCTTGGTCTCTTTCCTTTCCACTTCGTCTCGTGTATCCTCCTGGGTATCCTCTTCTCCTCCATTCGTTTTACATGTCCATACCATCTAAGTCTAGATTTCTCTATACCATCCTGTAATGGTTCCTCCTTCATTAATTCTCTGGTCCTCTCATTTCTTATTCTGTCCCTCATTGTAGCTCCAATACTGCTTCTCAAGAACCTCATCTCACTGGCCTGTATTTTGCTCTTCTCCCTTTCTTTCATAACCCAGGTCTCCGAGGCATACGTCAGGATAGGGACATAGTACGATATATGATCAACTTGCTGTTCTGAGGGACATCCCTGCTCCATAACATGCTTCTCACACTCCTCCGGAATGCTTCTGCCTGTCTTCCCCGCTCATTTATTTCTCTACCGTTTCTTCCATTCTCTTGTATCAGGCTTCCCAGATACTTGAAACTTTCCACTTTCTTCAGCTGTTCCCCACCAATTGTTATTCCCGTTGTGGTCCTTTCCTTCTTCCTTGTTGTGATCACCATCTCACTCTTATTTATGCTAAATTTCATCCCATATCCTTGTATTATTCCTTCCCACACGTCCAACTGTTCCTGTACCTCCTCCTCCTTGTTTCCACAAATCATCAAATCATCCGCAAACACCATTGCTTTCATCTTTCCTTCCCCAATTACTTGTGCCGCTCGGGTCATTATGTCATCCATCACCACAATGAAAAGTAACGGTGGCAGTGCACTTCTTTGTTTCAGGCCGTTTCTCTGTTCCACCCAGTCCGATCTCTCTCCTCCCACTTTCACACAGCTCACGCTTCCCTTGTACATCTCCTTTATCCTCCTTATAGTCCATTTTTCTACTCCTCTATCCTCCAGGGACTTCCATACTTTGTTTCTGCATACACTGTCATATGCTTTCTCAATGTCCAGGAAGGCCATCAGTAGATCTGTTCCATACTCATAGTGCTGTTCTTGTAACTGACTTACAGCAAAAATCAAATCCACTGTGGACCTTCCTGCTCTGAAACCATGTTGTTCTTCCCTCATCCCTCCTTCTATCCTTGTCCTAATTCTCCTTTCCAAAACTTTCTCAAACATCTTTGCACAATGACTCATCAGTGTTATTCCCCGATAGTTTCTGCATTCTGTTCTACTACCTTTCTTGAAGATCGGGACAATTATTCCCTTTTTCCAGTCTTCTGGGGTCTTCCTTTCCTTCCATGCTGCCTTCATCACCCGGTACAACCATTGTATCCCCACCTCTCCTGCTGCTCTCACCATCTCCACACTCAACTCATCCACACCCGGTGCCTTCCCTCCTTACATCTTCCTCACTGCATCTTCCACTTCTTTCCATGTTAAGTCCTTTTCTGTTTGCAGTTCATCTACTGTACCTCTTCCCCGATTTCTTCTTCCTCGCCGTGGTTTCCATTTGGGTTCAGGAGTTCTTCAAAATATTCTTTCCACATTTTCTTCAGTTCTTCCCTATTTTCTATCCTTTGTCCCCTTTTGTTCACCATTCTAACATAATCCGTAGGATCCTTCCGCCTCTTATTCTTTACCATCCCATACAGGACCTTTTTTGTACCTTCACTATCCTGCTGGTCATGACTTAAAACGTGATGAGGTAAATAGCCCAATACGTTCAAGAGTTTCTCCTTGAGCTTGATTGATTGTGATAAAGTAGGCCGAGCGAATAGGACATTGTTGCCTATTAAAAGAAAATGTACTGTACCTGCAAGTGTTTTATCGGAAGGTGTTAAATCAAGTCGTAGGATTTGAGCTCTCTGCCTAATATTACTGCACCTATTATATCCGAATCCAAGCAATTTCTTACATATTTCTTACAATTAATATATTACCATATATGAGTCCTTGGGAAACGTTCAGATTTCTAAGGAGCATAACTATGGCTCAAACGTTTGGAGTATGTGGAGGCGAATCACTTATTTCCAAGGAATTGAAAAATTCAATAATAGGGAAATGAAGTAGCTGGCTTTCATCTTCAGTATCCAATCTGTTAACGCTCATGTATGTGTTTGAACTACTGGATATAAGTTCAATGACTTTTAAATTAATATCATTACATTGTTGCAGCTTGGCAAATATTTTATATTCCAGCAGATCAATTTTACCCTCACAACAGTAAAGACCAAAGTAACCACGCATAGATTTTACGCAAGAGAAATACAATGTAGAATAATGTTTACATTTGATCGTCAAAGACCTTACAGTACACTGTACTGCATAATATCTGGAATTGTTTCTGAAATGGCCTATTTATATTGGATTTTAAATGTGGCTTCGTATTATTCGATAACACTATAGTGTCCTGCAATAACGGAACCGCTAAATATTAAATGGCAAATAATACTTCCATTGCCGAAATCAACTGCGTAGTTAGACTCAGTACTCTAAACAAATAATCATTAAACAATTGTCTTATACAACTAAGTTCAACATGACCGTCCAGAGACTTTCATACTCAAGATGGTTGGTGAGGAGAATGCGATGAGACTGATCGCTTAAAATAAATTCCTTATAATTGTTCCTGCCAGCGAAATTTTTTGCGATAGCTTGAAAACGCAGCTCAGAATGACGTTCTTCATTTTGTTATAAACAGTACGAAACTGCTCTAAATAAGCAATTTCCATCACCTGTTATAGGTTATGACAGTACATTTTGCAGGGGAACATAAATCACTTCGCCAACTACTGGAACGACCATAGGACTATACTCAATACTCACTTCGGCAGTCACCCTAATGTAGGCAGTTTATGAATTATATGTCCCGTGCATGTCAAACATCGTATTAACACATGGAGCCCCACCTATTCTTGTCTATCGCCCCGGAGACCCGGGTTACATTTCCTGCTCTGCCAAGAAATTGAATTCTGGTCTGAGGGCAAAAACGGGGCACATTCAGTCTCTTGAGGTATAACTAAGAAGAGGAAGGTTTAATTCCCACCTCGACAATCTTGGATGTGGTTTTCCGTGGTTTCCCACTTCCACTTAAGGCAAATACCGGGATGGTTCCTAACTTAAGGCCTTGGCCGTCTCCTTGCCATTTACCACCTTAATTACAAATACACACAGTAATGCAGCCATCACAATAACACAGGTTATGAGAGAAAATTTCACACATACACACCCAAGTACACGGGGCTGAGTGACCACGATGTCGGAGCCCCTCAAACGAATTATGTTTGCCAAGTGTCTCTTATGGCGAAAGCAATTGTGGACACGCGCGAGTGCCTGGAAAACTACTTTTTTCTTTAATAATTTAAGAGTATATCGACGATGCATAATTATAACTTTTAGTCTAGGACGCTAATAACTTGACCACCGAAGCATTGGGAAGAAATTGCAATATTAAGGTACATAAACAACATAGCCTACACATTCAACTGTCGGTTAATGTTCCTCAAAATTTCCCTTCTTAAATATTCCCCTCCTTTATAATTCTCCATCACGTGAAAACGTGCCAAGTCTTGGGTTTTAAATACACCGATGCAATGGTGCTGCTATCTGCTGTCAGTTACTGGAACTATATGGGCGATGTACTGCCATCTGTTGTCAGTTATAGGAACTGATTGCAGATATTTAAACGGCGTACTGAGGACAACAGTTTGCTCTTTTGATCAAATGCTGTAATGCAATGGTAAAACGGAAATAAAACGTATTGAGAGGGAATGTAGAAATATGTATCTTTTACAGACATAAAACCTTACTAATACTCCTTGATTAAACAATATTTTAGTGGTAAAAAATATATATATCGGCGAGGGCTGGAATCGAACCGTTGAACCTTGGAACCACAGTCAGCCGCCTAAACCACATAGCTACTCACGCATTCTCGTTTAGTGGCATACGCAGCCATTCATTATCCTAAAAAGCTGCTGTCTAAAGGAAATAATCCATTTCATAATCCAAATAAATCAATGTTGCACATTCGTATACGTTCATACTGTTATTATATTTTATTGTCAGAACTTGGTTAATGTATGTTTTCAATTACATGGAAGCTTATTAAATAACTTACATTTTAATGAACTTCTCACCGCCATTTTGTCATTACCTCACGCGGATTGTGCGCATGCGTGAGGCGCTAGAATTCTGCTATTTTCTATATTAATTCAAAAATATACCGAGAGGGAATGTAGAAATATGTATCTTTAACAGACATAAAACCTTACTAATACTCCTTGATTAAACAATATTTCAGTGGTAAAAAAAAAATATATATATATCGGCGAGGGCTGGGATCGAACCTTGGAACCTGGGAACCACAGTCTGTCGCCTTAACCACATAGCTACTCGCTCACTCTTGTATTAAAGCAGAAGCAGCCGTTCATTATCATCAAAAGCAGCTGTCTGAAGGAAATAATCCATTTCATTATCCAAATAAATCAATGTTGCACATTGGTATACGTTCATACTGTTATTATATTTTATTGTCAGAACTTGGTTAATGTATGTTTTCAATTACATGCAAGCTTATTAAATAACTTACATTTTAATGGACTTCTCACCGCCATTTTGTCATGAGCCCAGGCGGATTGTGCGCATGCGCGAGGGTCAAGAATTCTGCTATTTTCTATATTTATTTAAAAATATACCGTAATATATTTGTTTATTTTAGAGACACTCTGCAAATCTACAGGCCAAGAGCTTTCGTTAGAGTGCTCTACGAAGTAAATTGGTTCTGTCGTTCTCTCTATCTCGTGATAACAAAAATCACCTTACTGTTTTAAATATATAGATTAGTTTTCTGGGAATATTTCAGATACTGTTGGTTTTAGAGCCTTATAATGTAGTTTTCGAGGCCCCCAAGTTTTGTTTCTGGCACCGAGGGGCGTTGTCTCCTCGTTGTACGCCATAATATAATACTACTAATAATAATATAATATAGGGATAGGAATATAATAGACCTGCCGTACCACACCCGCAGGTGTAAATCGCGTGAAAAAATTCTAGTGTACCCCTTCACCCCCTTAAGCGCATTATACGTATTGATGAATTTTACAGCTTAATTTGGTTCCGTGATAACCTTCTAGCCGTTTGCAAACTTTCACACCAATGTAATTAATGGAATTGCATTGCGTCTTAAGCAATAGATGGACCTCTGAGAATCTGTTGCCATGGTTACCGGCTTGTATTCGTTCATTAGTTTATTAAATGAAATTAGTTTTCTGGGAATATCTCAAAAACGGTTGGTTTTAGGACCTTGAAATGTGGATTTCGGGGAGCCTGTAGGGCCCCCGAGTTTTGTCTCTCACATTGAGGGGCTGAAAATGATCTTTGTCTCGTCCTTCTACTCCTATTTCAGCATGTATTTTAAGGGGGTGGGCCCTCTTTTATGAGAGGTACGGAGAAGGGTAACATCAATGATTAGTGTCGTGCCTCTGATGGATATCTGTACCAAATTTTACTTTGATACACCCAGCCGTTCTCGAGTTATAAGGGAACAAATTTGTCCACCAACAAACAAACAAACAAACAAACAGACAGACCAAAAAATTATTTTCGCCCGCATCCATAATAAAACAGTCTGAAACGCGTAAATAACTCAAATTTCCGTAGAAATTGCGAAAAAAACATACAAACTTTAATTTTTATGTATGTAGAGATATAATGCACCGCTCGGTATTGACCGTGTTTTATTGCACAAATTTAGGTTTTACTCGCTAACCGTTGGAGATACACGAAAAGTGATAAGGACCTTTTGGATAGAAAATTAAATGCCGAATCTCGTGTATGCATCAAAAGGTTGCTATTTCTTAGGAGTCTCTTTTTATTTGAAATGGAAATATGAAATTTTGAAACCAAAGTGTGTAGTGACCTCACATATGTGGGTTTTACTCGCTAACCGTTGGAGATACATGAAAAGTGATAAGGACCCTTCGGATAGGAAATTAAATTTTGACGCTCATATATCCCATCAAAAGTTTGCTATTTCTTAGCGTTATCTTTTTATTTGATATGGAATTATGAAATTTTGAAACCAAAGGGTGTAGTGACGTCACTAAAATGGTCGCCATTTTTTAATAGGGAAAAATATCGAAATTAAAAGTATCCTATATGTAAACATGGTAAATCAGCAACATCCATGCAAAATTTCATTTAAATCGGACCAGTGGTTCTAGCGTTATTGAGTAACACACAGACAGACAGACAGACACACACCATCTCATTTTTAGCCTACTTTTCACATTTTGCAAAAATGAGGAAAAAGTAGACTTATGAGATCGATCCAGGAACATGTGTGTCTGTCTGTCCTTCTGTCTGTCTGTCTGTCTGTCCTTCTGTCTGTCTGGCTGTGTGTGTGTCCCCCCCCCCCTATCAACTCCTAAACGGCTGCAGCAATCAAAACCAAATTTAGTATGAGTAAAGATGTGCACCGGAATAGCTCACGTCCATATTTGAAAATGATATCAGTGCTACCAACTGCTGAAAAAACGCACTAGAAATTTGAGCTCCATGTTGGATATCTTGCAAGGTATGCATGGGAGCTATTCCAAAATTGGCACACATGTAGATAATACTATTTCAGTTTAATTTCCTGGAGGCCAATCATGACAGTGTTGCCAAAATAACAGACAGAGGTCCAATGTTTAAATGCATATAACTTCTACACTATCAATTGGATTTCAACCAAATTTTGTATGTAATATCTGTACATAAACAGATATGACTGAGCGTATTCTTAAGAGCCACCAGGGCTGCCAACTGTTAATAATTGCTCTCTCTATTTTTTTTATCCAAATACCAATATATCAGAAAGTATTCAAGCCAACAGCTTTAAACTATGCACACGTATATTCTGACATTTTAGATTAATTTGGAGTTCTACCAACATGATTATAAGCCTGCTGATAGTACCAATTTTTAAATACATGTAACTTCTATACTATCAGTTGGATTTCAACCAAATTTCGTATGTGATATGTGTACCATAACAGATATGACTATAAGTATTGTTAAGAGCAATCAGGGCTGCCAACTGTTAATAAATGCTGTCTATATTCTTTTTACCCTAATATCAATATATCAGAAAGTATGCAAGCCAACAGCTCTATACTTTGCACACGTATAGTACCTGACATTCTAGATTAATTTGGAGTAATTAATACAAGGCAGTGCTGCCAACATGATTCTATGCCTGCTGATATGTCCAATTTCAAAATACATGTAACTTCTATACTAACAAATGGATTTCATCCAAAATTGGCACAACAAGATATCATAATAATTCAGATTATTTCTGACCAGCACACGCATGGTATTGTTGGCATCATGCTTTTACGCGTGCTGATAGATCCAGTGTCTAACTGCATGTAACGTCCATTGGACATCAACCAAATTTTGTATTCTGTACCTTAAGAGGTGGAACTAAGAATATATTCAGTCACCAGGGCTGCCAACTGTAGTGCTCTATTAGGCTACATTATACCAGGTATATTTTGAACTAATTAGATATTTCGATATTACCAACTTAATTTCGTCATTATTCTAGATAGGTTCATATTCTGTAGAATAATCATTGGCATGAAAAGAAGGCTGTATAGTTCTTCACGGAACTTCTTGTTATATATTAGTATGATTATAGATAATTTCTTGTAGGTTGGCCAAGTATTTTGTTGTGCTTTTTTAAAATTAAATGATCTACTTTCTACTGAAGATTTTTTTATTGGAGTTCCAAGTGAGAATTTCTCAAAGATATTTAAATGTATTTGTTTGTTTATTACAGTTTAATGTTTTGTTTTATTATCTCCTTCGATAAATGTTAAATCTCAATATTACTGTTTCGTCGTTAAACCTGAAGCGACTTATGCTTGTGACACACTATTTAAATTAAACACCAAATCAACGACAGATCAACTGCAGAAGGTTGACAGAAGGATAATCAGAATAATCATTAATAAAAAATACACCAGTTGGATGGACGATGATGATTGTTGCCTAATGCAGTTGTCTACCGGGAAATACATAAAAAAGGAGAATTGCCTTTTTCTGTCATTTATCGAGATTAAATGACAAGAATTATTTAACTACTTTTGGAAAAGTAAAACAAAAAAATATTGCTTCAAAGAAGTTCAAAATTATTTCGATGAGTTGAATATTATAAGACAACCAATTGGCATTATTATTATTATAATTATTTGTATTCATACCGGTACGGCCATGTAGCCCCGTGTACTTTGGGTGTGTGTAGAATCTGTCTGATAACCGGTGTTAATAATGATGACTGTATTTGTTATTTGTTTTTAATTCAAGTAAGGACTGCAGACAATGTTCAAGTACTTCCAACTTTTGCTACCCAACGCCACCGTCAACGACCTACTAGTTCTGAATTTGCTTACTAGATGCCACCGCAGTTGGCTCCTGGTGACGAACGTTGTAACCTAAGAGCGTTGGTCTAATCTATCCTATAATTTAGCTTCACAAAAGTCTAATCAGTGGAAGCTTGTTTATCATGTCAAAAATCTATGACATAGGACCGCCGGCTTTACTTCCCCTCTGAAGGAAGGCATACTAAGGGATTCTTACCGCTCTTTAAAAAATCCGACGATTTCGGCCGGGTTTGAACCCACGACCTTGGACATAGAAGAGTCTGTAGATAGCCTGGCCCATGGCCTCATACCTCGGTCGGTATGCACATGAATACAGTTACATCTTTGCATCTGAGTGATATCACCTTAGAAGATACTCAACACCCCCACCCTCCTGTCCCCCCCCCCCCCCCCCCCCACCGGTCCCCGGGGCTCACAACTAGTGGGACGGGTAACCACTGAACCCCAGCTGAGTCCGCCATTGTTCCCACTTTTTTGTGCTGGGCTCCCACACCTTCATGTTTCCTGTGTTTGGCTATTTGTGATCCAGTTTCTATTTATCATTCCATCCGTCCAGAAGACATTGATTGATTGATAAAATTTGTGTGGCATAAAATCTAGGTCATTTCCCTGTAGGGATATTCTCCTTCATCTTGAAGAATGGTCATCCTACTCTTTACTTGCAAATTAATGTTTCTTATTCTTCGTTCGAATTATTAGCAAGGGATGGACTGAATTCTATGGTTATCAAAATCTTTTCAGAGCCTTCATAATGTAACGTAACGACGAACGGGAAGCGTCTGAACAGCCCCAAGCACTCAACTTCATGCCATTAAGACATTTGAATTACTTGCACTGACACAGCGGATTTACGTAATGGTGCAGGTTAGATTTCGTTGAAACACTCTATCAAAGTTCCAACGTTCACCACTAGGTGTCAGTGACATCTGGTCTTCTTCTCGTTTTTAATGTCTTATTGTTTTTGTTTCACCGACAGCGGTGGCTACGCTTGTTAAAGCGCAGCGTTAGGCCATGGGGCCAAGCTCTCTGCATACTCGGTAGAAGCGTGGGTTCGAGCCCCATCGTCGGCCGTCCTCGAAATGGTTTTCCGTGGTTTCCCTTTTTCAACACCAGGCAAATGCTGGGACGGTACCTTCTGATAGGCCACGGCCGCTTCCTTCCACATCCTTACCCAGTTTCATTCATCTTCATTCATTTCATATCTCATTAATTCCTCTCATGAGGTTGGCGTCAGGAAGGGCATCCGGCAGTAAAATCCATCTGCCACATAGAATTTCAACGCTTCTCATCCCCGACCCTTTTGGAAACGGGATTAGTAAGCGGTATACATACATTGTTGTTGTTTCACTTGGACATCATGGTCATTTAGGCCCGTGTACTGTACTTGGGTGTGTGTACAATTTGACTGATAACCAGTGTTACTGTGGCGTCTGTAGTGCTGTAGGTCTTAAATTAGGAACCATTCCAGCATTTGCTTTGAGTAGAAGTGAGAGAAAACCCATTTTCAAGATGGTGGACGTACGAATCTCAGTTTCGCATCACGAGGCTGAGTGTACCCTGTTCCAACCCTCAGACCAGAATTAAATTTTTTGACAGAGCCGGGAATTCAACCCAGACCTCCGGGGTGACTAACAACGTTCTATCTGGTTCCGTAGATGGCAGATGAAGTTTCATCCTTAGGTCTTCCATGAAGAAAATTTCTCGGATCAGGGCGTAGATCATCCTGTTTGGTGCAATATTTTAAAATCTTAGTGCTCTCTTTAGGATCCCGACGAAGTCAGTTGGCATTTGAGGGTGCGTAAATATGAGGGTGCGGTGTCAGTATATTTACTGGCACGGTAAAGATCCTTTTCAGGGCAAAATTCCGGGTCTCTAAAAGCTATAGTAATTAAGAGGGACGTAAAACCAATAACAATAGCATTTTCTTTCCAGGAATCTTGTTTTTATATTTCGGTATTCTGTAAATAAGTGAGGCCTAATTCTTTCCAAACGAGGGGGAAACCATACGTAATTATTGGAGATATTGTAGTGTGAAAATTGTCATGGCTGTTAACAGGTCAGGAAATAATTTTTTTTGTTAATACTGAAAATTGTTTTTATAGCAGCTGTTGTTCTTTCTTCAATATGGTCCGCCTCGTGGCATAGTGACTGTCACCGCGGAGGCCCGAAATCAATTCCCTACGCTAAGAATATGTCATACAAGCTCCAACTACTCGTACCTAATGAGAAGGCAAGACCCCCACCCACTTTGTACCTGTGGAGCCGTTTTCACCGTGGCCCACATTTTAACCGAGTGTGTAGATCTTGCTGACTTATGAAGAAACCTTGGTTTGCAGATGACACTCAAACTTATATTAGCCGTGCTGGCTGCTGATCTCGTCATCCGCTTTATAATTTTTCCCAGTGTACATTGATTCATAATGTCGATTATTCAGGTCCGTATTGACGTAACTATAACTTTGAAAGAATAATAGATTTTCCGCCTTCAATACTGTTTATTTCTATTACTTACAGGGACTAGTTTCGGGGGGTAAATACTCCCCCTTCCTCAGCCTGTCCAACAAAACTTCACAATGGAAGGACAGGCTGAGGAAGGGGGAGTATTTACCCCCGAAACTAGTCCCTGTAAGTAATAGAAATAAACAGTATTGAAGGCGGAAAATCTATTATTCTTTCAAAGTTATAGTGTACATTGACTCAAAGACTTGTTCCTTTTTAAAAGCTGAATTTCTGTTTTTCCGCATTTTTAGCCTACTTTTCGCATTTCGAAAAAATGAGGAAAAAGTAGACTTGTGAGATCGGTCCGGGAAAATGTATGTCTGTCTGGCCTTCTGTCTGTCTGTCTGTCTGTCTGTCTAGCTGTGTGTGTGTGTGTGTGTGTGTGTGTGTGTGTGTGTGGGTGTGTGTGTGTGTCCCTATCAACTCCTAAACGGCTATAGCATTCGAACCCAAATTTGGTATGAGTCAAGATCTCTATCTCAATATCGCAATGCCGTATTTGAAAATGATGTCAGTGCTACCAACTGCTGAAAAATCGCAATTGAAATTTCAGCTCCATGTTGTATATCTTGGAAGGTATGCATGGGAGCTATACCAAAATGTGCACACATATAGGTAATAATATTTCAGTTTAATTTTCAGGTAGCCAAACATTACAGTGTTGCCAGAATGATTCTAAGGCTGCTGATAGGTCCAATATTTAAATGCATATAACGTCTACACTATCAATTGGATTTCAACCAAATTTCGTATGTACTATGTGTTGATAGACAGATATGACTGAGCGTAATCTTAAGAGTCACCACTACTGCCAACTGTTAATACATTCTGGCTCTATTTGTGTTACCCTAATATCAATATATCAGAAAGTGTGTAAGCCAATAGCTCTAAACTTCGCACACGTATACTACGTGGCATTCTGGATTAATTTGGAGTAACTAATATACGTCAGTGCTGCCAACATGATTCTAAGCCTGCTGATAGGTCCAATTTTAAAATGCATGTAACTTCTATACTAAAAAACGGATTTCATTCAAAATTGGCACAACAATAGATCGTATTATTTCAGATTGTTTATGACCAATACATGCATGACATTGTTGCCAACATGATTTTACGCACGCTGTTAGATCCAATTTTTAACTGCATGTAACGTCCATGCTATCCATTGGACTTCAACCAAATATTGTATTCTGTACCTTAAGAGATGGAACTAAAATATATTCAGTCACCAGGGCTGCAAACTGTAGTGCTCTATTAGGCTACATTATGCCAGTTATATTTCGAACTGATTAGAAATTTCGATATTACCAACATCATTTCGTCATTATTCTAGATAGATCTATATAGATTGGCATGAATCTTAAATTTGAAGAAAAGTAGGCTCTTTAGTTCATCACGAAACTTCATGGTTTAAATATTATAATTATTAGTTTTATTTAATTTTTTGTTTTATTAATTAACGGTCTTTTCAAATTTAGTTGTCCACATCTAAATTTTATATTCCATTCCAAATTTGTATACTATACTTTAATCTGACCTCGTAGTTCCGCCCCTTAAAACCTCAATAACTAACTAACTCAATTCCCTGCTCTGACAAAAAGTTAATTCGGCTTGAAAGCTGTAACGGGCGTGTTCGATTGATTCCCACCTCAGCAATCCTAGAAGTAGTTTTCCATATTTTCCCAGTTCTACTCCAGGCTAAACCCAGGATGGTTCCTAACTTAATTCCACGCCTGCCTCCTTCCCAATCCTTATGTAAATTCCAAATACACACACTAATACAATCATTACAATAACACAGGTTATCAGACAAATGTCTCTCTCACACACATCCTAGTCCCGTTGCTCATGATCGCACGATTAACGGTCACGTTAAACTACAAGCTTCCTTCCTTTTCCTTTTTACACATCCTAGTACACTGGGCTACATGCACGATGTATTTAAGTCCGTAAATGAATCAACAACAACAGCTACTTTCTTCAATACGGCACGATACGATGTAGAGGATGTATGTACTGTTCTTCCAAGGTATTTAAATTTTTTGACAAGTTTCAGCGGTTCAGTTTTTAATAGTATGGTGCTCCTTGCTGGTGGTCTTCCTCTAAATTAATTCTGACTTTATTCTCATTGACCGACCACGGTGGCCGAGAGTGTTAAAGCGCTACTGTAGTTCGCGACTCGCTGGCATCGGCAGAGCGTGGATTCGAGTCCCACCTTGGCTGTCCTGAAATAGATTGTCGTGGTTTTCCATTTTCACCACCAGGCAAATGCCGAGTATATCATCTGACTAAGTGCGTTCAGCTCACAGACACCGTTCTTGCGACGGTAGAGAAATGATCCCTCGCAGAGTCTGTGAGTGTAGCCGAGCTGGGAGGATAAGTAATTTTTAAAAAACTCATTAGCCCATTTTTCAAGTAAACTGAGCAGTTATATTTTTAACGTCGGATTTTTAAGAGCGTTAAAATCCTTCAGTATGCTTTCTTTCGAAGGGAAAGTAAAGCCGGCGGTCCCATGTCATTGATTTATGGCATGTAAAAGAACCTACCACTACAATTGGTAGTGTGAAGCAAAATCTTTAGGTTATATTTGGCTGGTTAGAAACGCTCTATCAAGTTCCAACGTTCGCCGCTAAGAGAAGCTTATTTCCAAAAGATACCAAATCCAAAAAAATCGAAATTGAGATTATGATGGAAAACGTACGTTGGTAGGAAGTTCCATCATATGAAAGAAAAAGAAATTGCCAAAACGACCTAAAACCATAACAAACATGGCATTAAAAATCTCGTTTGATGCCATAAGTACCAAATCCTGTGGCCTGAATGTGCCAATACGTACCGTATCCATGCAACCAATGAGAGGCCATTTCTTTTAGTACTGGATAAAATTATCCATTGTCCAGTTCACAAGTTATTTACCATATTCTTGTTCTTTAGACACAAACTACAATCATAATTCCATAAGTTCAGCACTGGTAAGTTACTTTGCATAATTTTAATTGTTTCGTTCAATTTTATTTTATTTTATTTAAATAATCTATGCCTTCACTGTAAATACTTTAAATCTAATTATTGCATAACTAAATACAATCAGTTTTCTCCAAGATTCTGATGACTGCAGTGAAATTTATGTCTTTCCGTTGATAGTATTTAGAGTTTCATTGCCAAAAAGTACCAAATCCATCATTTTCTTTGAATATTTCCTAAACTGCAAAAGCCTAAACAGAAATACTTGGTATAAAAATGCATTTATTTTATCTGAACATAATAAATGTGCTCAAATGGATTTTCAGATTAAATTTTACACTCTGAGCGTTTTTCCTCTCTCCTGTAAAATATTACTTTTTTGGATTTGGTACCTTTTGGAAATAAGCTTCTCGGGTGTTAGTGACAGTAATATCTGGTAGCCAAAGTTGGAACAACAGTCGACCCTCCCTTCTGCGGACACCGTCGGTTCCGAGGGAAAATGTCCGTTATGAGAGGTGTCCGCTGAAACAAGTTTGTAAAAATAACACAGGTCTGCGATGAAAAAATTGTTTAACATTTTCATAGTGATTCTTATGGTATTTTTTGTGCTGAATACAGATAAATTAATGAAAACATCCCATCACCCTTGGTTTACCCACAAATCACACATAGAATTTTGCACTTTTAAGTTAGAGATTTGGTTAGAGACTTAGGCCTTCCAAAGGATTCAACCGAGGTTTTAGGGTCGAGGTTGAAAGAAAAAGGTTGTTGGCTCCAGGAACATCCTGTTCTTGGTACAGGAGTAGAGAAAAAGGGTTTGTGCCTTTTTTCTCTCGAGTGGGCGACCTCGTTTTTTGTACTGATGTTCCTGGGTTGATGGAGACATTCGACATCAAATACGAACCCGATGAATTGATTCCTCCAAAAGAAGCTTGAAAGCTCTTCTTCTGCACAATGGCAACCAATAGGTATCTGTACCAGTAGGGTATTCGGTGCATTTGAAAGAGTGTTTTGAGAACCTTGAATTGGTCCTTAACAAGCTTAAGTACTCTGATCATAAGTGGACCGTTTGTGGGGATCTGAAAGTGTTATCTATGCTACTAGGCCAACAGAGAGGCTACACAAAGTTCCCCTGCTTCCTCTATGAATGGGATAGCCATGACCGTGAACAACATTATGTTAAAACAGAATGGCCAGTAAGAAAAAGTTTGGTTCCTGGAGTTAAGAACGTTGAGAAGGAGAGTTTATTGGATCCTAAAATGATTTTACTTCCGCCACTTCACATCAAGCTGGAACTGATGAAACAATTCGTCAAAGCATTGCCTAAATAAGGAGAGTGTTTTAGATATCTTTGTGAACAATCCCCTGGCCTCTCTGGGGCAAAACTTAAAGAAGGGGTATTTCTTGGGCCTGATATAAGAAAACTTATGAAGGATGAAAACTACGAGTTAAAAATTGAAAACCAGGAAGGAAAGCCTGGAAGTCTTTTAAACAAGTGGTAACCGGCTTTCTAGTTAATAAAAAAGACCCAAACTACAAGAATATTGTTGCCGATCTGTTAACTAACTACAAACTGCTGGGCTGCAACATGAGTGTTAAAGTTCATTTCCTTCATTCTCATCTGGACTATTTTCCGGAAAATATAGGAGCTGTCAGTGAAGAAGAAGGAGAACGATTCCATCAAGCCCTAAAACAAATGGAACGAAGATATCAAGGACGCTGGGACGTTAACATGATGGCTGACTACTGTTGGATGTTAAAAAGAGAAACTCCTCAACTCCACAGCAGGAAAAGTACGAAAAGAAGTTTTGAAGGAAAAAGAAAACGTTACTACAAAGACTTGTGATAGTGTTGTAATACAACCTTATCAACTTTTCTTACTCTATGTATAAGATTAATCTATGTTTAATGTGGTTTAATAACATTGTACATAAGTAATACTGATATAAAAATGGCCTTTTTTTAGGATTTTTCATAACAGTTTTACGTCATTTTGTAGAAAAACCTTACGTGATAGAAAAAACAATATCATTTCTGAAATCAGGGCCAAAAACTACATAAAAATCAGTTATCAAAACTAAAACAATTTTCAAAAAATGTTTTTTTGCAGGCCTGTGAATCGAACATTTTAACGGCAAAGTACATCCACCTTAAACATAAACATACACATCTTTGTTTTGATTATTTGAGTTTTCCCGCATTTGAATTTTTCGGCAAGCTTTCTCACTTTAAGTCCCTTGTCACTTTCTACAATCACATTTCTTCTTGTTTCGAGGTCTAAACACGTTCGTCCCTTGTTACTGATGTTTAATCGACGACTGAAATGCTACGGTATTTTTGCCTCACTAATTACCGCATGTACTGCAAGTCTTTTCCTTCTCAAGTTGACTTCCTGAGCTCGACCTTATCGGCGGCAATCTGAGTTATGAAAAGAATGATGCAAGCAGGGAAGAAAATCCCCAGGTAACTAGTGAGTAAACAGTCACTGGCAGCAATCCTGGACAATTAGAATTCTCGGAATGTACACCAGTAGGTGGAACACCATAACAAAAGGTTTGGAAAGAGGAATGTATAGAAGAATTAACTTTACGGCTACTACAGCGTTGCCATGTAGCCTGCATTTCACTCTCTCTCTCTCTCTCTCTCTCTCTCTCTCTCTCTCTCTCTCTCTCTCTCTCTCTCTCTCTCTCCTTTGACTCGAAATAGGTGTAGTACAGACATTCAAGAGGGATTTCCGTATGTCTGTAGAATGGTTTTAAAAGAAAGGATGACATGGTCCGGTGTAAAAGAGGTCCTGCAGCGTGTGAAGTGTCCGCTTAAGTCAAGTGGACGGGACAGATGGCGATGTCCGCTGTCCGGACTTCAAGGTGTCCGCTGAAATGAGGCTAATTTAACACTTGTCTTATGTAAAATAAAATCGGTTCCAAGGGAAAATGTCCGTATAGGCAGGTGTCCGCTGAATAAGGGTGTCCGTTAGGTCGGGTTCGACTGTACTTGAAATTGAACTTGTTGTGAGCCCACGGGCGTTCAATTAAAATACCCAGCTATGGCCATTGGCTGCAATTCATTTATAATAATATTTTTATAGTTGTGGGTTTAATGCTCCACCTCTTTCTTGAAAAGAATTTAAATGTCGTCTGGAAGCGGGATTCATTCAATTACTTGTCACAAACACATGTATCCTACGAAGATGGTGATCGTTTTATTTCTATTACGTTAGATTTAAACGCAATGTCCTCC
The DNA here is from genome assembly GCA_946902985.2 of Meconema thalassinum. Taxonomy (NCBI): domain Eukaryota; kingdom Metazoa; phylum Arthropoda; class Insecta; order Orthoptera; family Tettigoniidae; genus Meconema; species Meconema thalassinum. The sequence goes on from OX336400.1 coordinate 157,984,499, forward strand.
TCTCTTTCTCTGCCTACAATATCACAGAGAAGGTCTCAAACTTAAGCGAGCCAGTTTAAATAAAGGTTAATGTGTAGGAATTAGATAATATCCAGAGAAATGCAAACAATATCGAATTAGGGAGCGCAAGGCAGGGCAAGACCCGGCAGATAACGTGATTTGCTCTGTTGCCTCTCCACATAACCTTATTTTAAAAGGAACGATCTGAAATCTCTTCTTTTTAAAGCCAATCTCCCGAGAGGACGAGAGGCTGGTGCTGGCTCTCTCGCTCCACAATATCATGACCATTTCATCCTCTAATGCGTCCCGTTATCCCCTCCTTGGACCGTACTTCCTGTCACCAATACTGTCGGCGCCTTACCAACTCTTGATACTATAGCGTCTAGACGCTGTATTACTGTTATTATTGCTTCCAGGGCTTCCAGCGACTCACTTTTCTCTCTATTCTTCACTATTTTCAAAACAGCCTCACTTTTCTCACTATTTGATAAAAATTACTCACTATTCTCACTTTTTTTAAATATTGGCAACTCAAACTAACACTAGGGGCACTGCCGTCGGTATGGATAAGTAGGGTAAAAATACTCAATAACACGCGTTTGATATGAAACACTTTTTATATTTCGGTTATAATCAGTAAATGTGGTCCCTAAAATAATGACAGTGTTATTTTCTAATTGTATATATGTATAACTGTGCGATACACGTGATCTAATTTGTGTGTTCCACTGGATTTTATGTGTCAATTGCATATTATCAAGCATCGGTTGTCTGCTGGTATTTGTTTTTGAGCAGTTCGAGTCATGGCGCTGTTACGTTTAAAAGCTATATCTGAGTTTGCTCACTGTACCATAGACTCAAGAAATTATTTGCTGCTTGGTAGGGCGAAGGGGTGAGTATAACTTGTATTTAAACTCGGGGGAGACAGGAATTGCTTGATTTGGATGGTTAGCAGGTGGGTTTGGTGTTGAATATCGGACTGGTAGCAGGTTCTCGCAGAGTAGATATTTACCCTGCGAAGTAAAATTAGGCCTAAATAACACGTAATGGAATGGCTCGGATATCGCAGAGCGAGGTGATGGTGGTTGGTAGGGTTATTGGAAGTGAACTAGGGAGCAGGGAAGGATACCTGACGGATGAAGCTTGGCTGTCTTCGGCTGGTGTGGGCTTGGCTGTCTTGGTACGGCTTGGCTCGGCGAGACTGTGCTTGGCTGTCTAGGTGCGGCTTGGCTCGGCGTAACAGTGAACAACCCGTCCTGTTGTCAGTGAGTGTAGTGGCGAGTGGTCCAACCCGCTCCTGTTGCCCGTATTTATTTGGTATCATCACCTTTCGGCTATTGCTCTTTTCATCTTTTGGAAAGGGATGAAAACTTATATCCGAAGCCCTCTTATACATCGATTTACAGCCGTAAACTGAGCAATATACTTTGCTTTTACTCATTTTGCACTCTATCAACGAGTAAAACTTATTACTTATGTATAAAGACACGAAGAATTTACCACGATCTGGTTACCAACACAAGAAACCGTATACAAACAGTCACCACGTGACAAATGTACCCTACTTGGTAAGTTTCTCATTTTTACCGCTAGATGTCATATCAGATAGCTAGAGTTGCCAATAAAACTGGTCACATTCTGCGTTAAAAATGGTCTCATGCACAATCAGATTGCTAGAAACGACCCAAAATTTACCCATAAACGGGTAGTTCATTTTTCTGCCACCGGTGCCTGTGCGCGCTGCCGACAGCTAGCCAGGCGGCCAGAAAGCATGAAAAGCTTCCATAGTGCAATACCACAGCCAGAGCCATGCAGCGATCGCCGAAAATTTTAATAAATGTTTTTTAACAAACGTTTACATTTAAATTTATGTTTTACAATTTAAATTTCTTGAGTGTTGCATTGATTTTCCTATCCATTATTTCCAAGTGTCCTCTCTAACTACACGAAAAATCACAAACAGTACTCAGAGATATTAACATAGGCGCAAATTGGTTGACATTTTTGGGGGGCTAATTTGTTTTTCAGATACACATTCTTAAAAATTTTGTCTATTTCAATGCAGTCTTGTCACATTTTTGGGGGGCTATGGTTGGTTTTGGGGAGCTTAGCCGCCCAAGCCCCCCCCCCCCCCGTAATTGCACCTACAGATATCAAAAAAAGTTAAAATTATTAACCAGATATACGGCCATAAATGCAAATAATGCTATAAATTTACTCACTATTTATTCACTTTTTCATACAAAAACTCACCTTTATTTCACTTTTTTGAAAAGAAACCACTCATTCACTATTTTTGGACGAGTGAGTGGATGGAAGCCCTGTTGCATCTTCTTGTTGCGTTCCGGCCAAATAAGGACCACGTTATTATCATTTTAAATGATCTTGACGACTTCGTCGTTACGCTGGGGTCTAGCGTTACGTTTTTTTTTTTAGCGTATGGCTTTTTTAGTGGCGGGAGTGTCCGAGGACATGTTCGGCTCGCCAGTTTTGTAGCTGCTTCGAGACGGACACCCAATGGGTGAGCTACAAGTACCGGTGGGGAGGAAAGTTGGAAGGGAGGGTCGAGGAGTTGGAAGGTAGCGGCTGTGGCCTATAGTTATGGACCAACCCCGGCATTTGCCTGGAAGGAAGATGGGAAACCACAGAAGACCATCTTCAAGGTTGCCGGCGGGGGGATTCGAACCTCCTCGCCTCCCGGATGTGAGCGACTGCCAACAGTCATGCCGCAACGACCTCGGCTAACTCACCCGGTAGCGTTACGTTAGGGTGACGGGACGAAATGTATCCAGATGCACTGAGGTGTGTGACGTCATAGTACCGCTTGGTGCATGTGTTACCCGACAATCTCTACTGTACTTCGTTAGTATAAGACAAAAATCCCCGATTCTTGGATGTTACGGGTAATCTCGAGAACCACTGGATGGATTTTGATGCAGTTTTCACCATTCTGTAAAGGATATCTCGAAGAAAGATTCTGTAGAAAATAATTTATGTATGATCTAAGGAAGCCAAGCTGTAACGATTTCAGTGAAAAAGTCGAAAACAAACTTGGCGTCCGTGCGCTTCTTATGCTTACACTGGGCAAACCATTAAAAATATCAATATACTATGAGCGTAAGAATTGGTCAGCATGAAAAGTTCTACAAAAAAGTCCGTGAGAGCATATCTCTATCTTCAATACATCGCCCTCTATAAGTGTTTTTAGACTGGATGGAAGGGGCACGTCCCCGCGCGCTTTGGTGAGCGTGCTGCATCCCGCGCGCTTGACCTTTCTTTGCCCTTGGTTTGCACTTGCCGTTCGCGAGTAATTTGAAACAAGATAAGCAAGATAAGTATTATGCAGATAATTTTCTAACATGTCAAGAGTCTTTGGCTCAGCCTTTCTAGCATTTTTCATCATTTGTAGCATTTAAAATGATACAAAGTCTAGTCTTTCAGACTGACTGTCACTTTTTCAACTAGTTTCTGCGTCGAGTTTTAATATTCGCCCAGTACTGTCGCTTGAATTCTTGATGTTGTTGCTTCCTTTCTTCCATCCAATTCATGCCTGTTTCAACCCTTTTATTGCCAAAGGCCAATCTATCGGCCCCGGTTTAATAACCTTTTTTTTAATTAGTTCCAGCCAGGCATTGTAACTGTTGTAACCAATACATCGATGTGTTTAAGTTCCGTGAATAACTTGGTCAGTAAAAAGTATTCGTTGAACATGCTGCAGTCAGTGTGCGATCTTTTGAAGTTTAGTTTGTTTACGTTCTTAGTCGGGGCTAATTTAGATATTTGGCAATGACACTCTTTGAATGAAGAAGAAATAAGCAATATTTTAACGCTGAGTAAAGTGTATGAAAGTGATTTTTCGACTGATGACAACTTAGAAAAAATTTCAAATACAAATTATATATATAAACAAATGAAACAAATTGAACGAAGTTTAAATATTAAGGATCTGACCTGCTACGGAAAAAATATAAACATTCTGAAAAATATAGGTAGGAGATATTTATAATTTCACTAAACTTGGCTCGGCATATTTAACATAAAAACTCATAATCGCTTGGCATCAAAAGGGTTAAGTTTAGGTTTTTCAAGAAAACTCCGCTGAGTTGTTAGTTCCATCTTAAGTGACACACGCTCCTGCACATCGTCACATGAAATCCCAATTTCGTGTAAATCTCTGCCTACCTCAGTGAACCAAGCCCGGTTAATTTTCTACTGTAGAAAGTAGGTAAAGATCCTGTTTGTCAATCTTACAGAGCTCATTCGTGTCATGTGGCCATTCTTTTCCTTATCACATCAGTCATTTCTTCCACACGTGCGTAGAGCTCGTGGTTGTGCCGTCTTCTTTTGTTTACTGGGCCCATCTTAGGATCTTTCTTTCTTTCTTTCTTTCTTTCTTTCTTTCTTTCTTTCTTTCTTTTACTTCCATTTTCTCGACGTGCACTGCAAGGAATTTCGCACCGTATAATGCCTCCGGGTGGATGACTGTGTGATAGTGTCTCAGCTTGGCATTTAGGGATATTGATTTCTTGTTGTAAACATCCTTTGTTGGATGATACGCCATTTTCATTTTTCTGATGCGTGATTCAAAAGCTGTCTTCACACTTAGATATTTGGACGATTTAGTTTGTTTACTCCGTCCCTCACCCACGTCTAGCTCTTTGGGTGATTGTTTAATGTTAGTGACAAACACTGTTTTCTCAAAGGAGATCTTAAGGCCCGATTTTGCTGCTTGAGTCTCAAGTTGGTTGATCTGCATTGCTGCTGTATCAAGGGAATCTGAGAAAATCTGAAGAAGAATCATATAAGATTTACATTAATAACTAAGCAACGCAAACAATATGCCATATCTGATCAGCTAGAATGACGAGGTTTCGGGAGAGGAGTAAAATGATTACTGCTAAATTCCCTGTCATTTCTTAGATTACTTAAATCTATTTGGTTTGATTTAAGTGCTCCAATATGGAAGTAAATATAAATAAATAACCCCTGGCACTACAGCCCATGAAGGGCCTAGGCCTACCAAGTGACCACTGCCCAACCATTTGACCTGCAGATATTGGGGTGAAACGTGATCAGCGCATCGGGTCCCCACGGCCGTAAATCTTGGTTTTCGTGACCGGGACTCTGCCTCACTGTCAGGCAGCTAGTCAAATGTCATCACGAGGCTGAGTGCGCCCCGTTTCAGCCCTCACGTCAGTTTCTAAAATCCTTGACGAAACCGGGAATCGAACCCAGGGCCTCCGCGTGAGAGGCAGGCGCGCTATCCCAACACTACATGGGCGTAAACTATGTAAATAAAGAAAAAATTTGGCCAATTATAAACCGCTTAGAATCTGAAACTATGGTGCAATAGTTTTATTTTTCTTTTCTTCTCAGATCTTCTTCATACGTTGGCTGATTGTCTGTCTTTACTCCTTCGTTTTATTATTATTATTATTATTATTATTATTATTATTTTTTTATTTTTATTATTTTTATTTGCGTACATTCCTCATTAAGGAGAACGCTAGAACACAAAAATCTAGCTTTTGGTGGTGGCTCTTTTCTTCATTTTATCTTCCCAAAAACCTTTCATCCGTTCACTGTGTGCCTTCTTCTCTTCATGTGTCCATTTACGCCTAGTCCTTTTTGGTTGTTATCTAAATTCAAATTTCTGGTTTATGTTTTTTTTTTTTACTACAAATGCTGCGCTCGTGAATGTCTTGTATGGTGATATGTAATTGTTGTAAGTCTTCCATAGTTTCTTTGTACCAAGAAGTACCTAATTTCGACGTAGAAATGATGTTGAATATTCTTTTAGTCAGTCTGGTGTCGTTCATTATTATTATTATTATTATTTTTATTATTATTATTATTATTATTATTATTTATATCCTACAATATTACATGGGTACGCCTAATGGGATGGCTTTAGGACATAGCCCTCCCTGGAGCGGTCATAACCAGAGTACAGTAAGATTTGAAAATGTGGTTGCAGTCAGGATTCGAACTCGATTCTCCTGCTCTCTGAGCGAGTGCGTTTAGCCACTTCACAAATGAGGCCACGCTCCACCCGTGGCAAACATCGCCTAAGATTCTTGACAATTTGTCGTTGTCACATTTTATATCCTTACTTAACAGATAGCCTATGGCCACTCCAAGGCATTTCTTGTTACTGTTATTTAATATGGATTTTAGTTCTTTTCAGCATTGGTTGGTTGGTTGGTTCCTTAGTTTAGGGGCTGCGACAACGCGGCCATGTAGCCCCGTGTACTTTGGGTGTGTGTAGAATCTGTCTGATAACCGGTGTTAATTGTGATGACTGTGTTAGTGTGTGTTATCTGTTTTAATTAAAGTAAGGACTGTAGACGATAATTTCAAGTAGTTCCTAGTTTTACTACCAAATGCTACCGTCCACGACACCTATCTGTGGACTTGTCTACTAGATGCCATCGCAGGCAGTACCCGGCGACGAACGTTGGAACTAATAGATAGGGTTATCAAATAATCAATCCTACAACTTTTGGCTTCACACAAGTGGAGTTAGTGGAAGGTTCCTTTACATGCCATAAATCTATGATATGGAACCGCCGGCTTTACTTCCCCTCCGAAGTAAGGCATACTAAGGGAATTTTTAACGCTCTTAAAAAATCCGACGACTTCGGTCGGGTTTGAACCCGTGACCTATGGCATAGAAGCTCAGCATGCTACCAACTACGCCACCAAAGCCGCCTCCTTTCAGCATAACCCTTCATACTCTTTTGTTAAAAAAACAATCATTTAATTTTATTATTATTATTTCCGATTATTCCCCTTCAGGAGAGCGTGTGAACTTGAGCCAATCACAGCTTCACCTCCTTTTCCTCTCTTCGTTTCTTCCCAAAACCTCTTCATTAGTTCACTGTGCTTTTCCTTCCTTTCCTCTGTCCATTTTTTAGCCTATTTTCAATTTTGAAAAAATAGGCTTATGAGATCACCTTTTGTCCGTGTGTCTGTGTGTGTGTGAGGCATGTGTGTGTGTGTGTGTGTGTGTCCCTAATAACTTCTAAACGGCTGGAGCGATTTCAATGAAACTCGGTAGGTTCATAGCACTATTCCGGGCAACCCCGACCGTGCCCTTCAAATTTTGTTACGTCTCATCAATCCAACATGGCGGCTATGCGAAATATTTCACCAGCATTCAATATCTCCCAACCTATTCCCGATATCACCCTGGAATTGATTACGGTGATAAAGGGAACTACTAGAAGTTCACTTATGTGACTTTTGAAAAACTGGTAACTACAAAGCGAACATGGCGGCCAAGCGAATTTGAAAATTTTAAATATACCTTCCTCGCGATTTAATGTTCCAAACGCAATGAAATCTGGTACAGGAAATGTTTATACACAATGTAATGCACTGGTATCCAATTTAGTTCAATTGTTTACATAACCTCAACATGGCGGCTGTGCGAATTTTAAAATTAAGTTTTTATTTCTTGTGTCGTAATCATGCGATCGTAGTGAAAGTTTGAATAATGAACCTACGCAATAATTTTCCTTGATTGGTACATGACTCTATGGTCTCTATGGCCTATACATTTAACAATCCAACATGGCGACCATCCGAAATATTTAGACGGCTCTGAATATCTACGAATCTATTATAGCAATCAAACTGATTTTTTTTTGTTCATAGGGGCTATGGACTTAAGTTCACCTATATGACTTTAAATAACCTGGTGATCACAAATTCAACATGGCGGCGACGCGAAGTATAAATATTCACATGGACGTTTCTCGCAATTTAACCATCCGAGTGCAGTGAAACTTGGTACAGTAAATCCTTATGTGAATGTTAAACCACTGGCATCCAATTTATTTCAATTGTTTCCATAACTACAAGATGGCAGCTGTGCGAAATTTTAAAATCTCCTTGCTACTTTTTACTTCTTAATCATGCGATTGAAGTTTGAACGCTACACGTACACAATAATCTTCATGTAACAGTACATAACTCTTGGTCCTACATATTTAAAATCCAACATGGCGACCATCCGAAATATTTAGTCAGTTCTCAATATCTACGAATCTATTACAGCAATCAAACTGAAATTTTGTATGTTGATAGTGGCAATTAACATAAGTAGGATAAATGAAAATAGGTTTTAGTTCTTCACGGAACTACTTGTTTCCTGATGAGTCCTTCCTTGAGACTTGTACAATTTACGTGTTTCTGATTTTATGTTTAAATTGTTCTCTGTCAATAATATCGTCTTCAGAGATTTTAAGTAATTCCATGTTTTCATGTATTTCTTTTGTCCGACTGGTCTTTAATTTACGTGCATTCACGGTATTGAAAATATTCTTAGTGAGTTTGTTCTCATCCATCCTATAGGCTATATGTGTACATAGAACTGCAGACGTCTCTTCCTAAATTTACCTATAAGGGTGTCTGTATTTTCATAAAGTTCCTTTGTTGCTCTACTGACCCAAATTCCATCACGGAAATCAGCGCCATTTAATTTTATTTATAAGATTTTTTTATACCTCATGCGTCAAGTTTCTTTACTAGAATAATTTACAATAATAATATTAACAACTCGATTGATCTCCAGTTTAGGGACTCCGGAGTGTCCCATATTGTTCGTTCTTATTTTTGAATTTTTTTATTTACCTTTTCTCAAATAATATTGACAGGAACTAATCGATTTTTAGAGATGTTCTTCAATGCCCTCTCCTTACTTCGACACAGGCTTTCTGAAAATAAATGATTCTTTGAATTTTTACGGAAAAAAATTGAAATTGTATAATTTTAATAGTGCTTTCACATGAACCTTTCATTCTGGAAAAATTATACTAAACTACATTTTGAAAAACGAACATTTATAAAGAGGAATTACATCTACAAATTTGAGCTTTGTACTGTATGTTAAAAAGTTCCGAAGGAGAAGGGAAATTGTATATCTAGAAAAACATTTCAGTGATTCAGGAGCCCTTTAAGTGTTTGTTCACTGATTGAAAAGCAATATTGATTGTGTAGATTAAAACTTTCACGGCCCGGAATACAGTGGAACGTGGCTAATTCGAACTGCTATAATTCAAAATCTTCATTAATTCGAATTTTTCTCTTGGTCCCTAGCATTTTATATACAATCAATGCTAAAAAAATCGTGGTTAATTCGAATTATATTTTGGATAATTCGGAAGTTTTTAGTGTAAAAACTCCGAATAACAAGATGATTCCTGAAAAAACTGCTCCGAGTGCAGCCCAAGTAACAAACCACATCACAGAATTTACGCGTCTTTTTTTAATGTAGAAATGACGTAAGTGATTCTTTTTTCAGTTTCTTAAATTTGTTAGATTTTTTTGTGATGGCTGAGAGACTTAATTGTAGGAAACAGGTAAAAATCTCAATCTTTTTTGAAAAACAGTACATTGCTGGATTACTACTGTCGTTCAATAGGCGAATAGTAGGCTACATTTTGGTTTTATTTTATCATTTGAAACTTTTGAGGTTATTCACGATACAGTTATTATACAGTGCCGTTGTCTGTTAATCTGCTTTGTTGAACAAAATCATTATGTAAACGTAAAACAATATATTTTCTCTACCCTTATGAAAAAACTTTCTTGATTCGAATGTTCGGATAATTCGAATTTTCTTACTGGTCCCTTGAGGTTTGATTTATCTAAGTTCCACAGTTCTATTAAAATTATTCATACTTTTGGGATATTGCCGTGTGAAAAGGAAAAAAAGAAAAATTAAAGAATAAAATTCTTGCCTCCTTTTTCAATAGAATTAAAACAATGTGGCCTAAGAATGAGTGTCAATGAGCTTACAAAAATAACTATAGAAATTCCTCTGTCTGTCACCAGATAGCAGCCAGAAGCCACTGCATGGACCTTAGTAAAAAAAACGCGCCATATTAAGTAGAACGGCGGAAAGAATAGTAAGGAAAGAGAAGGAAAAGGGGGCAAGGGAAAAAAAATGAGACTCCTCGAAGAATGAGGATGTCCAAATAGGGGAAAAGGGTGGGGACGCAATATCCCCAGAGTATGAATAATTTTAATAGCAACAATATATATTATTTCAGTAGTATGCATCCCTCCTGCGGCGCTCACAAGCGACCGATTGTGAAAACTGAGCATTCAAATGAAAGAGAATATACATTACCAAAGACGCATTGCACTCTAATTTCATAAATATTTATAATTTCTTTAAAAAATGACTTTTAAAAACTGTACGAAGTGTGCGATTTGCAGTTACTGTTGCTGCAAGAATATACGCTCCATAATTGCTGTCCACTTCACATTTTGGCCGCTGTGACGCCTGTTTCATGTCATTTTTAACATTCTGAGGTCTTTCCTTTATCATTTTGCATGGATTTCAGAAACAGTAAATCAAAGGAATCAAATCGTATAGTTTCATAAATAACGAATAACCGGTGAGTGTTATGATGATCCAATTTTCAGTGATTGCCATCTTAAGTTAGGGAACGTAGAAAAGAAAGATTGTAGTGTTACGTGACCATTAAACGTGAGATCATAAGCCACGGGACCTCCTTTTTACGTGAAATCCAAATCACAGGACATGGCAATTCACTTTGAAAATCCCTCATGCATTGACCGGGAATCGAACCTGGTCTGCCGTGGTGAGAGGCGGGGAACCTAGAAATTGGAATTCTAACTGAAATGCAAATAGTGTTCTATAATCATTTGATAGAAGTAAAGACATAACAACCTTTCTTCTTAAGTCTCTCATTATAAACCTATTGGGTAAATTGTGGTTTATCAATTAATATGATAAAATTGGTCCGGTTTATGAACATGCGAGATTTCTCGCACGGGTCCGTTAGTATTTATTATTTAGGATTTCTTATCCGAATGTATCCATCACTGTTCAAACAGCAACTACGCAAATTAGTTGTCTACAGAATTAGTGAGCATAAGTGTTGGATTGGTTGCCCAGCGGGGTATAAAGAAAGAATGCTGTTGTTGTATACACAATAATGTCTTTTTTGACAATTGAATAACTCGGTGTACGTGGCGGGTGTGAGTAATGAGCAGGGATATCAGGCACGGCTTATTAATGGATAATTGATTGCATGTGTATGGCCCCGCCACGTAGGAACCTAACTCAATAACACTGGATTACAAGAATTCCAACTGAATTATCATTTGTTTGCAGCTGTAAACGTGGATAAATCATTTTGTGTACAATGCACGTGACTGACACTAGCATTAAAACGAAATGAATCGTTGACGAACAAGTCAGTCAGCTTGATAAGTTTGACTGGGGAAATGTCAGAAAATACAGATGGCTTAAAAGGACGAGGTTGCTCATTCATATCCATCCGTCAGAGTTTACAACTTTTCAGTTTATACGTCATTTAAACTGATACCTTAACAAATACAAATACAAAGCTTTTCATACATCTTCCCTACGTTTCTTCATGTTCACGTGCTCCCCTTTCCGCTCTTTCTTTCTTTTTAGTGTCCCATTTTTGTTCGATGTGCTTGCTTTCTTCTGCTTGTACCATTTATATTCTGTTTTTCCAATTCTTTGTTAGATTTCCTGTCTATTTATATTTATTTATGTAGGTAATGACTTAAATGTCCCGTTTATTTATTTATCTATTTATTTATTCCTTTCTTTCTTTCTTTCTTTCTTTCTTTCTTTCTTTCTTTAATCAACCCTTTCTTTATTTTTCTTTCTTTCTGTCGTTCTTTCTTCCTTTCATTCTTTTTCTTTATTTATTTATTTATTTATTTATTTATTTATTTATTTATTTATTCTTTTCTTTCTTTCTTTCTTTCTTTCTTTCATTATTTAATCATCTCTTTCTTTCTTTTTCTTTCTTTCTTTCATTATTTAATCATCTCTTTCTTTCTTTTTCTTTCCTTCTGTCATTCTTTCTTCCTTTCATTCTTTTTCTTTATTTATTTATTTATTTATTTATTTCTTCTTTTCTTTCTGTCTTTCTTTCTTTCTTTCTTTCATTATTTAATCATCTCTTTTTTTATTTTTATTTCTTTCTTTCTTTCTTTCTTTCTTTCTTTCTTTCTTTATTTATTTATTTAATCATCTCTTTCTTTCTTTTTCTTTCCTTCTGTCGTTCTTTCTTCCTTTCATTCTTTTTCTTTATTTATTTATTTATTTATTTCTTCTTTTCTTTCTGTCTTTCTTTCTTTCTTTCTTTCTTTCTTTAATCATCTCTTTCTTTCTTTCTTTTTCTTTCTATCTTTCATTATTGAATCATCTCTTTCTTTCTTTTTCTTTCCTTCTGTCATTCTTTCTTCCTTTCATTCTTTTTCTTTCTTTATTTATTTATTCTTTTCTTTCTTTCTTTCTTTCTTTCTTTCATTCATTATTTAATCATCTCTTTCTTTCTTTCTTTCTTTCTTTCTTTCTTTTTCTTTCTTTCTTTCTTTCTTTCTTTCTTTCTTTCGTTCTTTCTTCCTTTCTTTCGTTCTTTCTTTCTTTCTTCCCTTCTTTCTTTTTCTTTCTTTCTTTCATTATTTAATCATCTTTTTCTTTCTTTCATTATTTAACCATCTCTTTCTTTCTTTTTCTTTCTTACTTTCTTTCATTCTTTCTTTCTTTCTTTCTTTATGTCTTCCTTTCTTTCTTTTTCTTTCTTTCTTTCCTTCTTTCTTTCTTTCTTTCTTAATTAATTAATCTATTTATTTATTCCTTTCTTTCTTTCTTTCTTTCTTTCTTTCTTTCTTACCGTAATTCCGCCGTATAACCCCCCCTCCTTCTTTCTTTCTTTCTTTCTTTCTTTATTTATTTATTTATTTATTTATTTATTTATTTAAGCCTTGATCAATATTGGAATTATTGTAGTCTATTGCCTGTTCCTTCCATAGATATATGTATTTGCAAATGGGGACATGCTCCATGTTTACAAAATTATGCTCCATCGATGGCTGTATTTACACGATAACAATCCAAAGTATACGCCGTATAAGATACAGCCTAAAGAGCAAAAACAAGCAACTATATTAATTTATGACTGGGCCCGTTATAAATCTTGTACAATCATTATCCAGATTTTCAAGGATACACAGACATCTTCGCTACCGGAAGCAAACATCCAATTTTGAATGTGTTCCTGCTTTGAGCAGTTCTCTGCCGTTTCCATTATACTGTATATCTCACGTTAATAGGAATGTTGCTACATATCTATTTTTTAAAGTGCATGTTGAATCTTCAGCTACAAAGTAAACATCATTCATTTAAACATCTGTTTAATAAGCATAATGATTTCATTTTCATTCCAGGCAACCTAATTATTTTTCAAAAATATTCTATAGAAATGGTAATTACATAAATCCATACTAGTGTTAGTGAGATGTATTTTGTTGTATGGTGCTATTGGAGCAAACCCTGGAACAAGCAATAACCGAAATGTACTACATCTATGAAGGAAACCATTATAGCCTATAAATTATAATTCAGGGAAAATTAGTCTTAAATATAGTTGTACCAATAAAATTTAACTCACAGGTGATCATGCGAATGGCACGTCAGAAGCGCTTAAGGGTTGCCACATATGCTGCACTGTTAATCGTGGCCCCCAATTCCAGCCAGTCAATCTCTTGTTTTACACTTTATCTTTTTCTACCCAAATGAAGTACATTTCACATCAGTTGTTACGTCCACCTTCTCAACATAATCTCCTTAGACATTTGCCATCGATGTGTCAGTCTCTTCAGACCTTCCTGAAACCATTATTTCGGAGTGCTGTGTACTCATGCCTTGACAGCTGTGCCCAGTTCTGCAATATCCGCAAAACGGCGACCAAGCAATGGAAGCATATGGGCAGTCCACCGCCAAAGAAATGTCGAACAGTGCCATCAGTTGGCAAGCGAATAGCGACAGTGTTCTGGGACACAAAGGGCATCATCCTCCTTGACTGGCTGGAATTGGGGGCCACGATTAACAGTGTAGCATATGTGGCAACCCTTAAGCACTTCTGACGTGCCATTCAAACTAATTGTAAGTGGCCAGGAAAATGGGCAAAAGGTGTGCTTCTTCAATATGGTCATGCCCGCCCCCACACTAGCTGAGAGACCACTACCACCATTGATCAAATGTTATTCATGGTGCTGCCACATCCACCATACTCTCCCGACTTGGCACCAAGTGGTTATCACCTGTTCGGGAATATGAAGAAACCTCTGGACAAAACTGTCAAGGCATATGTACACAGCACTCCGAAGGAATGGTTTCCTGAAGGTCTGGAGAGACTGACACATCGATGGCAAAAGTGCATAAAGTTACGAGGAGATTATGAGAAGTTGGACGTGATGTGTAATGTACTTCATTTGGGTAGAAGAAAATAAAATGTAAAACAATATAGTACGCTCTTCGTATCTTTGGAACCAGGGCTGATATTTTGTAAATTAAGCCTTGAAGTTAGCCTGAAAATAAAATCTATTTCTAAACGTGATTTTTGTCTTGGTAATCTGTACCCAAGATAGCGGGTTCAAACCCGGCCGAAGCCGTCGGATTTTTTAAGAGCGTATGCCTTCCTTCGGAGGGGAAGTAAAGCCGGCGGTCCCATGTCATAGATTTATGGCATGTTAAAGAACCTTCCACTAATTGCACCTGTGTGAAGCTAAATTGGATACGTTATTGTAAACAACGCTCTTAGGTTTCTAAGTTCGTTGCCAAGAGCCGACTGCGGTGGCAGTTGTGAACTTAGCCTAGTAGTCGTTGACGGTGGCGTTGTCGCAGCCCCTAAACTTAAGAACCAACCAACCAACCTCCCTTTAAATACCATTGAAAAAATAAAGATTGTCATGTACAAAGCAGTGCCGTAGCATTCTTTGAAGCTCGGCAGAAATAATGGTCAAAAATTAATCATTCCTGCTTCACGTATTGCAAAGCTAGAAGAACTCATTGTCATACTCCTATTCAGGAGTAGGTTAGATACAAGTTTTATGTAACTATTTGATAGGAGAAGAACCTGCAGGTATTGATTGATTTCCGTCCTATGTTAAATATGTGGAAATATGTATTGCCTCCATGTACAGCAATTTGAATTACTCGTGGCTTGATTTGCTTTTGGTATTCTTTAGGTGAGCCAATATGTTATGCTCCCAAACAAAAGAGCAGACCACAAAGTCTGGCATCAAAATACTTACTGTATGGTATTATAACTTGTGAAGAATATCTTACCATGTTCTTCATAAAATATCTAAGAATGTACTTTCAATATTTTAAATCAGAAATTCACATTTATTGTTGTTGTAGATTTTGTGATGAACTGTATCTACATCCTTTATTCATTACAAATTCGCACTAATTATTGTGCTAATTATAAAAGACACAATAACGTGTATTCATCTGTTTGTGCACAAGTCTATGATGGATATTCCGTGATTTGTGGAGTTAATCACATGGTAGCGTTCA
The DNA here is from genome assembly GCA_946902985.2 of Meconema thalassinum. Lineage (NCBI taxonomy): Eukaryota > Metazoa > Arthropoda > Insecta > Orthoptera > Tettigoniidae > Meconema > Meconema thalassinum. The sequence continues at coordinate 157,999,884 of OX336400.1, forward strand.
CTTTTCTGGTCACGGAATTCACAGATGCACATCGGGTTGGTTTCATGGAAGCATTTCATCTTACACATGAAGTGGTGGTAGCCATGCACAGCTAGTGAGTTGACAAAATGTCGTAAGTCTTGGTTCCCTTCTATCCAGACTATTTCTTATAGCCTCTAGAACTCCATCCAAATATCTTCTCTTTTTAGGGTTCGATCTTCTATTGACCTCTTCCAGCTGTCCGTAGTTGGCAGCAAGAACTTGCATTTCAAATCCTCTAATAAGAAGGGCTCTCAAGCAAGTTCGTTCGTATACCAGCCTTGAGCGGGTGTATTTAGAGACTCCAAGCACCGCCTTCAGATATCTTGCTTTGACCTTCTCAAGTGTTAGGAAATCTCCAACGCTTAGTTTGTGCCATGCTATCTCTATCCCATAAGTGAGTATTGGTGTAAGTTTGTTTTGTCCTTCACGTCAACGTCTATTTCAAGTTATATCTCATGGAGTGGACATACATTATTCAGACTGTTTGGGAGTGAAAGATCTCAAAAATTGTGTATATGAAGAATATATTGACAAAGCATGAGACCAAAAATAAATTTGCAACTCAGATACAAGGCATTAATTAGATATAACAACCAAACCATTAAAGCTACAACAGTCAATTTGGTAACCTGTTTACTTACATTACCGATAATATGAGGAATAAATTTAAGAAAACTAATATTTATGAATTTTGGATCCAAGGAAGCAACAAACAAATGAGTTTACCGTCCGTTTGAGATCAAATCAAGAGCTGTATGAAAAATGCAAGTTGGTTGGTTCCTCAGTTTAGGGGCTGCAACAACGCGGTCATGTAGCCCGTGTACTTTGGGTGTGTAAAGAATCTCACTGATAACCAGTGTTAATTGTGATGGCTGTATTAGTGTGTGTTATCTGTTTTAATTCAATTAGTTCCTACTTTTGCCGCCAAACGCCACCGTCAAAGACTACTAGTTCAGAACTACCGGGTGAGTTAGCCGTGATCGTTACGGCATGACTGCTGGCAGTCGCTCACATCCAGGAGGCGAGGAGGTTCGAATCCCCCCGCCAGCAACCTTGAAGATGGTCTTCTGTGGTTTCCCATCTTCCTTCCAGGCAAATGTCGGGGTTGGTCCCTAACTATAGGCCACAGCCGCTACCTGCCAACTCCTCGTCCTTACGTTCCAACTTTCCTCCCCAACGGTACTTGTAGCTCACCCATTGGTTGTCCGTCTCGAAGCAGCTACAAAACTGGCGAGCCGAACATGTCCTCGGACACTCCCAGCACTAAATGCCATACGCTAAGAAAAGTTCAGAACTTGGTTACTAGATGCCACCGCAGTCGGCTGCTGGCGACGAACGTTGGAACCTATGAGCGTTGGTCAAATTTAAACTCTAATCTAGCTTCACACAATTGTAATTGGTGGAGGGTTCTTTAACATACCATAAATCTATGGCATGGGATCACCGGCTTTACTTCCCCTCCAAAGGAAGACATACTGAGGGATTTTTAACGCTCTTGAAAAATCCGACGACTTCGCCATCTTGGGCTTAGAAGCTCAGCATGCTATCAACTACGCCTTCGAAGCCGCTGTAATGAGAAGAAGGCGACTGACTTTCTATGGACATCTGAGAAGAATGGGTCCGGAAGGCCTAGCAAATAAGTTTCTCATCTTCCAGGAAAGGAGAAAGACTCAAGTACATGTGCCATGGCTGCAAGAAGTTCATCAGGATCTTTAAGAATGTGGCATTGAGGAGAGAGTGTTCAGAAGAAAAATTGCGGAGGTGATGGATATGTTCGTAGAGAAACCCAGGAGAACAAGAAGGGCATTCTCGGATGAGGAACGAGAAAGAGTGAGCCAGAGAATGAAGGAGTATTGGCGTAGAAAGAAAGAACATCAACAGTTAACCATTGAGAACTGGCGACAAAAAATATAACACGAGAAATGGTGCCTGTTCATTTTGACTCACAGTGTGTCACTCCCTTCTTGTAGTAGTCGTACGTATTTTAATGAAGTAATTTTACACCTAGTGTCTTCCTATGAACTATTCCCTTTATAAAATGAGGTTTATTTATATTTTTCAGATTTAACATGCGGAATAATTATCAATAAATGATTAAAAATATGGTCCGGTTAGATCAAACAATGCCAGCGTTTCGCCCCAGTGTGCCGTTGGGCTCGTCAGTTGGTACAGACACCAATACGCGTGGCTAGCACACACTGGGAAGGCCATGCAAGACATGAAATACAAGCAGTATTGACGTCACGAGCATGCCAATGTGCTACGGGAGTCAAACTCCCTTTCATAAAAACAAAAGCCTTAACTTGGCAATCCAAATAAGGTTTTGAATATTCCCGAAGGGAATATGATGTAGTTTCCATTTGAGCGGATGAATTATCAATAAATGATGTGCTAGCCTAGGTGTGTATGTACCAACTGACAAGCCCAACGGCACACTGGGGCATTGTTTGAGCTAACCGGACCATTTTTTTTATCATTTATTGATAATTCATCCGCTCAAATGGAAACTACATCATATTCCCTTCAAAACCTTACGCAGAATAACGGCAATAAGTTTCGTAACAGTATAATTGCCCTCGATAGAGCACTCATTTTAATTTTTTGAACAAAGGAGCTGATGACCAAGGTGTCCCTAGACCCTAAACAGGAATCAACAAGCACGTGAGCTATGTGATTGTGCTGCACCAAAAAAGTTGGATTTCCCCCCTTATTTTTTACAGATTGTCCCGACTAACGTAAGCCAAAAACTATCACGCGAGGACTGGCGCCTTGGGTAAATCTAACCCGATCGTAAATAATATAGAAATAACTTGAGTGTTCAAAAAGCTATGGACTTGTTTATTTTGAAGGATGGTCCAAGGCTAGGAAGGAAGGTACAGTAAATGAGGGCTGACCGAAACGAAAATATTGAGTATTATTTAAGCTTCTGGTAAAAAATACCCATGCGCCAGTCCTCGTGGGTTAAAGAAAGCACAACAAATTACTTGGCCAACATAAAAGAAAAATCTCTAATCATTAATTAAGAAAACACCAGGTGGATGGAGAATGGAGATTGTTGCCTAATACAGTTGCCTACCGGGAAAGTGATTCAATAATAGACACGATGAGAGAAAGGAGAATTGTCTTTTTCTGTCATTTATCGAAATTACCTGACAATAGACTGCCAAATCAAGTATTTAACTACTTTTGGAGAAATAAAACAAAAACTAATTGGTACAAAGAAGTTCAAATTGATTTAGATGAGTTAAATATTACAATACAACAAATTTCAAATGGAGAAGAAAAAAGGATTCTGAACATTAAACATCAAATATTTTCACTAAAAATTAATGAACGAAAACAATATGTCATATCTGATGAAGAAAGGGCAGCTAGAATGAAGTGGTTTTGTGAGAGGAGTAAAATGATGATCCGTAGATTACTTAAATCTATTTGGTTTGATTGAAGTTTTCCAATGTTGGCGTTAACTATTTATATAAATAAATAAATAAACTGTACGCTTCCAAACATTTATCGATGAATGTCAAATTAAGACACTACAATGCAGTAGTCAGACCTTCAGTCCTCTATGCAGCAGAGTGCCTATATCTAACTAAGAAGACCCCATTAATAGCCCTCGAGGTGAAAGAAAAAAAGTTCCTGAGAAGGATAGAAGGACCAAGGATTCTACCAGATGGAAGACGATGGTGTAAACCAAATCGTGAGCTCTGCTAGCATCAAGAAAATGTCATAGATGCTATCAGAAGAAGGCGACTGACTTTCTACGGATACCTGTCCAGAATGGAGTCTTAACAGGTTATCGCATAGGATTTTTAAGGTTGCTAACAAGGGCAAAGCCACTGGATTCTTGTGGATGAAGCAACTAGAGAAGGATCTCGCGGAACTCCATATCAATCAAAATGACATAGATGACCGGAGTAACTATCACATAACTGTCAAAACTATACCCTTCGTAACGTCCCTCACAGAAGCTACCCACAGACCAAAAGACGAGACCAGGAAATGGTCTGAGGAGCGCAAGATTGAAACAGTAACCCATAGGAGGTTGAAACGATCCTAAATACAACAAATAATTAAGAATTTGAATAATTCGCTCATTGATAACCTCAAAGGGTGAATGAATTCAGTAGGGAAGGCTTGTATTTGTTTGTGTGATATACCGTATCGTATCTGCGAGTAGGCACGCCACGATTTGGTGGATGGTGTATTTTTGTGAGGGCACGGTAGGGGCTGCAGGAGGGTGTATGAGTCACTGTGGGGGCGACAGTTGTCGGGGCGGGACGTCTGTAATGAGGGGCTAATTCAATCAGAGGGGGGTACAAGACCTGCCCTGCTGGTGCTGGCTCCACTGCTGGGGAAGAAGATGTGCACCAAGATAAACGTGGTTCAACTTCTCATCGTGTTACACAAGTTTATCTAACACTGCACTACCCTTCAATTACAACTACAATACAGCCACATTGTTTCGTTCATTACAAATGTTTCATTGGTCCTACATTGGACATGTATGCAGTGGATGTTTATGAACGTACAATACCTAACCTAAAGTCTCTATTTGTCATCAATATTTCTTAAATTTTTACTTGATATTAGATATTTTTAAACTACTACATTGTACTCATGCAATGCCGTCAGCAACTAAAGAAAAATTTACTTCTTCCAGAATCATACATTTCAAATGTATCACGAAATTCAAATTCAATAGACGCAGTTAGTTAGTTAATCAGACAGTTGGTATATCATTTAGTTAGAATGTCAGTTAATCAGGCAGTTAGTCAGTAGGTCAGTCAGTTATTTAGTTAGTTAGTTAGTCGGTCAGTCAGTTAGTCAGTAGATCAGTTGGTCAGTTAGTTAGTTAGTTAGTTAGAATGTCAGTTAATCAGGCAGTTAGTCAGTAGGTCAGTTAGTTAGTTAGTCAGTCATTTATTTAGTAAGTTAGTCAGTTAGTTTAGTTAGACGGTCATTTGGTCAGTTAATTAGTAAGTAGATCAGTTAGTTAGTCAGGTAGTTAGAATGTCAGTTAATCGGGCAATAAGTCAGTAGGTCAGTCAAATAGTAGGTCAGTTTGTCTGTTAGTCAGTTTGTCAGTTAATCGGTCAGTTAGGTAGTTAGTCAGTTAGTCAGTTATTGAGTTAGTTAGTCAGTAGGTCAGTTAGTTAGTCAGTCGGTTACTGAGTCAGTTAATCAGTCAGTCAGTTAATCAGTCAGTTAGTCGGTAGGTCAGTCCGTCAGTTAGTTAGTCAATCAGTCATTCAGTTAGTCAGTCAGTTAGTTAGTCAGTCATTCATTCATTCAGTTAGTTAGTTAATTAGTCAATCATTCAGTTAGTTAGTCAGTTATTTAGTTACTTAGTTAGTTAGTTAGTCAGTTAAACCATTTGCTGTATTAGTGTAGCTGCTTGGCTGTCGGCCGGAAAGTCTGGATTCGATTTCAGCCTATGCCAAGAAATTAAATTCTGATTTGAGGGCTGGAACGGGGTTCACTCAACCACTTTAGGCCAAACTGAGAAGAGGTGGGTTCGATTCCCAGCCATCCTGGAAGTGGTTTTCAGTGGTTTCCTCTCCCATTTCTAATCAATCCGAATACTGCGATGGTTCCTTCCTCCTTCCCAGTGTGTCTGAAATCTTGTCTGATAACCTATGTTGTTGTGATGGCAGTATTAGTGTGTGTATTTGTAATTCAGTTGAGGATTGGAAAGGAGGAGGCTGTAACCTTAAGTTAGGAGCCATGCCAGTATTCGCCTGGGATGGAAGTGAGGAAACCACTGAAAACCACTCCAAATTTGGCTGAGGTTTTGCCTCACAAGGCTGAGTGGACCGCGTTCAAGCCCTTAAACCAGAATTGAATTTCTTGGCAGAGCCGAGGATCGAACCCGGACCTCCGGAGTGACGGCCAAGAATGTAGCCCTTACACCACGAGGTGGTATAATAAAGTTGGTTGTATTCCATGTATTTTGTTTTATGTTATTATTTAGTTTTGTTTTAGCCTATTTGTATTTAGGCATCCAACTCAGAAATATTAACTATTAAAGATTAAAATCCCCACTGTCCAGCCCAGGAGCCTTCGGACCAACCAGTTAACCCTTTAGAGAGGGGAATATTATTAACGATATTGTATTTGCATTTATTTAATTTTAATTATTTTAGCCTAATTTTAATTTCTGTTTTCTTTTTTACATTTTAATGTTCATATTTATGTTTATACTTTCATTTGTTTGTTATTATTTTTATAATCTTAATACGATGATTATAAAATAATTTTATATGGCGGCTTCGGTGGCGCAGCATGCTGTGCTTCTATGCCCTAGATCGCGGGTTCAAACCCGGCTGAAGTCGTCGAATTTTTTGAGAGCGTTAAAAATCACTCAGTATTCCTTCCCTTGGAGGGGAAGCAAAGCCGGCGGGCCGATTTCATAGATTGATGGCATGTAAAAGAACCTTCCTCTAGCAACACTTGTGGTAACTAAAATTTGTAAGTTAGTTAGATACGCTATATTAGTTCCAACGTTCGTCGCCAGGTGCTTACTGCGATGGCATTTAGTAGCCACGTCCGCAGCTAGGTGTCGTAGACGGTAACAGTTGGTAGCAAAAGTAGGAACTACTTGAAAAAATTAATCGTCTGCAGTCCTTCTACCTGAATCACAGATAACACGCACTAATACAGTCATCACAATTAACACCGGTAATCAGACAGATTCTACACACACCCAAAGTACACGGGGCTACATGACCGCGTTGTCGCAGCCCCTAAACTGAGGAACCAACCAATCAAAATAATTTTAGAAGGTTTTTTGTTTTTTATTTTAATTTTTGCAAGTGTAGTTTTATTTTTAATTTTTATATTAAAAAATACTTTTTCAATCACCTTTGATCAAGGAGATAAACAAATAATGTTTGATTTTCATAAATATTAACTCTCCCAAAAGAAGATTCGTTGAAAAATGGCTGAAAGATTAAACCATCTGTATCTTTGATAATATAAATTGTCCTTATAAATTAGTAGATGATTAATGTGCAGACCACTAAACACGGGGCCGGACGTGATCATCATTTCGGAAAGTAGAGTTGCATCGTCGGCAAGCCAACGTAGTTAATGTTTCTGCCTCCAATTTTCACTCCCATGTCAAAATCATCAATGCTGCATTTTAACAGAGAATAAAATAGCATAAATACACACATTTTGTGTACGGCTCTGTATACTAACGGTGCTGGGGTGCTCGGGGTGTAATTGTATTGACATCCATTGATTCATTAAATCATCGACTCGATTCAATGGGCCAATACTGTTTGGCGATGTTTTCACTTTATTTGTGCTCACAAACAAAAGCTGGTTTAAATAATTATAGGAAGTGAAAGTGAACCATCACTGACTTGTAATATTCTCATTAATTTTCGATACCGTGAGCGTAGAATCTAGCAGGGATAGAGAGTAACGAGTTACATATCATATTTATTTTCTACGGGTAATTAATTTTTGTTGTTTTAAGGGACGGAACAGTGAGGTCATCTGCAGGGACAGAGAGGATTTAAGGGTCCATATGCAACGTTTTGCTCCCCCCCCCCCTGTAACCGTTTAATTATTAATATTACTATCCAGTACTACCTATTCTGGAAAAACAATGCCATTCTCAGAAAAGCATCTGATGCTCAGTCATAATTTTAAAAACAGATTATCACACAACATTCCACACATACCGAAGTACACGGGGCTTAATGACCACGATGTCCAAGCCGCTCAAATGAAACAACATCAATATAGCGTAGTTTGTGTGTGGCACTCATTTCATGAGCTGGCAGCTTACGCCAAGAACGATCTTTTTGCCATCCTTCGTCAATAACTAAAACTGTCAGGATTGTGACCAAGTAATCTCCAAGGAAAATAATATAGTGATTGATTTGTATCACAACATACTAACCAGCCTCTACGAACACATTCTCCATTCTGTAGTTTTGAAAATCAAACTGTTCTTAGGAAGGCTTTTGATCCGTCAGTTGGAAGGTTATTACCGGTATACAATGAAGGGGGACCTCTTCAATAGCACTTACACTCTTATCCTACCGGGTTTTAAATAAAAATAAATCTCTACTTAGTATAAAACAAAGTCCCCGAATCTTGGATGTTACGGGTTAACTCGAGAACCACTGGATGTATTTTGATGCGGTTTTCACCATTCTGTAAAGGATATCTTGAGGATGATCAAAGGAAGCCGATCAGTAACGATTTCAGTGGAGAAGTTGAAAAAAAACCTGGTGTCCGAGCGCTTTGTAAGCTTACGCTGGGCAAACCGTTAAAAATATCTAAATACTATGAGTGTAAGAATTGTTCAGCATGAAAAGTTCTACAAAAAAGTCCCCTAGAGCATATCTCTATCTTCAATACATCGCCCACAATAAGTGTTTTTACGTTTTAATTTCTTCCGACCATGTCCATTCAACTACTGAGGCGACAGTTTACGAGCTAGCTAAGGGCGAGTCTATCATCCCTGTTACAGCCTTGCTAGCGGGCGAACTTGTTGCCCCAGATACAGCCAACAGCAAACCGTTGAGTCGTGTTGAGTTAAAACTTCTGAGAAGGGTGGTTGTGTTTGGAGTTTACCTGGAAGTGCAACTCGGGTTTTCTTCATTTCGCCTGTGAAACACAGTCAAGTTAAGATTGGAAGGACGGGGGATTTGAGTTTCATTCACTCGCCATTCCCTGGAAGTGCAACTCTCATTTCGCCTCTGAACTTTTCGTTCTGCAAAATTCACAGTCAATTTAAGATTGGACGGAAGGGGGATTATATTATACAGTATTAAATTATGCTGATTGGCGTATAATCTCTACTTAGTATAAAACAAAGTCCCCGATTCTTGGATGTCACGGGTAATCTCGAGAAGCACTGAATAGATTTTGATGCGGTTTGAACCATTCTGTAAAGGATATCTCGAGGAAGGTTTCTGTAGAAAATAATTTATTTATAACCAAAGGAAGTCAAGCACTAACGATTTCAGTGAAAAGGTCGAAAAAAACTGGCGTCCGTGAGCTTTTTAAGCTTACGCTGGGCAAACCGTTAAAATATCTAAATACTATGAGTGTAATAATTGTTCAGCATAAAAAGTCCTACAATAAAGCCCGGGAGAGCATATCTCTATCTTCAATACATCGCCTACTATAAGTGTTTTTACGTTTTCATTTCTTCCATCAATCTCCATTCAGTTACTGAGGCGACAGTTTACGAGCTAGCTAGGGGCGAGTATATCACCCCAGTTACAGCTTAGCTAGCGGACGAGCTTATTGCCCCAGATACAGACAGCAGCAAACTGTCGAGTCATGTTGAGTTAAAAACTTTAGAGAAGAGTGGTTGTGTTTGGAGTTTCACTGGAAGTGCAACTCAGCTTGTCTTCATTACACCTGTGAAGGAAGGGGGATTTGTGTTTCATGCATCTCGCCATTCTTAAATTACGTCTGACATGAATTTGTTGCACATGCATCTCCATGATAATATAATTAATAATCAAGTCAGTAATTTTAACCCATCATGCCGAGACGTAAAACGGATATTGGTCGTTGTTCATTGACATTGAAAAACAAAAGCGCTTATCACGTAATGATTCATAACTGTTCCCGGGCGAAGCCGGGTCGGGTTGCTAGTGTAAAATAAATAAAATAATATTCGCAAGAAAATGTAAAGAATCACTAACGGGCCATCGTTGCTTACGGGACCCTATGCTTTGTCCCCCTTGCCCCACCTCCCTTCATGGCGGCCCTGGTCATCTACCCCTTTCTACGGGTAACGAGGGGGTGATAACGTTACAAATTAAATTCAGTAACTATAACGCCGCTAGTATTACTCATCTAACGAATCCTCCCCGACGGTAGATGTACGAACTACAGTGAGAGCCTTCTCTACAGAACGGAATCTTGCAGGCGTCATGTGGCTAGCAGTAGTGTAGCACCCGACTAGTTCAATACATTTACACTTTTTAACGTATGGGTCAATCCTGGCCAAGTGGTCCGATATAAAAATAAATGGTTGCTTGACCATCTCAGAAAATTTTGATACTTGCTGGGTTTGTTCCTTATCATGAAGCGAGCTTAAAACTATTTTTTGAACTTTTTTTGAATTACCGTTTTTAAATGGCGGCCATTTTGTTATAGGCTGATCGCGGTTTTTTGTGTTTGTAAACATCTGCGGTTTTTTAAATATCTCGGCAATGGGTGCTCTAGGCCTATCAAATAAAAAGCTTTGAATTCAATACACTTTGGCCTACACATTGAACCCATTATCACTAGGGTTCATGTGCCTTTTTACAGATTTTTAATTACTCAAAGTTTTTGTTTTGAAATTCAAAAATCTGAATTTTCAATCAATAATTTTTCTAAGAAAGGACAGTTTCGCATCCCTAATATTTTTTGTGCTTCTACACTTCATAGTAGTGTAATTGTTTATAAAGTTTCAGTGGTGAGAAGTTACCCCTTAAAAAGTTACAGGCTTTTAAAAAACGGATTTTTGAAAAATTTTCAATTTTTGACCTGCAATATTTTTTTGGGGGGACCAGATAAAAATCTGAAAATTTCACATTTTAAAGATCTTAACAGTAGTAAACTTCAGTATAAATTTCAAGTTGAATTGACATTTAATAATCATCATTACCTAAATGAATTTCAGAGTAGTTGCTGGAAATGTTACAATACTTCATTTTCTAAACACACATTGCACTAACGTAGGAAGTTTTGATACACTCGCTGTAATATTCATCCTCACGATATTTCATATCAGTGCAGTTATTTGGTTCTCGAGAGCCTGCAGAGTACGCCGATTGTTTCTGTATATCTTTTGTTTGAGGTTGGTTGGTTCCTCAGTTTAGGGGCTGCGACAACGCGGTTATGTAGCCCCGTGTGCTTTGGGTGTGTGTAGAATCTGTCTGATAAACGGTTTTAATTGTGATGGCTGTATTAGTGTGTGTTATCTGTTTTTAATTCAAGTAAGGACTGCAGACATTCGATTTTCAGGTAATTCCAACTTTTGTTACCAAACGCTACCGTCAACGACCAACTAGTTCTGAACTTGGTTACTACATGCCAACGCAGTCTGCTCCTGGCGACGAACGTTGGAACCTAAGAGTGTTAGTTAAATCTAACCTATAATTTAGCTTCACACAAGTGTAGTTAGTGGAAGGTTCTTTATCATTCCATAAATCTATCACATGGGCCCGCCGGCTTTACTTCCCCTCCGAAGAAAGGCATACTGAGGGATTTTAACGCTCTTAAGAATTCCGACGACTTCGGCCGGGTTTGAACCCGTGACCTTGCGCATAGAAGCTCAACATGCTACCAACTACGCCACCGAAGACGCCTTGTTTGAGGTTCCCCAACAAGTTAAAAATCGTACGGCGATGGAACGTTCGAACACATTTACTGGAAGACTTCTTCTTGAGAAGATAAGTTTCCTCGAGGAAAATTCAATGTTTTGTTCCATACCTAATCATGATCACAGGATACAGTCACAAGTCTTAACTCTCCCTCAACTAAGGTATCTTGCCAGCTTGGAATTTAATCAAGCTATGACCGCATGCGTGACTTCCCGATGCGCTGTTGTGTAACGGTAGATGCTAGTTAACTGGCGCTGACTCAACGCGTTTCATCCGTCACACGGCGCAGGCAAAGCTCCGTTGTATATGGAAGGCTCTCAATGTACAAGCTGTCAGCTGTGAGACGAAATCTGTTATCTCGGAGATATTGGAACAGTCGGCACAGTATGTCGATGAATCATTGTGGCACGAGAATTATTGCGGTTGGTCAAATTTTGTATTATGGGAATAGTTTTAAGGGATTCATATACACTTAACGGAAGAGTGGTTGGTCGGTTGGTTCCTCAGTTGAGGGGCTACGACAAAGTGGTCATGTAGCCCCATGTACTTTGGGTGTGGGTAGAATCTGTCTGATAACCAGTGTTAATTGTGATGGCTGTATTAGTGTGTCTGTTAACTGTAATTCAGGTAAGGACTGCAGACGATCAATTTCAAATAGTTCCTACGTTTGCTACCAAATGCTACCGTCAACGACACCTAGCTGTGAACTTAACTACTAGATGCGACTGCACTCGGCATCTGGCGCCGAATGTTGAAAGTTAATAGAGCGTTAATCAAATCTAACCTAAAAAATTAGCTCCACACAATTGTAGTTAGTAGATGGTTCTTTTACATGCCATAAATCTACGACATGGGACCGCCGCCACCGGCTTTATTTCTCCTCCGATGGAAGGCATACTGAGGGATTTTTAACGCTCTTAAAAATCCGACGACTTCAGCCGGGTTTGAACCCGCGACCTTGGGCATAGGAGCTCAGCATGCTACCAACTACGCCACCGAAGCCACCAAAATCAAAAATAAAATAAAACTAAGCCTCCTCTTACTGCTACAGTCCCTAACTAAAGTTTAAGACCATTAGCTAATTTTGCATAAAAGATTCCAGGTCGCAAATGTTTCAGTGATTGTTTTAAAAATAACTTGGTCTCTTCTGCATCAGCTAATGTAATAAACATTGTGCTGAGACAGTTACTTTTTTTTTGAATTACGAACTTTGTATTAAAATAACTTGTTTTATTTTTTACTTTTCAGAAAGTATGGGAAAAGTTGTAAAACGATAAGGGCATATTTGAGAAACTTAATTCTTATGCCAAAACATCATTATAGTTCTGCAAAAAAAATAACACTAAAATAAACATGTTGGTTTAGTCTAATAAATTAATAAATTAAATAATTAATCTTTCAAAAGAAAAGCTTGATATATTGAATAAGAAATATTCAATAAAATTTCGTAATTCAAAAATTTAATGTCTGAGCACAATGGTTTCTACATAAACAGATGCAGAAGAGGCAAAGTTATTTTTAAAATAACCACGGACACATTTTTGACAAAAGTGTATGTCCAGGATATTCTTCTGTGAAATTAGCTAATGGTCTTGAACTTTTGTTAGGGACTGTACTAGAATACTACTTCTATTGCCAATTTTTATTTTATTTTACGAGGGAAGTGGAAAATCTTACAGAATACATTTGAGAAGGGTCCGCACTCCTCAAGAGTGTGGGATTCTTACCCACTAAAAACCATACCCTATTCTCTTGACAAAATCCATCCTGGGACCACTTACGTATTACTTCAGGATGGTATCGTTTTCTATGCTTCTCGAACACCTTCTTACTTCTCTATTCATACGCAATCCGTAGATCGCAGCCTTACTCCCTCTTTCTTCTTATGACGGAGAACGGTTTCGACAAAAAAAAAACGGCCTTGTCCCAGCTGTACGGATTCATTAGCATATATTTTGACGATGTTGTCTGGAGTTATTGAATTAACGTCGGTTTCAAGTTGTCTTTCTGCCGTCCATCGAAGAACGTATGATATACATCATCTGGATTATTTTCGCAGTAAATGCGTACAGAACTCCTTACTTTGGTCATCCGATAGAGGTAACACCGAAAGTAGCCACGGCCAGTCAACAGCTGAGTGAGATAGTAATTGATCTCGCCTTCTGATTGTCCACTCAACCAAACTCTGTATCAGCCGAGTCGTCCATCTTCCTCTGAGTTCAGCATTCCATCAATGCTGTGAAAGCTCCATCTTGCGGGCCAAGGCTTCCTTCCGGGCTTGTACCTTGCCTAGTTCTTCTTGTCTGAAGAACTAGAATATTACTACTACTACTTTACAGTTTACAGTTTGTTTATTTAAGCCAAAGTTTACATTTTTGGTCCTGCCAAGCTTACGCCTGTCGGCAAGTGCAATTACAATTACAATACATAAGTTAACAAAAAAAATGTATACAGTCCGATCTCTCACCTTCCAATTATTTTATATAGTGCCGCTAATAATAATTCACAAAAATATTCAATCACCTCATAACAATTAATTATAGTTAATATGCTTATAATATCAGAACCGTTTACAATTAGAACGGGCGTCAGACAGGGAGACGGACTATCTCCACTCCTCTTCAACTGTGTTTTGGAAAAAGTCATTCGAGAATAGAGGAAGATGTTAGACCAAGAAGAAAGAAATGAAGATCGGTTCAGACTTGGTCCTAAGCACAAAGGGATATACATTGACTGTCTGGCCTTTGCGGATGACCTGGCCATTTTTGCTAACGACATAGATTCAGCAGTCAACAAGATCAATAGGCTGTCAGAAATTGCTGAAAAGGTAGGACTCCAGATTTCTATTCAGAAGACAAAATATATGACAAACATCTGCGATGGACCTGAATGGATTATCACTAACCTTGGAAAAATCAGTCGAGTCACAAATTTCCGTTATCTCGGTGAAGTCATCCAGCAGAATGGATTAGAAGAGGAAGCAATTAATGTTAGGATGAGGAATTAGACCAGGCATACCACATTACAAAGAATATCTATAACAAAAAGTCTATGAGTATAGGGGCCAAGTTCCGACACTATACCACAGTTGTTAAACCTGAGGGATTATATGCGTCCGAAACATTAACCATAAACACTAAAGGTCAAGCCGACCAACTGGAAAAAAGAGAGCGTAGGATATTAAGAAAAATCCTAGGTAATAGATGGGTTGATGGACAGTGGCGAATGAGATCAAATGAGGACTTGTACAACAACATATACCCTATGACAGCATCAATTAAGAAGAGACGGCTACTATTTTACGGTCACCTCTTGATGATGACTGATGATCGATTAACCTAAAGAATATGGAGTTTCATCAAGTCTAAGGCAACAAGGCCGAGATGGTTCGAGGAATGCGAAAAAGATCTCAGGCAAATTTGTATTCTAGACCGAGAAATTCGTGACAGGAACACATTTAGAAGATTGGTGAACAACTACCAAGGTTTTAAAATGGCATCAACTTCCGGAAGACGGAGAGGACCTTTGTCCGAGGAACATAAGCAGGCACTCGTCGCTGGGGTCAGAAGATACTGGCAGGAAGTCAAAGCCGGAACAAGAACAAGACCTAGACACTAAAGTGAAGTTGGTTGTTACCACGCAGTCCATCGAGGCTCAACTCGATGTATAAATATGTTAATATTAATACAATAAGGCAATTGTAGTAAATTATAATATTTTTTTCTTCCTACCTTAATACAACATTTATGTCGTTACTATTTTAAAAACTTAACTTAAAATACAAATGTTACTATCATGTTCAATTAATTTCGTCTTTTCTCGCTAGCTGAGCCCAAGGTTGCAGGTTGGTATCCTGGCGCAGTCAGCTGGCGTTTGAGGGTGCGCAAATGCGAGGGAGCCGTGTCAGTAGATCTACTGGCACTTTAAAGGTCCCCTTCGGGGAAAAATTACGGCACCCTGGCGTCTCTAAAACTCAGAGTAGTTAAAAGGAACGTAAAACCAATACCGTTTGTGTTAATTTCTCCTTTCATATTGCACACTCTATGAATAGGAGTCTATTACAAGCAGTTGTCCACTTAGTTTAAGGAGTTATTTAATATCCAATTTGTATACCTTTCTTTGTTTTTGCAATACTCTCAAAAGACCATCAATGAATGTAGTAGCTTGTTAAATAGATATGGTACCATATAAGCTAATGATCTTTTGCAAAATTCATTATTTGTTTTAGGAATTACAAAATGTAATAATAATAGTAATAATAATATGATAATAATCAAAATAGGTCTCACGAGTAATACTAACATCCGAGAAAATATCACATAGGATTACTGTTACAAAAAGACGATCGAAATTTTATGGACGTATTCAAAGAATGGACATGAAAGACTTACTAAAAGGATATTTAATCTTGCCTCCTTATTAAAAATCAAGAATAACTGGTTAATCGAAAATGAAAATGACCTTCAAGAAGTCAAGGTAACAGAATGAATTTTATAGAACAGGTCTAGCTTCAGATCGTTGGTGAAGAAACATCATTTTGCTGCAAACCCCCGAATGAGAGCCATCACTGCATGGACTGCATAAAGGAAGAAAAATCATAGTGAGAGAATAAAGAGGTTATGGGAAGAGAAGGAAGTTAGTTATTGTGGTTTCAAGGTACGGAACAGCGAGGTCATCAGCTCCTAAGACAAGAAAGCTTACGAGGAAACGGCAAGAACACGAACATCACATTTCGAAAATTAAATTAATTAATCTATTTTCACAGTTGGACAAAACATTTTTTATTTATTTTGTTTGTATTCATACAATTTTAATTTAATTTTTATAATTTAATTTTATAAGTTTAATTTTCGAATTTTAAGTTCTTAATTTTTAATTTTTAATTTTGATTTTGAATTTTAATTTTGTATTTATTATTTGGTAATTTTTTATTTTATAATTTTTATTTTGTGATTTCAATTTTGTAATTTAAAATTTCTCATTTTTATTTCGTGATATTAATTTTGTAATTTTAATTTTGTAATTCGAATTTTTACTTTCCATTTTGTAATTTTGATTTTGTAATTTTAATTCTGTATTTTAATTTGGTAATTTAAAATTTTCGTATTTAGTTCTTAATTTTAATTTTAGTTTTAGTTCTTAATAGCAATATTATAATTTTAATTTTGAAAAAAAAGATATTCTTTTGAAATTTTTCTTTTGTATTTTTGGTTCCTAATTTTTATTTTATTTTCTGTTCTTAATTTTAAAATTGTAATTTTTAATTTATAATTTTTATTTTGTAATTTAAATTTTGTATTTTTAGTTCTTTATTTTAATTTTAGTATTAGTACATAAAAGTAATATTGCAATTTTTATTTTGAATTTTTAGTTCTTAATCTTAATTTTGTAATTTTAAGTTCTTAATTTTAGTTTTGTTATTTCAATTTTGTAAATTTAAATTCTTAATTTTCATTGTGACATTCAGGCAAATTGTTTGCAGTTGCTCAGTAATGCCTAACTTATTTAAAAGTGACTTAACGTCTTCAAACTTTTCATCTATTTCTGGATGACCTACTTTCGCAACAATTTTAATAGGTGATATAAACCGTTTAGGAACACAATAACGTGTAAGATTAATGCATTAAATATTTTTGACACAAAAATATTGAAAACCAACAATTTTGGCTCAAAGGGACGTTGAAAATAAGCCCTTCTTTAATTAATATGCATAGAACTTTCCTTCGGGGAATTATCCTCAGAGGTCCGGGTTTGATTCTCGACTCTACCAAGAAATTCAATTCTGGTCTGAAGGCTAGAATGGGGTACACTTATCCTCGTGAGGCAAAAGTGAGATGAGGTGGGTTCGATTCACAACTCAGCTCTCCTGTACATGGTTTTCCGTGGTTTCCCACTTCTACACCAGGCGAATGCCAGGATAGTTCCTAACTTAAAGCCATAGCCGCTTCCTTCCTAATTCTCACCTGAATTACAAATGCATACCTTAATAATACAGACAATACAATAACACAGACAAAAATTCCATACTCACCCAAGTACGCGGGACTAAATGACCACGAAGTCGAAGCCCCTCAAATGAAACAACAACAACAAACTACCCTCCTTTACTCAATGCACCCTTCAACGAAAGCCTATCAAAGTTTGTCACATATCATTTCAAGTCTTGTTTGATTCATCCGCAAGTTAAGCTGGTATGACCTCAACATACTTCACAAGATATGTGACTCATGTCAATTTCTCTCTGAACCTTACACGAACTGTCTCGTCTTCTTCCACGTCATCTGCTTCTTTCCTCATCCCTCCCATTCTCTTCTCTTCACCTTCTTCTTACTCTTCTTCCAGTTGTGTACGCCGAAGCCCGTCTCGTCTCCCCGCACCGTGTAGAAGGCTTTCAGTGTACGCAAATTAGATTTGCTCGTACGCAAGCTTAGGAATAATGGCTAGGAGAGCGAAGCGCAGCGTCATGGAGGGTGGAACAGACAGACAGACAAGCAGCCCTCAGGCACACACGCCACAAAGATGGAACTCTGGTACCTACCTGTGACGTCACATCCGCCGCAACCAGAGGGATTTTCATCTTGATCTAGGTTACTTTATTCGTAATACATTCTGGAGAGAGAAGAGAGAGAGATATATTCTCCCGACAGTAGCGTCCAATATTGGCACGTACGTTCATCATTCTACTGAGATTTTTCTTTTCCTTTAAAGAAACTGTTTTTCACCCAGGAACGAAGGTGATGGTGATGATGATTTTTTAAGAGGAGAAACAGCAAAGTAATATACCCTTCGTAACACAGTTGAATATCGGTACAAATTTAGGTTATTTAAAATTTTAAGTTGGATTATATAAATACAAAATTAGCCTAATATTAATTTTAAAAAAAATCTATACTAATATATAAAAAGGAGATAGTGTGTGATGGTGTGTGTCAGTCAGTCAGTGAAAGTTTTTCTACAGAAAACAAATACAAGGCACATCCAGAAATAAAGATTCCCATTTTATTTATTCGCACCAGTTACAAGAATATTCGAGCTATTTCTCGAGATAAACACCACCAGAATTGAGATACCATTATGGTGTTTGAAGCCATTTTTCAGTGTTGCCTTAGTAAACAAAAGTTTGGTGCTTTTCAGTCGGTCAACACAAATGAGTTGGGTTATTCCCTAATCCTGATAAAATTCTTTAGATTAATAAATACACTAGGATGACCAGTTTCGATCGTCAAGCGATCATCATCAGATCCATTACACTTAGGCTCTAAAATCTATGTCTGAAAATATGGGTGAAAATATTTACAATATGCACACTTGTTTAGTTGCAGTATTAGTACTGCAACTCGTCGGTATTTGTTAGTTGTGGTCTATGTGATGTTTTGTTGAGATACTGGAAGTGGTGATTGACCTCCGGAATTTGCTTGTTTGGAGTGAATATGTGGTTGTTGTAAATAGTCAATTCAGATTGTATTGTACAGGCTACTTATCTGGCTGAGTCTTGTGCGGTCCTGTTGAGAGCAGTTAACTTGGTCACTGTCTGCACTCGACTGACGGGAAATTCCTGTGTGTGAGGGTCCCTTATCTCGTTGGGCTATTCCCCCTCGCGCATTAAAGTGCTATGTGTTCCTCGTACAAATGTACCTGTAAGTTGCCAAGTCTAGTCTCTCTAATATGGTGTATGTTACTGTATTCAGGATAATCTTCAACTATTAAAGACCAGGGGCGTGGTGGCGCAGCGGTCAAGCTGTTGGCCTCTCACCAAGGTGGACCGGGTTCGATTCCCGGTCAATGCATGTGAGATTTTCCATGTGAAATGCCATATCCTGTGGTTCGGATTCCACGTTAAAAGGAGGTCCCTTGGCTCATGATCTCAAGATTAACGGTCACGTAAAACTACAAGCTTCCTTCGTTCCTTTCATTAAAGACCTGGTTTCAAACTCTCCAGTCAACCTTTTTATAGGTCTACGTGTGTCGTAAAAGTATACCACCTGGGAATTGAATTAGCGTGTGACATTCGTCTTCAACTCTTCGCCATTTTCCGCAGATATTGCGATCCTTGCTGCATGAAATCATCACAAAGCACCTGTTGTTCAAGAAAGTGTGTACCAAGTGGGTGCCGAAAAACCTGACACTCGACCAATAGGAGTTCGGTTGGGAGCTGATGAATCATCCTGATCCTGCTCCCAGTGATTTCCATCTCTTCTTGCACCTCAAAAAATTCCTGTTCTCTGGTCAGCATTTTCACACTGATGAAGACGACTGGCACACGCTGGTTTCATTCCCAGGTGGCAGACTTCTATGACACAGGAATACAAAAGTATCCCACGATATAAACAGTGTCCCAACTCAGGGGGTACTTATGTCAAAAAATACCTAAAACTTTGCCACATTTGGAGCCAGTAAAAGTGTTTCATGTAACTGTTTTTCTTTTAATTGATCGTATGGCTTTTAGTGCCGGGAGTGTCCGTGGACATTTTTGGCTCGCCAGAGGCTGTAGGTGCTTCAACCGAACACCCATAGGGTGAGCTACAAGTTCCGTTCAATTTCAAGCAGTTCCAACTTTGGCTACCAGATGCTACTGTCACTAACATCTAGTGGCGAACGTTGGAACTTAGAGCGTTTCTAACTAGTCAAATATAACCCATAACATTCGATTTTCAAGTAGTTCCAACTTGTATTACCAAACACCACCGTCAACGACCAACTAGTTCTGAACTTAGTTACTAGATGCCACCACAGTCGGCTCCTGGCAACGAACGTTGGAACCTAAGAGCGTTTAATCGAACCTATAATTTAGCTTCACACAAGTGTAATTAGTGGAAGATTCTTTATCATGCCATAAATCTATGACATGGGACTTCCCCTCCGAAGGAAGGCATACTGAGGAATTTTTAACTCGCTTAAAAAATCCGACGACTTCGGCCGGGTTTGAACCCGCGATCTTGGACATAGAAGCTCAGTTCATAAAACCAAAGTCAATAATGAACAATGATCCTTTAATTAATTATGTTTTCAAATAAAATTTGAAGTATCTGAGCGTCCCAAAGTGAGGAATCTATAATAAAATGCCGGTAAACGCAGAAGGCCTATGTAAAACCTTAAAACAGAGACAAAATGTAAAATTGCTATACATGTTAGAGCTGGAACATAGATTCTTCTCAGAAGTATTTGCCATATCACGATCATACGAAGGGTAATGAATCAGAGACGGCAGAAATTCATGAGTAACAACTCGTAAAACCTCTCATAAACAAGGATACGAAGACTCAAAACGCCCCTGCGGTAAATAAATAACAAATAAGCTGTAAAGAAATATTGATCTTAAATTACGATTATAAAGAAGCTACTTTTCTTTTTCAAATAAGATTTTACGTTCGTAATAAATACCATTCAACCCTTCTACAAGTACGTGAACTCTGGCATTTCTCTGTACCTGGCTTCTCTCATCTACCATTGCTGTCAATACAGTATTTGTCAATATTTCTTCTCATCCTACCCTGTCGCTACTACTCCGCTTCCCCACTGTTCCAGATATAAAGTCACTTAAAGGGAAATATTTATTATTCAAAGCCAATTCAATCAATGTTACGAAGTCAGGTGATCGCTAACTTGATTTCATCGTACTGTAACAAAAGCGGACGGTAGGGGCAGCGTCTACTAGTCGATCAGCATACCTCTCCCGCGCTGCATAATGCCTCAACTGTGGTTCCAACAAGTGTTTTAGTACCGATTGCATTTAATTTAATAATCTCTAATAGTATAAAATAAAGTCCCCCATTCTTGGATGTAACGCGTAATCTGGAGAACCACTTGATTGAATTTGATGCTGTTTTTACCATTCTGTAAAGGATTTCTCGAGGAAGGTTTCTGTAGAAAACCATTCATTTATGACCAAAGGAAGCCGAGCAGAAACGATTTCAGTGAATCGAGTTGAAGAAAACCCTGCCGTCCGTGAGACCTCTTAAGCCTACGCTGGGTAAACCGTTAAAAAATGTAAATACTATGAGTGTAAGAATTGTTCGGCATGAAAAGTTTTACAAAAAAGTCCGTGACAGCATAGGCTATCTCTATCTTTAATACATCGCCCACTGGAAGGTACAGGAGACCAGTGCTATGTCTTGGAAGTATGAATGACTTTATTTGAATATCCTCGAATATTGTAATTGTAAAGACTACACTTAAAATTTAGCAACGGCTCGCTCATCAATGCCAAGATTTATTTGTAGTTCAATTTTTAGTTCAATTGTTTAATTATACAACATGATCGAAAATATATGCAAGGCACCCTGCTGGCCACCTTACTTCGTACTGATATAGACAACATATGTTGTTGGCCTCTTTGATAGAATATCTTCGTGTTTTTTTTAAACAGGATCGACGTAGAAAATATATTTTTCTTTTATGCTCATCAAAGGTCATAGTATTCTTTCGTCCAATCCCGACCATGCCCTTCAAATTGTATTACGTCTCACCAATCCAAAATGGTGGCTGTGCGAAGTATTTCACCGGCATTCTATATCTGAAATTATTACTAATAGCACCCTGAAATTTTGTACAGTGATAAACGCACTACTAGAAGTTCACCTATATAACTTTCAAAAACGTGTTAAGTACACAACGAACATGGCGGCCAAGCGAAGTTGACACATTTAAATATACTTTTCTCATGATTTAACCATCCGAGCGCAGTTAAACATGGTACAGAAAATGTCTATACACATTGTAATGTACTGACATCTAATTTAGTTCAATTGTTTAGATAACCTCAAGATGGCAGCTGTGCGAAATTTTAAGATTAAGTTTGTATATCTTGTGTCCTAATCATGCGATTGGAGTCAACGTTTGAATAATGTACCTACGCAATGAGCATCATGCAATAGTATATAACTCGATGGCCTACAAACATTACTATATACAAATCCTACAAATGAGACCATCCGAAATATTCAGACGGCTCTCAATACCTACGAATCTATTACAGCAATCAATTGCCACGGTGGGTGAGTGGTTAACGTGTCGGATTACCAACCCTAAGCTTGCAGGTTCGCCCCTGGCCGTGGTAAGTGATTTTTGAAAGGCGACAAAAATCACGACATGGATGTCATACGTTGTTGGCATGTTGAAGAACTCATTTGAATTCAGTAGGCCGTGTTCAATGGCAAAATTAATCTCGGGATTTTCCGCCAACACAAAGTTCCTCCATTCTCTACTAGAAAGCGCTGTAGTGTCAAGGAGCTTAGATATCTAACCTCCTTGACTTTCATAGCGTTCAAAGAAACGACGAAATTCGACATGCAAGCTGCCCTCTGGGTGTCAATTAAGAAAGCTGGCACCCGAGGCCATATGATATTTAAAAAAACAGCAATCAAACTGAAATGTTGTATGTTGATAGAGGCAATTAACATAATTAGGATTTATAAAAATAGGCTGTTTAGTTCTTCACGGAACTACTTGTTAAATGTAGAATTCGTCCTGTTGAAAATAATGCATTCCTCATCACCAAATGTTAACATCAACAATTAGCTACAACATTTTATCATTACCACTGAGTAGCTCTTTCTCCTGCTTGCACATTGCCTCTCCCTAATCAATAAATAAGAATGTTGTAACCTAACATTTGTAGGTTACAGAGACTCCTAGTTTCTTTTAGTTATTTTTATTTTATCTTGTTGCCAGCCATGGCCACTTATTGGTAGGCCACCATGGAGAATCTTATGAGATGTGCCTTGAGATTCTTTGCTGGTGGGTGGCAGTGGGTGGACCAGGTGGCTTTGGACCTTCGAGCATACAATAGGATAGAGAGGGCGCCAGCTATGCTTCTACCGGCCGACCGTGGGGCCAAAATAAGATCAGCTGATGTTGGGCAAAACAAGCATGTCTCCCATAAGAATAGCATTATGAAGTGACTTAAAATCCCGATTAAAGCGTATTCCTTGTGATTAACAGACTATTTCTGTTGAAGGTGGCGATAACTACAATTCCTTCTGAATATTGCTGTTCTTTTTTGTATGAAAAGTGTGAAGTATAATCGTTATATGCGATATTTTGGTGTGTTGACATATCAGTGTTGGAATGCATAGGTGACTTGTGTAGGGCCTACATGGTTAGGAAATTATACAATGGTGAATAAAATACGTTTACGTATAATTCTTATCCGAAATAATTGTCTGACTTGGTTATATTTGTAATATTTTTACATATCTAAAATAATAAACTCTACAAAGCATTCTAGTACTAGCTTACTTTTTTAGTAACATGTAGGCCCTATGCTTCTATTATGCTGGTTTTCCTTTATAAATCAAGAAAGTTTGCCGATAATCATCAATTAAAATTCATATTTATGGTCCATATATTAAGCAATTCAGGGTCTGAAGGGAAGCTGAAATAAGCGAATACATTTAATTATGCGTACAAAGTGATATCCAGCACTGCATCTTAAAAGAAAACCAATGATATCCCCACTCCAAATATTTATCACCTACAGCAATAAATCTTACACATATCCTAATGTTATCCCCTTCCCTTCCATATTTAGTAAATTCATTTTTGGTGGCTAGGGACTTCCGGGTCATTGGCCCTGTGTACTGGAGTAGGCCTATGTGTTGAACTTGTCTGATAACTTAAATTTCTGTGATAACTGCAGTAGTGTGTATAGCTGCATTGGTGATTGTTAATTCATTTAAGGGGCTTGTGACATCTTGGTCATCAGCACCGTGTAGTTGGGTGTGGGTTGAACTTGTCTGATAACCTGTATTGATGTGATGATTGTAGTAGTGTGTAACTTTATTAGGGACAGGGATGAGGTGGGTGCCTCGGGACTTGAACTAAGGTGCTATCCCGACATTTGCCTGGGGGGAGTGAGGAAAATCCTGGGGGATAAACCACACTCGAGATAGCAGCAGTCAACGCCGGGATTCGACCTGCGATATCCGAGCGTGCTGCATGATTTAACGAGCACGGCTACGCCGCTGGATGCCAGCTGTATTGGGGGAAATGTATGTAATCAAGTCTGTGTATTTTAGGTCATATATTTTAATTCATACCCGTGAAAAGATGGCCTGTTCCCTTTTTCAAACCTCTGACTGCAATTGTAAGCAGCGCAAGATATAACCATTTTCGTTATATAACTTCACATTCAGCCTCTTACATAAAGGAAAATGCTTATTTTACATATTCGTAATATATTATACTGCAAAAATGGGCTCGTATATCGATAATTATTAAATATAATCTTTACGCTCGCGCTGACAACTTGGGCATAGGCGCCATTATATACCAACATCGGCTGATCTTATTCTGGCCCCATGTTCCGCTGGCCAAGGCCTCTCTATCCTATTGTATGCTCGAAGCTTTGGACATATTGGAAAGGTTCCGTGACATGGTGAGGTCAAGATTCCTTGACATGGCATGGTTGCCATGGGAATCAGCTGTTGATAGGTAGGAGTGCAGGCATGATGGATGCTGCCAGGCTGGATGGAAGCTAGTTGTTTTTAATAAGATGTGAATGAATTATTGATAGTGTTGAGGCGATGAGATATGGAGTTGGTCTGATAAAATTTGTTGAAATGAAGGGAAAATATCAATGTTGTGATGTGAACATGCATTTAGCTAGAGGAAAATAAAGTCAGGGGGATGATATATGAATTGCAGGAGTGTGAAGTGTTTTGATTTAATTTGTCCATACAGACAGACCAGTATTAGGGGTTGTGTTACCCACAAAAGGTGGAATAATAATAATAAAGAAATGAGCAGAAGAATATTAAGCTGTGTGAGAGATGCAGGTAATGAAAGCCTGCTTATATGTAGACAGACAAGATATTAAAAGCATTGTATTTCTGATTTCGTTATGTGCAAAACATCATCTTGACCCCAGAGATTATTATGAGAATGAAGATAAGCTTATAATTTTGGAAGAAGTAGAAGAAATATGATTCAGAATTGTTTCAATGTGTAGAATCCACAAACCCAGTTGCTCTAGAGAAAGAAAACTCAAAAAGCCGTTCCCCGTGAAGTCGCGTCACTAGTAATGGGAAAGTATAGTGGTCATCATCATCAGCTTCTAAAGGCTAAAAGCCTTGTCGTCGCAGACATTTCTTACGGTCTTCAGCAGTTCCCTTCATATTGACATACGAGGCACATTCCATTTCCTTGACAATGTTCTTGAGATACAATTGTCTTGTTCGTCCCCTTGGTTTTATTCCCGAAATTCTTCCTTCAAAGATTACCTGGGGAAGAGTGGCATGTCTGAGTATAGTGGTAACATTTTGTAAATTACATTATCTTCAAAACATACAACTGATCGCTACTATAAAACTCGAATCTTGATTTCAACACGATTCAGGAAACGAACTGTTATGTATTGCGTATAGGAATATTACAACATGACGAAGATATTACATACTATGAAAATGAATAACATATTAGAAATCATGCCAACAGTCCCGTAAATAACAGTTTTAGTTAGTTATTGTTGTTTAAAATGGCGGAACAATGAGATCATCTGCCTCTCAGAAGGGTCTTATTAATGAAGAATAAAAATATAATTAAGAAATAACATTAATTATCAGACAATTTAGACTTTTTACTTCATTTATTAATTTTCATTTGAGACTGATTTGCCTTTCAGCGTTCAGTATTGTGTTTATTTCTAACTTAGCCTTTATCTCTTCATTGCGAGTACCTTCCTGCCATTGCTGCCATCTATTTGTCCCAGAAATCATTCGTGCTACCCTCATATCAGTTACCTCTAGCTTATCTATCCGATATCCTGAATGTACCCAGCTCTCACTTCCATAAAGCCTATAAATGACATATGCAGTAAATCTAAAATCTCACAAACAAAATTTCGCACTACTTGTAATAGTAGAAATCTATACTAATATATAAAAATGAGATGGTGTGTGTCTGTGTATTACTCAATCACGCAAGAACCACTGGTCCGATTTACATGAAATTTTGCATGGATGTACCTGATTTACCTGGTTAACATATAGGCTACTTTTGTTTTCGATACTTTGCACTATTTAAAGATGGCGCCCATTTAAGTGACGTTACTACACCCTTTGGTTTCAAAATTTCATATTTCCATTTCAAATAAACAGAGAACGCTAAGATACGAGGTTTAAAATTTAATTTTCTATCCAGAAGGTCCTTATCACTTTTCGTGTATCTCCAACGGTTAGCGAGTAAAACCTAAATTTGTGCTATAAAACCCGATCAACGCCGAGCGGTGTAGTTGGACAAAATGTTCCAACCTCACTCTCCCTTCACGCAGCACCTCGCCTATCCCCTGTTTTAACTGTCACCTTCACATTTTAATTTATTTATGACCCGTAGCGAAGCATGGGTACTTCAGCTAGTATAATATATTTTGAACTGGGTGGCATAGGCCACCCGTCCGAGTACTAACGCTACAATCAACCACGCGAGTACTGCAGTGCTAATATGAGGGTCTTTTTTTTAAGAATATGATAACCTGGATAACGCAAGCTTTTCACTTGACGGGCTCAATTTATTAATTCTTCGTGATCATGAAAAATCTCGTACACGTATGAGAATCTCTGTACATTTATCATCCCTGTAGCGAATGAATCCAGTACTGAACTCCATGTGAAGCTAATCCTTCTCTCCCCCTGTGTCATTAGCAGACGCCGCCGGCATTACAGGAACACTAGGCTGTGGTATCTGGTAATGGCTACTGAATTACCGAGTGACCTTTAACGACATAGTGAAGGGTAATATTAGTACGCCTATGAAGTGTACCTATGCTATTAGGTGATGCGAGATTACTCACCCGTCTCTACACAGACTGTAATGATATTGTGTATGTAAATCACAACAACACGATAAACAACTTAGCCCGTGTATTAATCAATGCTACCACCTTACATATATCATGAGTTATAAGTGGAGTCCCTGATTTTTGGTTTAAACGATATCCGCAAAATATTTCAACAAACATCACATCTATACCAAATGTGCCACTTCTTTCGATATTGAAGCCATGAAATATTGCGATATACGGTTATTTTACGAAATGTGTTATTTTCACCCTACATGCTGATAATAAGATTTCTAAACAATATTTACGTTAAAATATTTTACTGAGGGCATTGGAAAGCTGGTGTAACGATATAACAAATTTTTCAATCGTTTTGGCGATTATGTTGAGACATACGAATAAAACAAGGAAGCGTTTAGTAGTAAAATCAGACGCCTTTAAAGATCTGTGAACTTCCCTGAACAATATGATGTATGCTATGTATTCTATAGCGGCTTCGGTGGCGTAGTCGGTAGCATGCTGGGCTTCTAAGCCCAAGATAGCGGGTTCAAACCCGGCCGAAGCCGTCGGATTTTTTAAGAGCGTTAAAAATCCCGCAGTATGCCTACCTCCGGAGGGGAAGTAAAGCCGGCGGTCCCATGTCATAGATTTATGGCGTGTTAAAGAACCTTCCACTAATTAAACCTGTGTGAAGCTAAATTGGATGGGTTAAGAATGTAAACAACGCTCTTAGGTTTCTACGTTCGTTGCCAAGAGCCGACTGCGGTGTCGTCTAGTAGCTAAGTTCTGAACTTGGCCTAGTAGTCGTTGACGGTGGTGCTTGGCGGCAAAAGTAGGAACTATTTGAAAAATTCTAAGTTGCAGTCTGTACTTAAATTTAAAAAAACAGTTAACACACTAATACAGTCATCACAATTAACACCGGTTATCAGACAGATTCTACTCACACCCAAAGTAGACGGGGCTACATGACCGCGTTGTCGCAGCCCCGAAACTTAAGAACCAACCAACCATTCTATGTTGGTCTATTGTAATTTAGAGACATTAAAAACTGCTTAGATGCATAGCAAACTTGTTATTTGACTTTATTGTAGACCTATGGTTGTGAAACATGGACACTTGGTAAAAGAGAAGAATCAGAACTTGAGCCAGCTGAAATGTGGGTTTGGAGTCGAATGACCCGAACAAGCTGGATGGAAAGAAAGACAAAATATGAGCTTGTTCTGAACCAAATTCAGGAGAAACGATGCTTGTTGAACACCGTCAAGAAAAGGAAGGCTAAATTCATGGGACACATACTCAGACATGACACACTCCTCCAGGTTATTTTTGAAGAAAACATTTTGCGTAAAAATACCAAGGGGACGACCAAGACAATCGTATCTCAAGAGCATTGTCAAGGAGGTGGAATGTGACTCGTATGCTAATATGAAGAGATCTGCTGAAGACCGTAACAAACGTAACAAACCGTAAGAAATGGCTGCGACGACAAGGCTTTTAGCCTCTAGAAGATGATGATGTAAGAAAATTGCACAATTTTACTTTAAAAATTATATTTTCAGTGTAGAAACCCGGGGATTTTTTGTTTCGTAGGTGGAGCTCCATTTCATAATTATGTTGGCATAAAACTAATGACGCCATCAGAAGCACAAAGAACGTGTACATGTGTTTGTTGTGATAGTAAATAGCATATTTCTGACCAGACCAGGGAGTTGAATCTACAATTGTTAAATTTCTTTAAAAATTTCTTTCTAATACCTAAATCTATATTTAATGTCAACAGATTTGTTTTTGTACATTTGACCTAGTTTCTCAGGAACTAATTGGACCATGATAAGCAATAGTGATCCAAGCGCCAAAACCGTAATATTGAGATAACCATGTCAGCGCGTCCAGGGACATCTATTATTGTTTAGCAAAAATGATCCAAGCGACAGCTGCAAGGATCTGCCTTCTAACGTCAGTTAAACCAAGCGCCATTTTGCCATGTCACCTTTCCAGTTTAGTTAGT
This sequence comes from Meconema thalassinum, assembly GCA_946902985.2. Lineage (NCBI taxonomy): Eukaryota > Metazoa > Arthropoda > Insecta > Orthoptera > Tettigoniidae > Meconema > Meconema thalassinum. Next base: position 158,029,042 of record OX336400.1, read on the forward strand.
TGTTGTTTTAAGGGGCAGAACTACGAGATCATCTGCCCCTACCTTTCCAGTATAGCAAAACTGATCCAAACGCCATGTGTGTTGCAATAGTGACCCAAATGACATTAATGTGCTGTGTTGTCTCTATGGAAATGTTGTACTAATTTCAAATACTATTTCTCATGGACCTGCCAAGACATTGTTGTAACTCAAATGAAGACCAGTGATTTCATAGGATGTTCCCAACCATAAGGTTGACACTACAGGGAACAAAATTAATTGGATGCAAATTCGCGAAATAATGTTGAAAAAGGAAGATCCATTGAAGTTGTACATAAAAACAGACCATAATGATAATGCTTATGTCAATGTGGACCTTCAAAAGACACAGTGGGGAAGGCCATCTAACTCGAACATTTATTCACTATTTAAACTACTATGGCCTCAAGGGAAAGCCATATCTCGACCGAAATTGCACGATCCGAATTCTATGTTGCATTTGATTCCCTGTGATGCCAAGCCCTTTTATCAGTCTCTTATTGCAGATAATGAAGTCGTCGATAACATCGAAGGGTTTAATGGTGTCGTCAATTTTGTAGAAGATGAAACTACTTAGCACAAATGCTGAATAGTGTGCTAAACAGGACACTGTACTGATTAATGTTTCATCTTACCTCTCTCTCCACACTGCTAGTGTGAAATGAAATATGTGCCGTATGTTATAATATTTAACCAACAGTACAATGTTCAAACTGTAGTGTCTGATTCACTTTTGCTAAACCCAGCACACATTTTTTTAAATTAAGCGTAAATGATCCAAGTGACATTATTGCCATACCACGGCATAATGCTATAATATATTTAGGATGTAATACAATCGTACTAAAATGTACATAATTACACAATGTTCTCTCAGTTTTGGAGACGATACCTGTTAGGCCTACACAGATTTTATAATGAGATGGTTTACAAATTAATCAATATCTCTGTTTGGTATTATGGTGCTTGGATCACTATTGCTTATCATGATCCAATTGAGGTTGTTGTCATTGTTGTTGTTGTTGTTGTTGTTGTTGTTGTTGTTGTTGTTGTTGTTGTTTGAGTCTTCAGTCTTTTGCCTTGTTGGGTGCAGTTTTCCATGCCTCCCTGTCCTGAGCTCTTCATAGCTACCAAATCATACACGGGTGGCTTCGATGGCGTAGTTGGTAGCATGCTGAGCTTCTATGCCCATGGTCGCGGGTTCAAACCCGGCCGAAGTCGTCAGATTTTTAAGAGCGTTAAAAATCCCTCAGTATGCCTTCCTTCGGAGGGGAAGTAAAGCCGGCGGTCCCATGTCATAGATTTATGGCATGATAAAGAACCTTCCACTAATTACACTTGTGTGAAGCTAAATTATAGGTTAGATTTGATTGGCGCTCTTAGGTTCCAACGTTCGTCGCCAGGAGCCGACTACGGTGGCATCTATTAACCCAAGTTCAGAACTAGTTGGTCGTTAACGGTGGCGTTTCGTAGCAAAAGTTGGAACAACTTGAATTAAAAACAGATAACACATACAAATACAGCCATCACAATTAACACTGGTTATCAGACAGATTCTACACACACCCAAAGTATAAAGTGCGTTCAAAAAGTAACGAGCCGGAGGCATGATTACAGAAACCAGTACCTGTATGTTAGAAGTATTGGCCCTGGCTATTGAGGCACTTGTCCCACTGTAACACGAGGCGGTGAATGGCTGTCTCATAAAATACCCTAGGCTGCGATGTGAACCAGTTCCGCACGTACAGCTGGACGTCGGCGTCCGAGGTGAATTGTTGGCCCCGCAGAGCCCTTTTCAGGGGACCAAACATGGCGTAATCACAGGGAGAGAGGTCTGGACTGTATGGAGGGTGGCCGAGAACCTCCCATTTGAATTTCTGCAGGAGTGTCGCGACTGTGTTGGCCGTATGAGGTCGTGCATTGTCGTGGAGCGACCACGGCGGCTATGGCGATCACTGTCACTCGGCGGTCCTGGGTAATGAGTGCACCAACCAGCTGGACGTTCTCATCGGTAATGCAGGGGCGTGCCCCAGACCGGGCATCATCGGCTAACGACACCCGTCCTTCCCTCAAGCGCTTGTGCCACACGACCCTTGCAAGGGACATGCAGTGTTCGCCGTACACTTGTGACATTCGGTGATGAATGTCCGTTCCCCCTACTCCTTCCGCTGTCAGAAACCGAACAACACCTCTTTGCTCTTCGGTTGACGCCTCCATGTCCCTGTTTTCAATGCGACTGGCAGCGTTGGACGATTGATGCATGCTGCTACTCGCTTTGTATCGTCACGTAACGTGCACGCGTGCCCTCTAGCGACGGGCTGTGACCTTCCACGCTCTGGTCGGAACCACACCTCGTTATACACGCCACGATTAGCCGATGTAGTCACCGGTTTGCGCATTCCAGCCTCCGGCTCGTTACTTTTTGAACGCACCTTATACATGGGGCTACATGACCGCGTTGTCGCAGCCCCTAAACTGAGGAACCAACCAACCATATCATACATCCGAGACAATCTGTTGAACATATTCTAACCTTGATCTACCCCTACAGTAATTCTTGTTCTCGACCTTTCCTTCCATAACTCAGTTTGCTATTCCTGAGTGTCTTAGTATGTCATCAACGTTCTTTGAGAAGAATCTTGAGAATAACATGGCAAGACCGGCGTATCAACATTAGCATCCTCGAAGAAGCCAATGCTACAAGCATCGAGGCCACAATAATCAAACATCAACTTCGATGGACTGGCCATGTTGTCTGTATCCCCCAACTCTCATCTCCCTAAGCAAATCGTGTATGCTCAACATACGAATGGACACCGTACGCAGGGAGGACAGCGCAAAAGGTACAAAGATGCCCTGAAATCTAACATGCAGAAATGTATGATCAACACCGAAAACTCGGAGTCCACAGCTTCTAACCGACAAGCATGGCGTCAGATTGTTCACGGAGGTCCACAACACTTCCAACACGAACGTTGAATACATGCAGTGGATATGCGACAGGCAAGGCCGCTCAAGGGAACAATCCTCAGCGAGCTTGGGTGAAATATACGACTCCATAATTGGTCTACAAAGTCATCAGAGGACCTACCGACAATGAGGTCTTATAGTCCCAAAGAAGACATCATACTCGTTAGCGAGTAGCTTATCATCATCAGTAAGTGTCCTATCTCTTCTCTTCATTAACAGTCACCAGAATCATCTCTCCTCTCCCACTCGTCTTAATAACTCTTCATGTGTAACCCTATCTACCCATCTGATCTTCATTGTTCTCCTGTAACACCACATTTCAAATGTTTCTATTCTCCTCTTTTCTGCTGCGCCAACAGTCCAAGTTTCACTTCCATAGAGCGCCACCCGCCAGACAAATGCTTTCAAAAATGACTTGCTAATACCTAAGTCTATTTGTTGTCAACAGATTTTTTTCTGAAACTTCAAACAATCTATTCCTTGCCCTAACTATAACTTGGAATACTCAATTCCATCGATTATATTTCACAGTAACATCACAATTATATATATACTTGTCCATACATGAACACATGAATCATAACCTAACAATTTCTTCGCGTATATAATATCCACATCACTGTTTATACTTCAAGCTGATATTCTTTATCAATATTTATATATTTCATCATTAATACATATTGAAAAAGATCTGATTTTTTTAAATTTTAATGAGTGCTTTTAGCCTTTAGACGATTAGTATTGTTTTCGAATGAATTGTCTGAATATTATAAACTAATAAGTATAATAATACAAAGAGTACGGAAAACAAACAAAAACAGACTTTAAAAAAGAGTAAGCGTACACTTGAAAATTTTGATTCCTTAATGAAGGGTATTTAACATATCTTTCACCCCTAAGTTCGCGGGACAGCCAAATATTTCCGTTTAAGTCAAGTTTCCGTTTAATAAAGCTTCCGCTGAAAGCAGGTTTTACTTATATGATTGGCACAAGATTATGTCATCTTTGAAATTCTGTGATTTTACACCGGATGATCTTGTTCCATAAATTTTCTTCGACAAATAAATACCGGTAACGAGAATTTTGTTTTGACTTTTTACATTTTCCTCTCTGATGACATCGTGGGGCTAGGATCCTGTCCACGGAGCGAGGACCTGACCAACAACAGAGAAACAGTTAATTGCAGTCCCCACTTTACGAGAGTTTGCATTCAGTAAATCCCCAGCAAACCATGATGCAGAAATACGGCACAATCGAGGAGAAACCATAAATCATTGCTCACTGTTCTATCAGCCATGACGAGAAAGCTTGCAAGGTTCCGCTACACCGACGATATAACGGACGCTTAAATCGCGCATCCGTTTCGTTCTGTTTTTATACCGTCGTCTGTAATGTTTATCTTTTTTTATCTGTGTTTGTACCCGTTTTCGTCTATTAATAAGTTAGCCCTTCATTATACGTGGGGGTGCCTCTGACTCTAATCACGTTTACATTTCTGATATGATATATATTTTGCTGTCTGTGTGTTATATAGAGAAACTCGCTAGTAATATTATTATCAACACTTCATAAATTTGCACCCATTTTACGTTCATTTTGTTGGGTTTTAATCTGTTAAAATATTTGCATCCTTCCTTGACGTTGAGAGAGCACGGACTGGAGTGGAATAGGGGGATGGGGAGGGGGCGGGAAGAGGGGGGAGGGTAGAGGGGAGGAGGGGGTAATTCCCTTTAAAGCTTTGAGTTTGGAAAGGCAGAAGCAGCCGCTGCAAGCCAGCCAGTTTTTATTCATGTAATGATGAGAAAGAAGTTTGTGTATCATTTAGCTGGTGTAATTGAGTCTCTAGCAGATGAGTTATGATACGTACTAAAGGAAGATTAGCTATCACTACTACTTTCATTTATTTATTCATTTAAATGAAAACAGTATTTATCCATATCGTTAAGTTACTGTTATTAGAATTCAGCTCATGACAAAAAAAATGTGGGTATTTAATAGCAGACCCTTTATCGTTGTCTCAGATAATGATATAAACTCAAGCTGATGCCTCCAGAAATAAAACAATACTACAACTACTATTATTATTAATAATAATAATAATAATCATATTATACAGTATATTAATAATAATAATATTTTTATTTTTTTAGCGTATGGCTTTTTGTACCGGGAGTGTCCGAGGACATGTTCGGCTCGCCAGTTGTTGTAGCTACTTCGAGGCGGACACCCAATGGGTGAGCTACAAGTACCGTTGGGGAGGAATGGAAGGGCGAGGAGTTGGAAGGTTTCGGCTGTGGCCTATAGTTAGGGACCAACCCCAGCATTTGCCTGGAAGGAAGATGGGAAATCACAGAAGACCATCTTCAAGGTTGCCGGCGGGGGAATTCGAACCTCCTCGCCTCCCGGATGTGAGCGACTGCCAGCAGTCATGCCGTAACGACCACGGCTAACTCACCCGGTAATAATAATAATAGTAATAATCCTCGGATGCCGGGTGCAAGCTTTGATATTTGACACCCAGAGAGCAACTTGCATGTCGAATTATGTTGTTCCTTGAAGCACTATGAAAGTCAAGGAGGTTAAATATTGTACAGGCCCGGGGGGCTGTACCCCCTGAGAGCCACCCCCCATCATCTACTAAAAACCACCCCAACTGTCAAACATCATAAGACCAGAACATCACCTTTACACGGCAAGAGGCGACCACCCAGCTCGGGAGGTTAGCCAACCACTTGCAACACATTCATAAACATTAACACTACAACTAACTGGGGCAGCTACGTCAACGGAATGCTGACTAAGCAACGGCAGGACCTATAAGAAGAGAGGCCTTTTCGGAGCATTATCGGTCATACAGTGTGTGTCGCCGAAGGCCCTGCTCCAGCTACCATCATCAGGTGAGACTCAGCAAGTGTTCAGATATCCTTCACTTTGTAAACACCCATCCACAATCTTGTACACTTAACTTGTATCATCACTTACATTCCCCTAAAAGGGACTTACAATTTCACACTCACTGACCAATAAACACATGGTCAGTAAACTACACTTGTCTTGATAATTACACGCCTCTTTACATCCTCATTCCCTTCCTGACTCTCGTCACGATTGACCGTGACCATAGTAGCCAGTAATCGCTTGCTCAGGTTCCATTGTGCTTCCCGCACGCGACTGCATAGCAGCGAGCCGCTGACATAAGCACGTCTGTTATATCACTCACTCCGTCCAGCTGGCAGGCCGGCATATTAGCCTGCACTCAGAGGTTCATCCCCTAGTAGACTCTTGCATCTTTGCAGGAACACCCCCTAGCATTTGAACACCAAACAACACGCTACACTGGTAAGCTCTCCCAGCTACGGGAAGCTGCCATCATTTAGAAACAACCTACCAAATTAGCACAGTGACACTAATGTTTTATCCCTAAACAACCCCTCCCCCCCCCCAACTAAGGGATCTAAAACAATATCTAAGCTCCTTGACACTATAGCGCTTTCTAGTAGAGAGATGAGGAACTTTGTGTTGGCGGAAAATCCCGAGATTAATTTTGCCATTGTGAGCACGCCTATTGAATTCAGATGGGTTCTTTACCATGCCAACATCGTATGAAATGCGTGTCGTGATTTTTGCTGCCTTTCAAAAATCACTTACCACTGCCAGGAGCGAACCTGCAAGCTTGGGGTTAGTAATCCGACACGATAACCACTCACCCACCGTGGCAAGCATCTTATTATATAATACGCTAAGGTGTATGTTTCTCAAAACTGAAGCTCCTAAACCAGAGGGAGTTAGAAGGTGCAGTTTGTACCAAAATCTTCCAAATCGTCTCAATAGTACAGGAAAAATCTTGCATTTCTTGAAAAGTCAACGGAAATATATATTTAATTGTTTATAAAGTGCTATTAAGCAAATAAACAAAACGATAGTCCCTGGCAGAACTGTCGCACGTACAGCCCGCTTAGCACTAGAGTCGGGCGGGTAGTCTGTATACATGGGGCGCACACAACCCATTAGAATATGCGAGAGTTCTCGTACGGGTCCGCTAGTTATAACAATAGCATTGAAAAGTAGATCAAGTGTCTTAATTCAAATACCTAGGAGAAATTATTCAACCCTCAGGCCTGAATCGTGTTGCAAACCAAGAGAGAATCCCTAAATTGCAAAGAGTCTACAGAATCACATGGAACAGGTATAATAATAAATCCATCTCCCGTAAAGTAGATTTACGACATTACAACACGGTAATCAAACTGATCATTGGGGCAGATCACTAATTAAAGATGTAAAAAAACAAGAAAGATTAATCTTGAGGAAGTTTTTGGCCTAGTTTGTACTGAGGGAATTTGGATGGAAAGGAAATCCCAGGAGCTTTATCAGGATTCGGAGAAAATCTCGGACACATTCAGGAAAAGACGTCTGAAATGTTATGGGCATATTCTCAGAATGAGTAATCACATGCTGACTTTAAAAATATATGTCTTACCTCTCAAAGGAATCTAAGAATAACTGGCTGCTTTAAGTTGAAAAAGTCCTTCAGGAAATAGACATCTCAAGTGATATAGTCCTGGACAGATCTAAATTCAGAGACCTAGTTGACAATCATCAATTTTCAGACCACCCAAACATTGCATCCAACGGAACCTGGATGGTGGAGCGCAGAAAGAGCCGTATCGAAAAGATGAAGAGATTTTGGGAGGACAAGACATCAGGATCAGCGCTCCTTAGACGGACATAACGATGTAATAATAATGTTTTTCTCCTTTTTTTACGAGGGAAGTGAAAAATCTTGCATAAGGCTTTGAGAAGGGTACGCACTCCTCAAGTGTGTGGATTTCTTACCCACTAAAAACTACACCTCTTGACAAAACCCATCCCGAGACGACTTTCGTATTACTTCAGGATGAAGCTATTTTCTTGGCTTCACAAGCACCTTCTTACTTCTCAATTCATACTCAGTCCGCGGATGGCAGATTTAATCAACAAAATCGTGGACGTCCCCATCCGACTTCTTCAACGATTAATTCCAACTACTGTATATTGTCCGGTGTTATTGGACTAACCTCAGCTTCAAGTCGTCGTTTTTCCGCTGCCCAACGAGCGCAGACAAAGAACGTATGATTACGTCATCTCGTTCGTTCTCGCAGTAAATACATACTGGACTCCTTACTTCGCATTCGATGAAGGTAACTCCGAAAGTAGCCATGACCTGTCAACATCTGAGTAGAAAGTAATTAGTTTCTCATGTTTTCTACTTGTCCACTCAACCAGACTCAGTATCAGCCGAGCTGTCCATCTTCCTCTGAGATCGTTATTCCACCTCTGCTGCCAAAGCCCCATCTTGCGTGCCACGGCAATAATAAGAAGAAGAAGAAGAATGAGAATAAGAATAGCCACCCTGGCTATTGTAAGACTTCACGAAATTGCAGCAAAGACCGGGCTCCGAATAGCACATGGAAGGAACCGCTCGTTATCTAGATGGGAAACCTCTAAGGCTAAATTCGTCAAAATTCATCAGCTAAATACATTCGAGTACTTAGGAGAAGTACTGTATTTCAACCATCAGGATTGAATCGTGAAGCAAACAAGGAGAGAATTTAAAATTATAGAAGGCCTATAGAATCACTTGAAACAGATACAACAAAATTCAATATCGAAGAACGCAAGATTAAGACATTACACCACAGTAATCAAACCTGAACCACGATATGTCTCAAAACCTTGATTAACAGAGGTAGATCTCTTATTAAACACGTAGAGAAACAAGAAAGGGAAATGTTGAGGAGAATCCTTGGTTCAGACTGTGTGTGATTGAGTCCTCAGTCTTTTGACTGGTTTGATGCAGCTCTCCATGCTTTCCTGTCCTGAGCTAATCATTTCATTTCTACATAGCAACCACTCCCTACATCCGAAGAAATCTGTTTAACATATTCTAACCTTGGTCTACCCCTACAGTTCTTGTCCTCGACCCGTCCTTCCATAACTAAGCTTGCTATTCCTGGGTGTCTTAGTATGTGTCCTACCAACCTATCTCTTCTCTTCATTAGCAGTCGCCAGAAACATCTCTCCTCTCCCACTCGTCTTAATACCTCTTCGTGTGTAACCCTATCTACCCATCTGATCTTCATCATTCTCCTTCTTTTTTTTCTCTTTTTTTGTCGTGTGACCTCCTGAGAGGCCGAGTGCAGGTCTTTCTAGTCGACGCCCGTGGGCGACCTGCGCGTCGGGATGAGAGATGGAATGGATGAAGTCGAATGAAACTGGGCAAGGATGTGGAAGGAAGCGGCCGTGGCCTGTCAGAAGGTACCGTCCCAGCATTTGCCTGGTGTTGAAAATGGGGAAACCACGGAAAACCGTTTCAAGGACGGCCGACGGTGGGGATCAAAGCCACGCGTCTACCGAGTCAGCAGAGAGCTTGGCCCCATGACCTAACGCTGCGCTTTAGCTAGCGTAGCCACTGCTGTCGGTATCATTCTCCTGTAACACCACATTTCAAACGCTTCAATTTTCCTCTTTTCTGCTGCACCAATAGTCCAAGTTTCACTTCCATAGAGCGCCACGCTCCAGACAAAGGCTTTCAAAAATGACTTCCTAATACCTAAATCTACATTCGATGTCAACAAATTCCTTTTCTGTAGAAATGCTCAGAAGGATTGTCGATGAAACGGAAGCATGCTAAAAGATCACTGACACCTTCAGGAAACGGCGATTGAAGTTCTACGGCTACATTCTCAGAATAAACAATGACAGGCTGACGAAATGGATTCTGAACCTTGCTCTCTCAATGAAAGTCAAGAACAGCGGCTTCGGTGGCGTAGTCGGTAGCATGCTGAGCTTTTACGCCCAAGATCGCCGGTTCAAATCCAGCCGAAGTCGTCGGATTTTTAAGAGCGTTAAAATCCCTCGGTATGCCTTCCTTCGGAGAAGAAGTAAAGCCGGCGGTCCCATGTCATAGATTTATGGCATATTAAAAGAATATTCCACTAATTACACCTGTGTCAAGCTAAATTGTATAGGTTAAGAAAGCAAACAACGCTCTTAGATTCCTATGTTCCTTGCCAAGAGCCGACTGCGGTGGCGTCTGGTAGCTAAGTTCTGAACTAGTAGTCGTTGACGGTGGCGTCTGGCGGCAATAGTAGGAACTATTTGAAAAATTCAAAAGTCTGCAGATAACACACACTAATACAGTCATCACAGTTAACACCGGTTATCAGACACATTCTACACACACCCAAAGGACACGGGGCTACATGACCGCGTTGTCGCAGCCCCTAAACTAAGGAACCAACCAAAGTCAAGAACTACTGGATTTGTGAAATAGAAAAAGACCCTCAAGAAATTGGCATTACAAAGGAAATAATACAAGATCAACTCTAGTTCAGAACATTAATCAACAACAACCATAATGACCACCAGGACCAAGAAATCATGGACTGAAGAACAGAGGAGGATTTTCATTGCCCAGATGAAGAGATTTTGGGAGAAAGCCAAATCCATGATAGCGTTCCTAGGATATCTCTTGGATTTCTTTGAGGTCAAAACAGGAGTCAAACAAGACGGTGAGCTCCGATGCTTTTCAATTTCGTTCTTGAAAGATTCTTTAGGACATGACGAACGAGATTAATGAAACCCGATTATAGCCTGCTGAGAGCGGGAAATAAATTCAAGGGGATCGTGGTAGACGTAGACTGTATAGCTTTCGCCGATGACATTGCTATTCTGTCAAGACACAGCTAGGATTCAAATCAAACTTGTAAAATATATCGTCGAACAAGCTGTCCTGTAGATATCATTTGTAAAAACAGAAGTAACGACTAACACCGAAACTGCACAGAAAATACGGGAATGTCAGACGAGTAGAAACATTGAAGTACCTGGATGGATCGTCGTGACAATTGAATTGAACTGAACAAGGAAGCACTTAGGGAACGAATACGAAAACTTGAAATAGCCTACCAAACGTCACGCGAGCTATAACAAAAAAGAATGCCTTTCCCAAAACCGTAAGATGTGTCGTTATGAAACAGTTTTTGAAGCCATTAGTTATGTATGCAACCGAAACCCTATCCCTAAATGACAATAAATAGAACTCCTCGAATAACTAGGAGGAAAAGTGCTCAAAATCACTGGAGATATCATGGGATTACAAGAATGTCAAAAAAATAAAGCAAGGAAGGATATAGCTAAATAGAGAAAATTACAGTCACAATCCACAAAAGAAGAGTACGATTTTACGGTCACTTCAAATGAAGCAGAATGAAGCGGAAACTGGTTGACTAAAAAAATATTTCACTCTTATTTACTCAAACCCCAAAGCCACGATGTTCTGGTTTAAAAGTGCCAAAGAAGATCTTCAAATGCTAAATATCAATCCTAAATTCTCCATTTACAGAGGTCACTTCTGCAAAAAGATGGTGACAAACGGGCTACACCATGACAAGCAACCGAAAGGAAGACACGGTGTCCCTTGGACAGAGCTGTGCAAGCACGCCCACTCGCAAAGAATGAAGAATCCTGAGCTCAAAAGAAAACGAATTTCACTGCCAAATGTAACAATACTTAACCTTGGTCCTAGATGTACTTAGTTAATAAATAAATCGAAACCTAACTTGAAACTTCGTGGACGCAATCGTTGTACCTTAAGAGGACAATGCGCGGAAAATCAGCTGCTAGATTGAACTGCAAGGCTCCGAAATCATGTGGCGAATCTCTCATATAAATCAATGGGAGTAAGCGAGTACCGTACATGTTGGAATGGACAGCCCTGACAGCCCAAGCACTCAAGGTCGGTGGGAAGGAGCCGCACGCTCGAATCAGCATACACGCCCCGACTCGCTACTACTCCGAGCGCCACAGGGATGTCCAGCTCCACCAGCCGTCATGCCTGCGAACCAGTATGTCAGGTTCGATTTATACGAGTTATACGAGCACACAGTTAGACTCACAGATATTTAAGAAAATGCAGACTAACTTTCTACGGGCACATAACTCAGTTGGCAGTCAAAGTGAAAGGTCGTGTTTTTCCCGAGCTCTCAGGTGTGCTGTAATGGGTTGTTCTCTGGAGTGTTATCGGGCGAGGATCGGACTGTGGTATGCGAAGGGTAGTCGGGATTTCCGGTGTTTGTGTGTGCGTACGGGACCTAGCAACTTGTGGTTCATAGCCCTAGTGATAGCTGCATTGCTAGTTATTGGTGGAGTGGAAGTGAATCCAGGGCCTGTTACTCCAACTGTGAATCAGGCAAATGATCCAGTGGCAGCTTTAAAGTGTTCGACATGCAGTAAAACATTGAAGAATGGTGTTGAGTGTGGACTATGTGAGAAATGGTTTCACTTCGGCTGTATTAAGGTCAAGAAGGAGGATTGTGATGTCGGAAATTGGTTTTGTAAAGTATGTGATACGCCGGACTGTTTGAGGGTTCAAATCAAAGCAAGGGATCAAATAATACAGGAACTTAGAGCAAAGCTTCGTGAATCAGAAGAAACGGTGAAGGATGTGACTGAACGGCTTTCTACTGGGATCAGTGTGGAAGAGGGCGTGCAGGAGCAAACTGAGGATGACGTTATCATAATGGGTGATTCAATGATACGATGGAGTGCGAATATCTCGAGGAAATCAGGTGCGAAAGTGCGGTGTTATCCGTGGATTAAAATTGACCAGCTTGCCCAACAAGTGGAAGAATCAAATGTAGAGGACTGTGACAAAGTTAAAGTGTTATTGCTACATGTTGGGACGAACGATTTGAAGAAGAGGGCTACAGCTGATTACATCATGGGGGAGCTCTACGAACTAGGCAGAAAAGCTAAAAGCAAGTTTAGAAATGCAAAAATTATAATGAGTGGCATTGTTCGGCGGGGAGATGTTCCGTTAAGGCGAGTTAAGACTGTAAATGACCGCATGGACTGGGTATGTGCACAACTGGGATTAGTGTACGTAGAAGCTGACTGCTGGATTGGTGGCCGTGACTTCGCCCGAGACGGGCTGCATCTAAATCGACGGGGCGCTTTTAACCTAGGGAGCCTACATGACAGGGTCATCGGTTCGTGCCGGCTTTTGTGAGGAGGTGCAGGTCCAGAGGTTGCCTGCCGATGGGAACAGAAGGAGCTATTTCGAGATATTTGCTGCGGAGGTAAGACTCTAAGATTACTGCAGGTTAATTGTCAGAGTTTAGGAAATAAATTAATTGAATTTTGGAATCTTGTAGAGACGTATTCTCCGGACATTGTCATTGCAACTGAATCTTGGTTATATGAGGACATAAATAGTAGCGAAATAATTCAAGGGACCTACGAAATGTACAGAAGGGATCGGGGTAAGCGAGGTGGTGGGCTATTTATTTGTGTGCGCAAAAATATAGCTAGTTTCTTAAAGTGGGCTGATATGGATCATGAAATGTTATGTGTACAAATTTCGGATAAAGGAAATAAATTCCCTCTTCAGGTGATAGGGGCGTATAGAGCACCGAAAGATAACTTTTCTCTCCTCGAAACACTATATGATAAAACTTGTACGGGTAATGCTATGAAAAAGAGCATAATAATTGCTGGAGATTTAAACCTCCCCAAAGTAGACTGGTCTGGTGAGTCAACTAGCTGAGGTCAAGCTCAGAGCGCTGCAAATAAATTCTTAAGAGAGGGGGGATTTTCCCAAGTAGTTGACTTCCCAACTAGAGACAATAATACTGTTACGGCTGTGAGTTTGTGTCATCGCTCGCCGCTTGAGTCACAACTGCCCCAGGGGCTGGGCTGTGGCTTGCCTCCTGTATTGCGCGCGCCTTATGCAACAGGGCTACTACAGACAAAGGGATAGTCCAGAAGATTCGTGACTGGACCAGCGGTGGAAACCTCGAGAAGCCGTGGACTCTGGATGGATCTAGAACCATTTATTGAGTCACCGGCCTGCTATATAAGAGTGACCCGTGAAGCAGTTGTTGTTGTGTTTTACGAGCTAGTGTGAGCGTGTATTCTGAGCGACAGAAGTGTGGTGACTTGCGAAACCCCTAGTGTAGCGGCGAAGTGAGGAACATACAGGGGACTGCCGTGTTCTGAGTAAGTGTGCTTTCACTGAGTGTCAGATATTGTGGTGTCGAAATCCTGTGACATTGTTTTCTCCCAGCTTGTGAACAGCGTACTTCAAGTGCTCGTAAGTAACTGTATTTGTTTTACCTGAGGAAGAGGGGCAGGTAGCTTCTGCCAAGGCCACCGGACTCATTAGGACGGATTAACTTCTGTGGTCTGTTGCAAGTGAAAGGGGCCAAGAGCGCATAAGGAAGAGATTTGAGGAAACTGGAGAAGGCTCCTAATTGCTTGTGTGTGCTGATTAGTGTAATTTTCTGGCCACAATAAAGTTAATTATTTCTTTAAGCAGTAAATGGTGTTGTGCTTCCTTCCCACCGTAATCCAGTTAACAAAAGTGCCACTAGGGGGTGGCACGTAACAACTGGTGTCAGAAGTGGGATTACGAACTCAAGCACAATACCTGACGGTCCTGGTTTCAAAACCCGAGCAGGTCAATTTTTTTTAAATTTTCCTGTGAGTGCATGCCCTTTACAAGGCAAACAACTAAAATGGAGGCGCAATTGGCAGCATTGCTAGAAAAGTTAAATGGCATAGAAGACGGCCAGAAGAATTTAACCAAGGAGCTAACTTGCAAATTAGAAGACGGCCAGAAGAAGATGGAAGACGGTCAAAATAAGTTAGCCGAGGACCTAACTGCTAAATTAGAAAATGGCCAGAAGAATTTAACCAAGAAGATAGAGGACGGCCAGAAGAAGATGGAAGACGGGCAGAATAAGTTAGCACAGGACTTGAAGAAATTAGAACTGGGTCTGCGTGAGGAAGTCACGGCAGTGGAAAAGAAGTTCGACGCCTTAAAAGAAGAAGTTGCTGAGCTACGCCGACGCCCGCTGACGGGGGTGGAAGAGAGATTTAACGCTCTACAAAAGGAATTTGCTGAGCTGCGCCGACACCCGCCGACAGGGATGGAAGATAGATTCAAAGCCCTACAAGAGGAAGTCGCCGAGCTGCGCCAACGCCCGCCGACCGGGGTGGATGAGAGAGTCAAAGCCCTACAAGAGGAAGTAGCCGAACTGCGCCAACGCCCACTCACGGGGGTGGAAGAGAAAGTCAACGCTCTTCAAGAGGAAGTTGCCGAGCTGCGCCGACGCCCGCCCACAGGTACACCGGGGACACCAGGAACGGGACAGAGCAGAGTGACGCCCCCAACCTTCGACGGAAAGATCCCGTGGAGCACCTATTTACGTCAGTTCGAGGCAGCCTGTTCCATAAACAACTGGAACAGCACGGAAAAGGCTACAGCTCTCATTGTAGCGCTGAGAGGGGACGCCCTTAACGTCCTTCAGGCCATCCCGACCGGATCCCAGGACTACGCTTCACTGATCGCACATATGGAGTCCAGATATGGGGATAGCCATCTTCAGCAGGCCTACCAGATGCAGCTCCGGACCCGGGTACAAAAGAACACGGAAACCCTGCAGGAGTTCGAGATGGACATCGCACGCCTCGTAAGGCTAGCCTACCCAACAGCGCCGGCCGACTTTCTGGAGCAGATTGCGACGCAAACCTTCACCGACGGACTACGGGACTCGGACACTCAACAGGCGCTGCGACTCGCGCGCAATAAGACCCTGGCAGATGCGCTGAGCCACGCACTTGAGTTTGAGACAGCGAAACAGGCATCTAGAATGCACGCGCGGGTGCGTCAAGTGGACGTTGACGAACCAGCAAAACCCAACGAGACCAAGCCCCTGGCCGACGAATTGATGGAGGCGCTAAGCCGTTTCTTCGATAGTCGCGGCACTACCAGCAACGACACAGCCGGAAGACAACCGGAGAGGCGGCCCGGAAGAGGACTACCGACCTGCTGGACCTGCGGTAAGAAAGGCCACCTGAGCAAGGACTGCGGTGATCGCCGCCGCCGAGGGTATCCGACGGGAAGTCAGTCGTCTGAAAACCGCGCGGCCCAGGGAAACGAGTATTAGCCAGCCTTGGGGGGCAAAGGTTGGCTTGTGACAGTCGTCAAGCCCCGGCAGTCCAAGTCCGTGTGACGAAGTTACGGAGGGACAATAGCAGCCTGATGGTCGACGGAGTTATCAACGGAGTGAGCTGGCCCATGCTAATCGACACGGGAGCATCGAGGACCATCGTCAGCCCCACCGTGATCCCGAAGTGGAGAGTGCAACCCACACAAAGGAACCTCCAGCTAATAACCGCGACCGGAGAGACCGCACCGGTACATGGCGAAGCATCACTGGAGTTCGTCATTGGTCGACGGGCGATAAAGCATCCAGTACTTGTGGCTGACGTATCAAATGAAGTGATCATCGGACTGGACTTCCTGGACCAGAACAACATCATCTTGGATCTGAGTACCAACACTCTGCACTTCGGAAGTGAGGAACTTGCTTTGCAACCAGCACACGAGGCCGTCGCCGCACGACGAGTAAGGCTGAGAGAGGACGTCATCGTTCCCGCCAGGACGGAAGTCAGCGCTGCCGTAATTGTCGACGGAACTGCTGAGGGTGTGGCGGCTGTCATCGAGCCAAAATATGAGGACATCCAGACAAAAGGATTGCTAGTTGCCAAGACTCTCATCAACACGACGTCTCGGCCGTACGTCCGCCTGTCCAACCTGAACGACTACGACATTACGGTTCACCGGGACACCAACCTAGGAGTCTGCGAGCCCGTTACCTGGATTGCCCGCATCACAGATACGACGGACGGACACCTGCAGACGGACAACCGAAGAAGACGCGCCCTGCCAGAAGAACTACAGAAGCTGTACCAAGGATCCCAGGACCATCTAGACGAAGAGCAATCACGCCAACTTCAGGACCTGCTACGCGAATTCCAGGATGTCTTCTCCGCGGGGAGCAAAGACTTCGGCAGGACAAGCTTGGTCCAGCACAGAATCGACGTTGGGGACAGCGCACCGATTAGGGCCCCATTCCGACGTGTCCCGCTCGCCAAGCAAGCCGAAGTCGACCGGATGGTAGAAGAGATGAAGGAGCAAGGGGTGATCGAGCCATCACATAGTCCTTGGAGTTCTCCGGTCGTGCTAGTGAAGAAGAAGGACGGTTCCACCAGGTTCTGCGTGGACTACAGGCGGGTGAACGACGTCACGAAAAAGGACAGCTACCCTCTACCCCGGATCGACGACACGCTGGACACCATATCAGGATCAAGATGGTTCTCCACCTTGGATTTGAAGAGTGGCTACTGGCAGGTGGAGGTCCACCCTAAGGACCGCGAGAAAACGGCGTTCTCTGTGGGCAGCGGGCTCTGGCAGTTCACCGTCATGCCATTCGGTCTGTGCAACGCCCCTGCAACCTTCGAAAGGCTAATGGAGTCCATTCTGAGGGGACTACACTGGAAGACCTGCCTGGTATACCTAGACGACGTCATCGTTCTGGGGAGGAGCTTCGAGGAGCACTACAGCAACTTGAAGGAGATCTTGTTGAAGCTACGGGCTGCCCAGCTGAAGTTGAGCCCCAAGAAGTGTCAGCTCTTCCAGAAGCGGGTCCAGTACCTTGGGCATATCGTCTCCGAGGAAGGGGTGCGCACCGACCCAGAGAAGACCGCAGCTGTGAGGGAGTGGCCAGTTCCGAAGGACAAGTCGCAACTACGAAGCTTCCTGGGACTCTGCACTTATTATCGTCGCTTCGTGAGAGGATTCGCCGACATCGCCAAACCTTTACATCGACTGACTGAGAAGGACCAACTCTTCACGTGGACAGCAGAATGCCACAGCGCCTTCGAACAACTCAAGCAGGCTCTGTGCACCGCGCCTATTCTGGCCTACCCCAGACCTGGAACAAGGTTCATCGTCGATACCGATGCCAGCGACTTCGGCATAGGGGGGATCCTGTCGCAAGTAGTGGACGGCGAGGAGAGAGTAGTGGCCTACTTCAGCAAGGCCCTGTCAAAGCCAGAAAGGAAATACTGCGTCACCAGGAAGGAGCTGCTCGCCATCGTGAAGACCATTGAACACTTCCACAAGTACCTGTACGGGCAAGAATTTCTCATCAGGACCGACCATGCATCCCTGCGGTGGCTCCTGAACTTCAAGCAGCCCGAGGGTCAACTCGCGCGGTGGTTAGAGAGACTTCAACAGTACAACTTTGAGATTCAGCACAGGAAAGGCCAACTGCATTCTAACGCCGACGCCCTGTCACGAAGACCGTGCCCCGAAGACTGCACCTTCTGTGCCCGAAGGGAGGAGAACACCGGGATACTGTGCCGACGGACTACTGTGGAACTTCAAGGGAACTGGAGCCGCGAATCTTTCACGCGGGCACAAGCAGAGGATGATGACCTGGGACTGATAGCCGAATGGAAGAGGGCCTGTGTCCCCAGACCCGGGTGGAACATTGTGAGTGACTGCAGCCCAAAGTTTAAGTCCTACTGGGCACAGTGGGACTCGCTGATTGTAAGGGATGGCCTCATCTGCCGTACCTGGGAGAGCACCGACGGGAAGACATCTCGGGAACAAGTCGTCGTTCCAAAGGCTATGACGGAGGAAGTCCTGAAGGAAGTTCATGGAGGATCATCTGGTGGACACCTAGGGATAAAGAAGACCCTGGAGAAGCTGAGAGAGCGGTTCTACTGGATCGGATGCCGAACAGACGTTGAGATCCACTGCGCGAGGTGCCACGATTGCGCAGCCAGCAAGGGCCCAGGACGAAGACGACGGGGTCCACTGAAGACCTACAACGTGGGCGGCCCCATGGAGAGAGTGGCCATCGATGTTGCTGGGCCATTCCCGTTAAGCGAGGCAGGGAACCGCTACATATTAGTCATCAGCGACTACTTTACCAAATGGCCGGAGGCGTATGCGCTCCCTAACCAAGAAGCCGCGACGATTGCAGAGACCCTGGTGAAGGAATTCGTCAGCCGGTACGGAGTACCCCTGGAGCTGCACTCCGATCAAGGGAGGAACTTCGAGTCGCAGGTGTTCCAGAACCTATGCCAGCTGCTGGGAATCCGGAAGACAAGGACAACGCCACTACACCCTCAGTCCGACGGGATGGTAGAGCGATTCAATCGCACCATCGAGAACCATCTTCGAATAGTCGTCAGCGAGCACCAGAGGGATTGGGACAAACATCTTCCACTATTTCTCCTGGCCTACCGCGCCGCCGTGCATGAAGCCACCGGGTGCACACCAGCCCGGGCCATGTTTGGGAGGGAGCTCCGTCTACCTGTCGATCTTGCCTTTGGCCGACCTGGGAATGATCCGATCTCGGTAAGCCAGTATTGTCAAGAACTGGTCGACCAACTGGAGGACGTGCACGCGTTCGCGAGGAGGAAACTGCGGATCGAGACCGACAGAATGAAGACCCGATACGACCAGCAGACGGATGCCGGCGGATTCCACGAGGACGACCTGGTCTGGCTCTTCAACCCATTACGGAAGAAAGGCCTGTCACCCAAACTGCAGAAGTCCTGGGAGGGCCCGTACCGAGTCGTGAAACGGATCAACGATGTCGTCTACAGGATCCAGCGGAGCCCGAGGGCGAAGATGAAGATCGTGCATCTAGATCGCCTGGCAGCCTACGGAGGGACACAGACGGACCAATGATTGATCGGGACGATCAGCCTTTTTAGGAAGGGGGTGGTGTTACGGCTGTGAGTTTGTGTCATCGCTCGCCGCTTGAGTCACAACTGCCCCAGGGGCTGGGCTGTGGCTTGCCTCCTGTATTGCGCGTGCCTTATGCAACAGGGCTACTACAGACAAAGGGATAGTCCAGAAGATTCGTGACTGGACCAGCGGTGGAAACCTCGAGAAGCCGTGGACTCTGGATGGATCTAGAACCATTTATTGAGTCACCGGCCTGCTATATAAGAGTGACCCGTGAAGCAGTTGTTGTTGTGTTTTACGAGCTAGTGTGAGCGTGTATTCTGAGCGACAGAAGTGTGGTGACTTGCGAAACCCCTAGTGTAGCGGCGAAGTGAGGAACATACAGGGGACTGCCGTGTTCTGAGTAAGTGTGCTTTCACTGAGTGTCAGATATTGTGGTGTCGAAATCCTGTGACATTGTTTTCTCCCAGCTTGTGAACAGCGTACTTCAAGTGCTCGTAAGTAACTGTATTTGTTTTACCTGAGGAAGAGGGGCAGGTAGCTTCTGCCAAGGCCACCGGACTCATTAGGACGGATTAACTTTTGTGGTCTGTTGCAAGTGAAAGGGGCCAAGAGCGCATAAGGAAGAGATTTGAGGAAACTGGAGAAGGCTCCTAATTGCTTGTGTGTGCTGATTAGTGTAATTTTCTGGCCACAATAAAGTTAATTATTTCTTTAAGCAGTAAATGGTGTTGTGCTTCCTTCCCACCGTAATCCAGTTAACAAAAGTGCCACTAGGGGGTGGCACGTAACAATACCTTAGATGTTTATCTCGTAAGGCCTGTAGAGCTGTATATTAACTGTCTGAAAGTACCAGGAATTAGTGACCATTCTGGGGTTGAATTAAATATTAGATATGGTGACATTACAAAACTAGACTCTGATGTAGCAAAAAAGATCATATTCCAGCATCGCAGAGCGGATCAGGGCAAGTTTCAGGGGTATTTGAATGAGCTATTTGTAGGATGGGCATCGGAAGGAAATCACATTAATATCCTGTGGACTAACTTTTTGAAAATTTTAAATAGCGCTGTTGATAAATTTGTCCCATTTAAATTGCTGAAACAAAACCCAGATCCTGAGTATTACACACGAGAAATTAGTCTAAAACGGAAAATTAGGAAATTATACAATAAAAGACATGATAGTGACAAGTGAAAATGAAAATCCACAGCCTGCTTCCAGTCTCCGACCGGGTCAGGAATGGAATGAATGAAGCCCCCATCTAGCGGCGAGGATATGAACTGTGCCGGCTGCCGAGGCCTGACGCACTCCTCTGGGGCAATGATTAAATGAATGACAGATGAAATGAAATGATAGTGGAGAGTGTTGCTGGAATGAAATTTTGACAGGGAAAACCGGAGTACCCGGAGAAAAACCTGTCTGCCTCCGTTTTGTCCAGCACAGATCTCACATGGAGTGACCGGGATTTGAACCACGGACCCAGCGGTGAGAGGCCGGCGTGCTGCCGCCTAAGCCACGGAGGCTATAGTGACAAGTATATGTTGAAATTTAAGTCCTTATCAAGAGAGCTCGTCTTAAAAAAGAGGGCTGCTCATGACAGTTATATGCAAGGTTTAATTGGTTCGGGAGGTGATGGGTGAAAAAAAAAATACAGTTATGTTAGGAGAAGAAAGGGAAATTCAAATAATTTGTCGACGGTAAATTAATTACTGAGAAACAGGCCATTGCTAATGAATTAAATGTCTTTTACGGTAGTATGTTCAATAAATCCAATAGCTGTGTGTTGGACCTTAACGAAGAATCAGGGGCTCCCCTGTTCCAAATAAACCAGTCAGCAATTGTAAAGCTAATACAAACACTACGTTTCAATGTATCAAAGGGTCCTGATAATATTGTTAGTGAAGTACTTAAACTAGGAGGTAGGGCCGTGGCACGATACTTGGAGGTGATGTTTAATGTGTCCATAAACAATGCGCAAATCCCAGATGACTGGAAAAGAGCTACGGTAGTCCCAATATTTAAGGGAGGGAGCAGACTTGAATTGGGCAACTACAGGCCGGTTAGCCTTACGTCCATCGTTTGTAAACAGATGGGGTATCTCATTTGCGACTACTTGAGGGAACAGTGGGAAACATTATCATGGTTTAATGATAGGCAACATGGATTTCGGAAAGGTTACTCATGCGAGAGTCAGATGCTATCACTTTTTCAAGACATTAGCGAATCGTTAGACCATGGAGTTTCAGTCGACGCCGTGGTTATAGATTTTGCGAAGGCATTTGATGTCGTGCCGCATGACATTCTACTCCATAAATTAGCTTCGACGAAGATTGATAGAAGAGTAATTTTATGGATCAAAGAATTTTTGACGGGTCGTTCACAGAAAGTGAAAGTCGAAGGCATATTCTCGGATGAAATTACCGTAACGTCGGGTATCCCTCAGGGCAGCGTAATCGGAACTTTGTTACTTTGGCGTTTATAAATGACTTACCAAAATGGGATTCGTAGTGACTGCCGATTGTTTGCGGATGATTGTGTAATATATCGAAAGATACATGACTCACAAGACAATGCAGTGCTTCAAGAAGACCTGAACCTGGTCTATAAGTGGGCGATTGAAAATAAAATGAAAATAAACACAAGAAAATGTAGTCTCTTAAAAATAGGGAAAGTGCGAAGGCAGGATTTTCAATATAACATTGGTTCGGAAATACTTGTAGAAGAAGATTCTGGCAAATATTTGGGCGTTCACGTAAGGAATGATATGAAATGGAGTAGTCATGTAGGATGTGTAGTTTCAAAAGCTTACAAATCCCTGCACTTTGTAATGAGGGTATTAAAAGGAAGTAGTACCTCTGCTAAAGAATTAGGCTATTTGTCACTTGTAAGACCTATTCTGGAATATGCCTCGGCGGTTTGGGATCATATCAAGTAGGGCTCATCAATGAGTTGGAAATGGTACAAAGAAAGGCCGCTAGATTTGTGCTCAGTGACTTTAATCCCAGGAGCAGTGTGAGCCGTATGTTAAAGAAACTTGACTGGGAATCACTGGAGGCTAGGAGGATGAAATCTAGACTCTGCGCTATGTACAACACGTATACAAATCAACCAGCATGGGGTGAGCTTAGCAAACGATTGGGAAAGCCCACTTACATGGGTAGGAGCGATCATCCTTTCAAAGTTAAGGGCCGACCACAGCGAACAAATTATGGTAAATATTCTTTTGTAAACCGTGCCATTGATAACTGGAACTCTCTACCTGCCGCAGTCTTAGAGCCTTTTCCCAAACATATAGGTGTGTTTAAGAAAAGACTGACTATTTGTGTAAATACTCCAGTTTAATTGTTGTATAATTGTCATTGAATTGTTATGTATAATTATTTATTTGTTATGTATATCCAATTTGCCACCGGGGGACACTCCCCCCATTGCAAATAAATGAATGAATGAATGAATGAATGAATGAATGAATGAATGAATGAATGAATGAATGAATGAACATGCAGAGAATGAACAACAATAGAATTACAAAGAAGATCTTTGATGTAGTAAAAAGTTCAAGTACAAAAACGAATTGGTTTCATGAAATAGTGGAAGACTACCGGCAGGCAAATGATAGGCGATTGAGGAGAATTCAGAAACAGCATTAAGGATACAACATTTATAGTAGGGCCCACCTGAAAAGAAGAAGACGGGAACATTGAGGACAAAACAACGGAAACAGAAACACAGTCAAAGGATGAAGAGATTTTGGGAAGAGAAGGGGAAGAAGAGAAAATAAGTGAAAATTGTGTCATCGTGAGATTTTCGAGTTCAAACACTGTCCATTAGGGCAAAAATGATGTAGTAATAATGATAAACAAGTAAATAATTCAGGTACTATTAAACAGAAGAATGTAATTTTATGGACATGTCGAATGAATAGGCAATGAAAGACTTACTAAAAGGGTATTTATCCATTCCTCCTTACTAAAATTTAAGAATAACTGGAATGAAATTAAAAATGACCTTGAGAAAATCAACGTAACACGCAAAATGTTATTGGACAGGCCTAGCACGAGAATGGTGAACAAACATCACTTTGCTGCAAATTCCTTGAATGAGAGCCACCACTGCATGGACATAACAAAGGAAGATAAATCATAGTGAGAGAAAGAATACATTTTGGGAAGAGAAGAATGCAAATTCATATTGTCAATTGCTCTCTCTAGTTCGTCATAATGAGACACTACACTTCAGTGGTATAATAATGTCGTATGGCCTCAGGTGCCGGGTCCAAGTTTTGTTAATTGACGCCCAGAGGGCTGCTGGCATGTCGAATTGTAATCACTCCTAGGAGCGGTATGAAGGTCAAGGAGGTTAGTTATCTATAGCGCTTTTTAGTAGAGATAGGGGGAACGTTTTGTGTTGGCGGAAAATTCCGAGATTAATGTTGCCATTATGAACACGGCCTACTGAATTCAAATGGGTTCTTTAACATGCCAACAACGTACGACATGCGTGCTGAGATAGTTGTCGCCTTTCAAAAGAAAACACTTACCACGGCCAGGAGCGAACCTGCAAGCTTGGGGGGGGGGGGTTGGTAGTCCAACACGATAACCACTCACCCACCGTGGCAAGCACTGTCTATATGCGAGTGAATGCCTAGTATTAAATTATAAATTAGACAAACTTGAAGTACCACAAAAGAGAATTATGAGAAGAATTTTGGGCCCAGTGAAAACAAACGAAGTATGGAAATTAAGAAATAATGATGAAATATACAGGACTATAGAAAGCATAACGGAAACGATAAGAAGAAGGAGATTGATATTTCTTTAACATACTGTATTTACAGAATGGATGATTCCAGATTGACATAAAGGATATTCAAGTACCTTTGGGAGAAAAGGTCAACAACTAGCTGGATTCAAGAGGTAAAGAAAGACTCAGAAAGAAATAATATATGAGAAGAAGACACTGTGACTGTGGCGACTCCTGATTTGTATAATGTGTAGGACGTAATAGGATAGCCCACTTATTAACTTAAGATACTTATTTTAGCTGGGCCAAATTAAGATATTAGACTCAGTCACACAGCACAATTACGAACACATTACACATTACTATCCATTTATCCGCGTGAAATCGTAACCAATAAGCCCGTAGTGTTGGTTCAAAATCAACCAATAGCGAGACTTGAGGATCTCAGTCGACGTCCTCAGAGCACCATTAAACAGACCAAACCTGCACCTTCCTCTTCAAGGGCTATCCATACATTTCTAAAGCTTTAAACACGTGTTTTGAGGATGCAGTTTTCTACTACGGGCGGTGAAGGTCACACTTCACCCATCTAGGGGTGAAATGCAGAACTACTGTCGACCAAAGTATTATGTGCACTCGAGTTTGAAGGTTGTTTGTGAAGTAACCAATAGACCTACATAAAATCCAATAACATCATCATTTTCGGCGTTCTATTGTACGTTAGCTCATGTAGGATTGGAATTTTTAATTTATATTTTAATATTTTTTGTCGCAATTGGAGCACAAAAAGTGCACGTTTTTAAGCGTGTTTCAACCATGCGTCACATTTAAGAATTATTATCTCAAAAACCCGTCATCAGATCGAATCCAAATTTTAACACAAAATACATTGGAATGTTGTATAACTGGTTTATTAATTTCAAAATTTTGCGTGTCCAAGAAAAAAAGTTATCACTTTTGTAATGTAACTTTTTCTCGGCTCGGGGTGGTTGGAAAATGTAGTTTTTGGTCGCGATGTAATCCTTATACATCAAAAAGTTATGCTGTATGACTGTGAAATACGTAAATTAACTCACTTATTTTATATCGGTTTGTATTTGTAGGCGGAAATAACACATCGTTCACCAGCTACCCGCTCTGGGAAAAGCTGTACAGCGTTGCTGTGATGGAGCCCATCACTTCCGAGCGAGGCACGCCATGATGCGTGATGGGCTCCATTTCGGCAACGCTGTACAGCTTTTCCCGGAGCGGGTAGCTGGTGAACGATGTGTTATTTCCGCCTACACATACAAACCGATATAAAATAAGTGAGTTAATTTACGTATTTCACAGTCATACAGCATAACTTTTTGATGTATAAGGATTACATCGCGACCAAGAACTACATTTTCCAACCACCCCGAGCTGAGAATAAGTTACCTTACAAAAATGATAACAACTTTGTTTCTTGGAGACGCAAAATTTTGAAATTAATAAACCAGTTATACAACATTCCAACGTATATCGTGTTAAAATTTGGATTCGATCTGATGACGGGTTTTTGAGATAATGATTCTTAAATGTGACGCATGGTTGAAACACGCTTAAAAACGTGCACTTTTTGTGTTCCAACTGCGACAAAAAATATTAAAATATAAATTAAAAATTCCAAACCTACATGAGCTAACGTAAAATAGAACGACGAAAATGATGATGTTATTCGATTTTATGTAGGTCTATTGGTTACTTCACAAACAACCTTCAAACTCGAGTACACATAATTCTTTGGTCGACAGTAGTTAAAAGTACTGACAGTGACAGTAAGACAGAGCTTATCGAGAGGACACGCAAGGTAGCCTCAAAGACATTTTTATCATTTCAAATGATCTTGTCGACTTCATCGTTATGCTTAGGTCTACCGTTATGCGTTACGGTTACGGCGTGTATGACGTCATCATGTTGTTACGGTTACGGCGTGTATGACGTCATCATGTTGTTACGGTTACGGCGTGTATGACGTCATCATGTTGTTCAGTGCATATGCACCGAGTCTGAGTTTACTCCTGGGGTCTACCGTTATGCGATAAGGTTACGGCGTGTATGACGTCACGCAGCTGCGATACGGAGACGGCGAGTGCGTGACATCATGCAGCAGAGTGTACGTACCGCTCTCCGTTCCCCTCTCAGGAAGCCTGAGTTAATGGGTAATGGAGTCTGTTCAAAGAGTCCTGAGCCTTTCTAACAAGTGTAGCATTTGTAGCATGCGTCATTTCAAATGATATAAAGTCTAGTCTTTCGACTGACTGTATCTTTTCTTTTAACAGTTACAGCTGAGAGCTGACTTAAGGATAATCCTCACGTCCTACGTGGAGGAATCTCCACTGCACTGTGGACAGAGAGAAGGTGTTGAGTATGGAAGAGTGGAAAGGAAACCTGGGGCAAAGTGGTCTGAGGACAGAAACAAGCAGCATAGCCTAAGAATGAAGAAATATTAGGAAGAACGGAAGAGAAAACAACAAAGAGTGAAGAATTAAAATGATCCATAGCAGGACTTATCGGAAAGAAGAAGAATAGTAATATTGCTGAAGTTTTCTGGAAATACTGTGGGCCAATATATTGATGCGACGTATAACCACAAACCCCACCAGTGCATAAACTTCTTGTTTTCTCGTGAGCATATACCTGAATTGTTTGTAGAGTAGGTAGTATTCCCTTCCCTTTTAGCAGAAAAGCCACTTGAAACTTGAGTTCAAATGGGCAGCTTATAGAGTATCGACGACGCGACTCGATGCGACGTCTTGAGATGTAAATGTAGGACAGCTCGGAACGACACGGTACGGCCAAACAGGAAGGTAATGCTATTCGCCAGTGGTTACAGTTAGCTTGTTTGTGGGTTTAATGTTGTTAGTCTGCCACCTAGCCTCGCTCACATTTACATCTCAATCAAGTGATTAGCTGGTAAACGTCTGCAAGCAACTCAACAGCCACAATAAAACATATAGCGCCCACCTTTCTGATCGCAATAACAATCCCCTCAGGGCTTCACAACTAGTGAGACGTGCTTTTGCTTGTGTTTAAGCCGGGCACCTCCTTTTTAACATTCCTGTCGACCTCTCTTGGTCAAGGCGGCTTCGGTGGCGTAGTTGGTAGCATGCTGAGCTTCTATGCCCAAGATCGCGGGTTCAAACCCGGCCGAAGTCTCGGATTTCTTAAGAGCGTTAAAAATCCCTCAGTATGCCTTCCTTCGGCGGGGAAGTAAAGCCGGCGGTTCCATGTCATAGATTTATGGCATGTTAAAGAACCTTACACTAACTAGAGTACACTTGTGTGAAGCCAAAATTTGTAGGTTAGAATTGATAACGCTCTATTAGGTCCAACGTTTGCCGCCAGGTGCTGACTGCTATGCCATCTAGTAGCCAAGTCCGCAAGCTAGGTGTTAGTAGCAAAAGTAGGAACTACTTGAAATAATTGTCTGCAGTCCTTACTTGAATTAAAACAGATAACACACCCTAACACAGTCATCACAATTAACACCGGTATCAGACAGATTCTACACACACCCACCGTACACGGAGCTACATGACCGCGTTGTCGCAGCCCCTAAACTAAGGAACCATCTCTTGATCAACTCCTGTTCTCTTCTGACCCCTACGGTATTAATTTTCCCTCTGATACCCCCAAGGGTACACAACTACTGGGACGTTGGTTGGCGACCACGGGATCCCAGGTGAGTCCGGCATAGCTTCCACATACTTGTGCTGGGCTTCTCTCCTTCATATTTCCTGTCAACCTCCCTTGGTCAACTCTTGTTCTCTTCCGACCCCAACGGTATTAGGGTATCCGAGGCCTAAGATTTCTTTCATGTTCCCGCTTTAATTGACCCTTATCTCATCATTCTTGTTACGTTCATTATTGGAGAGGTCAGATCACTTCTTCGCTTTTCCTGGTACCTCTTGTCTTGCTCACAAGGCCCTCAAGGAGGCAGAGGGTGTGTAGCGCCACCCTGGATGATGCTACACCATCAATGGCTAACGTCTTGTGAGCTCGGGAGATGACGACCCCAAGGGATCCGTTAACCCTCCTTTCATTGCATTTGGGACAGACCCTCTCCTCTTTCTCTTTGCTATCTGCCTTTCATGGCTCTACTTCTATCAGATATCCTCATTCCTCATTCTTTGAGGGTTGAGGGCATTTCTTTTCCATGTCCGTTATTTCCCTTATTTCGTTCTTTTCTTCTTCTCGTAGTAGCCTACATAGGTAGGCCTCTTTGTAATTCAGTAATTCGTTTCAGTTAGGCTATAGGTTCCACTTCATTCTAATTTTACTATTATCCAAACTATTAGGAGCCGATAACCTAGATGTTAGGCCCCTTCAAACAACAATTATCATCATCTTTCATGATTCTTTTTTTTAATTTTTTTCCCTTTTACATGGATATATTTTCGTTAGTTGGTTGGTTCCTCAGTTTAGGGGCTGCGACAACGCGGTCATGTAGCTTCGTGTACTTTGGGTGTGTGTAGAATCTGTCTGATAACCGGTGTTAATTGTGATGGCTGTATTAGCGTGTGTTATCTGTAATTCATGTAAGGACTGCAGACGACCAATTTCAAGTAGTTTCTACATTTGCTACCAAATACTACCGTCAACGACACCTAGCTGTGAACTTGACTACTAGATGCCACCGCAGCCTTCACCTGGCGGCGAGCGTTGGAACTTAATAGAACTTTAATCACATGTAACCTACAAATTTAGCTTCACTCAATTTTAGTCAGTGGAATGTTCTTTTACATGCCATAAATCTATGACATGGGCCCGCCGGCTTTACTTCCCCTCCGAAGGAAGTCAAACTGAGGGATTTTAACGCTCTTGAAAAATCCGACGACTTCGGGCGGTATTGAATCCGCGATCTTGGGCACAGCAGTTCAGAATGCTACCAACTACGCCACCGAAGCCGCTGATACATATGTTTGTGTTGGGCGACGAATTTCTGACGCCTACTGTAGTTACCACGGTATAATAATAATATCGTATTGTGCCCGTTTAGACCGGAGTCCGCACGACCACATATGCATTTTACCAATAATCAGTCAGCACGAGAGTCAAAATATCCCGGAGCGCCAGATGGGTTAAAGCAAATCGCAAAAACGACATCAAATTAAAAAAATGCTTTGCTGATTTTTGGCTCAATGCAACAATAAGGATAGAAGGAGATTTAATTGGGAGAAACACATCTGGTAAAATTATCTCAGTTTATTTTAAAGTTAAAATCTGACTGCAAGGATGCTCAAAGCAGCATCATCCACGTGTGGCGATCCACACTCTTATTTACACACAATATACAGAAATTTTCCAAACACATTTGACAATCTTTTTGGAAACACAAGTCCGATTAATAGTCCTGTGGACTGTGTTCCAAAATTATTAATATTTAATTCCAGTTCAAAATTAATTGTCTATACTGGAAATAACGTAGATCACTGTTTGACTATTTACATGATATTAACACTCGTAGAATAAATGTTTATAGAATTCTTAACTTTCACTTGTTTTTCCAGTTTCAAAAATATATCGTCGAAAATATTATCATCATTGAAGCAACACAAATTATTAACACATATTAATAACATCTGAAAAGTATTTGACCTTGAGCATAGCATCGAAGAACTGTGCGAAGCACAACAACAATTAATTGTTCTTCTGACATTAAACATTCGAGAAGTGACTCGATTATGAACTTCAAGTTCCAAACAAAATACATGATTTCTGAATCATCAACTTGATCACTAAATGGTTGAACCATTCAACTATTAGATTTTCCACTTGGAATCATTATTATAAAAATATTTATATTTATGGCCATTCTTAGCAATTTTTACAACTTGCAATTCTTCGACAGAATGCGGAAATTAGAATTGTAGTTTTATAATGAATTCATTTAGTTCATGGCACTAGGATTGAAAATATCCTTCAAATTATTCGTGGTTAAAGAATTATTTTTAATTGGCAGTGGCCCATTCTATTATTTGTGTAAGAACACAATATTACAACAACAACAACAACGGCAAAGGTCTTCCTCTGAAGAAGAATAAACTACTATCATGACAAATCCGGGTTCTAGCAAAATCAAAGTCTAAATGGAATTCGTAAACCAGGTTGAAATAAGAACTGATGGTTTCAAAGAAATAACCTTCGGGTTATTCATACGACGAAATGTGTGGCTCCAATACTCCTATAAACTTGAGCCATCGAACCTGCTATTTGATTGATGCTCGAAAAAACCTCTTCATTCCTGCGACTTAACATGCGCACCTGGGAATGGCATTTCAACTACTCCACACACATAAATTATCTTCCCAAAATTTATACAATAAATCAAGCCTCTGCTTGTTATCAACACTGGAAGACTAATAAACTTACAAGTTTATTTTATTTTACCATTCAGTTCAACCCGTGAATTTACCATACTTATGAAAAGCTTTATTTCACTTTCGAAGTGTATTTACGTCATGATTTTATATAAATACAAAAATATCCTATTTGATACAAATATCAATTGCTTCCCGTTTCATGCCTCTCCGTGTTATATGAAACATATACTTTACTCATTGCAAATATCAACTGTTCAACCAGAACTGAAATGTTGGTTGAATACGGGCTTGCGCTAACCACTCTCCTTCGGAAAATCTCCTGTTCCAAACTAGAAATGATTAAACTACTTCATAGGCTCTTTCTCAATACATATGATTATTATAAAATATAATATCCAAGAATTATTTAGAAAAATTATAAAAATTATTATTATTATTATTAGTGGATTATTATTATTATTATTATTTTAAATATGTTTAATTATCATCTCATTATGTGAGAATCCACATGTTCGAACCTTCGAATATGGAAAAAATATCCATTCCTCAACAAAAATAAATTTAACTTTTACAGTTACATCGGGGTTTTCCGTGGTTTCCTTAAAATATGAAAAATTCAAATAAATGCTCGAAATGCTCGGTCATCGATCCTAAACTGTTCTGAGTGCTGAAAATGCTCAGAATAACTCTAACAAGTCTTGCGTAAATCATTGCAAGCTTTAAATACGACGAAAAAAATGTGTTGGTCATCTACAGAAAAATAGTTTGTTCCAATTAGCTAGGCATAATATAATTCAAATGTGGCTTACATTTCTTGATGGTCTTGAAGTGTAGTAAACCTGGTCTGTACCAGATTTATCCATAGACATGCCCTATCGGACAAGCACGTATAATCCTTGTATCGGCCGCCATTGTAGACCCACAAATCGTCTAGTCAGACATAGTGGTAGTATCTTTCGACGTTTGAATAAACTGTGGTTCCATTTTAATATGAGCTTCTATCAAAGCCATAACAGTTTGTTGAAATAGGGTCAGATCTAAGTGATCTCTTCTTAGATATGTCAGTTGTAACATAACTCACTGTAATCTCATCAGTACAAGAAAAACATTGACAGTCTAAGCAATTAACGGCTGTTCTGAAGATCGTTCCCTGGGCATGGTTTATTAATATCACCATCTGCCATGCGCTAAGCAACCTGCAGTTTCCCTTGCGTAGACTAATGAACGCCACCGTTATAGACTAGTCTTCAGTGTACTGACAGATCGAAGTGGTTAACTAGTTACAAAAATGAAAACTGACTTGAAATGGATTTAACCCTAGAACTGCTGCAGGTTTATCTGTCAAATGCTGCAGTAAATTCCCATTAATTACACACTAAAGGAATTTGGTATCTATAAGCATACTGTGTTCATGAGTATGACTTATCATACATCAATAGAAAGCTGAAAGACTGTTCTATATTATTTTAATAGAGGTGAATCATTCAAACTCATCAGTTTGAAGTAAACATAAAAAGTATTTTATAAAAAAATAAAAATATAAACATTATTGACTTTTCTGCTCTAGAAAACCATATTGCCAAGTTAAATGTTTGTCAGAGACATCATAAATGAAAAGTTCATAGCTATTGTTACTAATTCAAGAACCAGTTTTTAATAATTTCTGTTATTTACTAACAAATATATATATATTTTTACAATAAGACATTTCTAGATTTTGAAGTACATAATCGGCGCGCAATTACGGGGAGGCAAATTCACAGGCCCAGGATGATGAACGACAAACGGTATATTTTTACCTGGAAAGTCTCTTTCTTCGGGTTGAATATCAGTCTAGTTCATAATTACCCCCTCACGGCTAAAATTAGGCAGGATTACATTGTCTGTAGGAGCATGATAAACATCGCTTGCATTGATGGGGATATCCATAACTTGCGTGACATCCTGTTCGCCGGTATCACTGCCACTACTTTCACCATATTCATTTTCATATGAATCCACACAATAATCACTGTCATCATCCGTACTATCACGCGAAGCGTCAAAAATTAAGCGCTACATTTCTGAATCGTCTACATAATTGGCGGCCATTTTGCTCATTGCAACTTCAATGTCAACATGGAAGTACTTCCACTTCTGCAGCCAAATAATAGCTTACATATTGTCATTTGTTTGCCAAAGACTTACACTACGAAAGATAAAAGCATCGGGAACCAGCATGACTTGAAATTAGTGCAATCTGATGGCTAACAGTAGTACTATATTTGAATTCCAAGACCGTCTTTCAGAGAGACGGTCGCACTTGATTAAACAACCCACCGTCTTCCTGGAAGACGGTCCGCAGTTCTAGGGTTAAACATCCAAGTATTAAGTTACTACTGGACTGTGACAAAATACTATTTTCTAGACAAAGTCTAGCATATGTCCTTTTGGAAATATAAATATTTCCACCAATGTCTGTAGAAAAACAATCACCTCAGTGATTCTCCTCACCAGAAACTTACTAAGTTTCAACTCGAAGCGCAGCACTTTTCGTGACTATCACGATTTGAAAAGAACTTCTGCGTAGATTCGGCAACCATGTGCCTTGGCTCAGCGTAGATGCAACTTGCTTGCCAAGTGCTTGTGTTAGAATGAGCTGACCATGCCTGCTCCAGCTGGCTTTTATTCAAAACGGTCAGGGTCACGCGTCATCGCCTGATATCTGGAAATCCTCATATCTCTTGAATCCCTGGTCCGATTTACTTGATACTAATTGCATTCTCTTTCATTTGGCCGTGCCAGTAATCTGATCCCAGTCTCAAGTCTCTACTCCATAGTTAACTATTTAATCAATAAATAGCCTCCACCTCTGCTATTACTCGCTACGTCACTTGACATCCAACTATCGGTAAAATTCTTCTAAATGCTTCTCGAAGCAATGTAGCGCGATATTCAAATATCTCAACTTTCAAAAGCGGCTACAGCCTTTCCCTTGATATCTAGGTGTCTGAAACTTGGAATACCCATTCCTAGAGTTGGGCACATCCACCCCACACCTAGCAAAAAATAAAAATTGAAAAAAAATTTATTTTTCCTATCTACACATTAAATCATCTGGTTCTTGAATAATAGATCTTCAAATTCGATGCATTGTAAGTTCCCACGATGTTACCAGTTCGTGTATTGGCTACTTCATAGCTTCCATTATTGTTTACTTCCACAATATTCAAAATCTTCAATTTCACCAGGTTTAATATCAAAAATATCGTGATACTCTTCCAAAATTTTCCCTAGCTCTGGGGACTCCTTCTCAGTGTAGACTTCTCTTCCTTCAGCTTCATGAAAAATCAGAGACCATTGAGCATCTCCCTCGATGTCTTCCTCTTCTTTTCCCTCGAAGTTAATCTCCTCGGTATTCTTGAATCTAATCGTCTCTGTCTTCATATCTATCACTGCTTGATATTTCTGAATGAAATCTGCTCCCAATATCATGTCAAAAGCCATGTCCTTCATTACAACAAATACATGTCGGAAATCATGTCCTCCAATCGTAATACATAAGTATAATTGTGTTTTACACAGAGATATTTTATTGGGTATTATTCCTTGGATCTTAATTCCTGATACTGGAATCTCCTCTAAATTCTCTTTGATCTTCCATAGAATATAAAGCTTCTCACTCACCAGACAAAACATAGCCCCAGTATCGATCAAAGTATCGACAGGCATACCAAATACTTCGCATGATATGATTGGCATTCTAATTCTTGTACCCATTTCTTTTCGTTCGTCATTCTGTTGAATTAAATCATCATCCTCTGCTTGCCATTTAATAATTCTGGAAGTGAAAGTATTCAAAATTCTATCTTCTACTGTGAATTCGAAGTTGTTTTTTTTCATTACCATTCCCCCGGGATTGTTGTGTTCCCGATGGACCTGGTTCATTGGGCCTCTGCTGCAAAAATTGCAAGTTATCTTGGTGTCTTGCTTCTAAATTTTTTTTCGTCTCCTTGTTAAACTCCTCATTGGACTGACGAGTATCTACATTCCCTCTGTTATTGTAGTTGTTTCTACCATAATATCTTCTTTCCTGGTACCTTCCTTGAGTATCTCGTGGTCTTCTCCATCGAGTATTGTATCGATTACCACCATCCGGTCTCGCGTATGGTTTGTAACTGTATCTGTTACTGTACTGGTTCCATCCTCTCTTATTGGAATCTTCCCTCGGCGATTTCTCTTCTCGCTCCTCTCGAATCTCTCGAGGTGTCTGAGAATAACTATCAGCCATCACAGCATACACAGCGTTGTTATTTTTTCCTCCTTTCTGATGGAAGAATTGAGCGTTTGTATGATCCAGCTTCTGTAATACTTCATCAAATTGTTCCATATTATAGATATCAGCAGCGATCAAAGTCCTCTGGACGTCTGCTGGAAACTGACGTATCAATGCAGTAATCAACTCGTTATCTGGCATCGGCGGATCTAAATGTTGAAGTTTAGACAGCTGTCCAGAAAAGTACGTAGAGTATCGAGTAGGTTGTGACGTCGAGAATCTCTTCGAATATAACTCTGCTCTGACTTGCTGTTGGGTTTCCGGGGACCAAAACTTCTTCAATAGCCCACGAGAAAACTCCTCAAAAGTGGTTAGAGTGGACCTAAATGCTCTGAACCAAAGAAGTGCAGGACCTTCCAAGAACTTCCCTATCACTCGGATCTGTCTTTCTTTAGGGATCTTAGAATCTTTCAGGTAATCACCTGCTTCTCTCAAAAATTCCACGGGTGTCACAGAATCTCGCCCTGAAAATTTAGAAGGCTTATCTTCTATATTCTTAAATACAGTTATGGGGTTGGATTGAAATACTGTCCAGACCTCATCCTGTCTATCAGTCCCTCTAGCTCCTCCTAGATTTATCTGTATCTGTTCCTTTCCCCTTACATTTGGCATTTTAAACAGATGATCAAACTGTTTCTCATCCTTTATTTGAGTTTTCATAGCCTCAAGTTCCTTCTGGTTTTCTTCTGCCATCTTCTTAATTGCTTCAGTTTCTTTACAATTGTCCTTAACATCAATGGATATCTGGTTCATAACAACCTCATGACTTTTCAATGACCCTGTCATATCTGATATGTCCTTCTGAGTTGCTTGGATATCTTTGGCAATTACTTCGATATGGGATGACAAAGATTCCCTAATCTCCTTGATTCCCTCTTGATTCTCCAGCTTGAGTGTGTCTTTAATTTCATTGACAACTGTGGTTTTAATTTCAGTTTGCAATTCACTAATCACACCTTCTCTTATTTCTCCCATGACAAGTTCTTTGAATTGTTCCGTTAAACGTTGAACAACTAGAATTCCCATCTCGTTACTCTCCTTCTTCACTCTGACTTCCAGGTTGACCATGTCTTCACCAACTTTCCTAAGACCATGTTCTATCCTATCAGCTAAGCTTTGGGATCGAAGATCGGCATCGCGAAATTTATCGTCCATTAAACTTGCGTTAGTAGCTAATGAAGTTTCGAGCTCATGTGTTTTATCGCATAATTTATTCATTTTACTTTCAAGTGTCATTTTCAAAATTTCTGAATTCTCTTTAAATTTACTTTCCATTGAATTAAATTTACTATTTAAATTTCCCTTTAAATTATCTTTTAACCTGCTCTCTAACAAATCGGAATTTTCTTTGAGTTTATCCTCTAAACTTTCTTTCAAGTTACCTTTTAAAGAATCAGAACTTTCTCTAAGTTTATTTTCCAAAGAATCAGAATTTTCTCTAAGTTTATTTTCCAAAGAATCAGAATTTTCTTTAAGTTTACTTTCTAAAGAATCAGAATTTTCTTTAAGTTTATCGTTTAAACTTTCTTTAAGTTTATCAGAATTTTCTTTAAGTTTCTTTTCCAAAGCCTCAGTATTTTCTTTCATAATGGCTGCTACACGCAGTCCAGCCTGTTTTGAACTCTCCTCCAAACTCCTCATCATTCTCATCATTTCTTCCATAATTTTCAATTATTATTCAAAACTTAGGGGTATACAACAGTGGCAAACACAAGCTTATAACTAGAACAAGAAATATGAATAGCTAATTGGAACACTATAATAAAATGAGATTTGTCCTAATGTCGACGTGATGGAAAAACAAAATTCTCTACTTTTACGAATTACATTTACCACAATATCACAAGAAAAATATGCAAGTTCTCAAATATCCTCCACCTGGATTCTAATAATGTGTATGTCCAGTCATCGAACGTTTACTACTGAATTTACTTGACGCCCTAATGGTTAAGCCATTATCAAAAATAATCAAACCCATTCTAATTATTAACCAAGTTAAATTTTTAATTTTCCCCACTAATTGGGTTTCCTACTAATTTATTCATCCAAACCAGACATCTCTCAACTCCCAAAATATTTCTATAAAAATTATCACAATTTCAAATCGGCATGCGATTGACCATGTCTAAATCGGGACCCACGTTCGAAGCCATTTCTCTCTCTATCTTATTTTATGTGCCCGTTTAGACCGGAGTCCGCACGACCACATATGCATTTTACCAATAATCAGTCAGCACGAGAGTCAAAATATCCCGGAGCGCCAGATGGGTTAAAGCAAATCGCAAAAACGACATCAAATTAAAAAAATGCTTTGCTGATTTTTGGCTCAATGCAACAATAAGGATAGAAGGAGATTTAATTGGGAGAAACACATCTGGTAAAATTATCTCAGTTTATTTTAAAGTTAAAATCTGACTGCAAGGATGCTCAAAGCAGCATCATCCACGTGTGGTGATCCACACTCTTATTTACACACAATATACAGAAATTTTCCAAACACATTTGACAATCTTTTTGGAAACACAAGTCCGATTAATAGTCCTGTGGACTGTGTTCCAAAATTATTAATATTTAATTCCAGTTCAAAATTAATTGTCTATACTGGAAATAACGTAGATCACTGTTTGACTATTTACATGATATTAACACTCGTAGAATAAATGTTTATAGAATTCTTAACTTTCACTTGTTTTTCCAGTTTCAAAAATATATCGTCGAAAATATTATCATCATTGAAGCAACACAAATTATTAACACATATTAATAACATCTGAAAAGTATTTGACCTTGAGCATAGCATCGAAGAACTGTGCGAAGCACAACAACAATTAATTGTTCTTCTGACTTTAAACATTCGAGAAGTGACTCGATTATGAACTTCAAGTTCCAAACAAAATACATGATTTCTGAATCATCAACTTGATCACTAAATGGTTGAACCATTCACTATTAGATTTTCCACTTGGAATCATTATTATAAAAATATTTATATTTATGGCCATTCTTAGCAATTTTTACAACTTGCAATTCTTCGACAGAATGCGGAAATTAGAATTGTAGTTTTATAATGAATTCATTTAGTTCATGGCACTAGGATTGAAAATATCCTTCAAATTATTCGTGGTTAAAGAATTATTTTTAATTGGCAGTGGCCCATTCTATTATTTGTGTAAGAACACAATATTACAACAACAACAACAACGGCAAAGGTCTTCCTCTGAAGAAGAATAAACTACTATCATGACAAATCCGGGTTCTAGCAAAATCAAAGTCTAAATGGAATTCGTAAACCAGGTTGAAATAAGAACTGATGGTTTCAAAGAAATAACCTTCGGGTTATTCATACGACGAAATGTGTGGCTCCAATACTCCTATAAACTTGAACCATCGAACCTGCTATTTGATTGATGCTCGAAAAAACCTCTTCATTCCTGCGACTTAACATGCGCACCTGGGAATGGCATTTCAACTACTCCACACACATAAATTATCTTCCCAAAATTTATACAATAAATCAAGCCTCTGCTTGTTATCAACACTGGAAGACTAATAAACTTACAAGTTTATTTTATTTTACCATTCAGTTCAACCCGTGAATTTACCATACTTATGAAAAGCTTTATTTCACTTTCGAAGTGTATTTACGTCATGATTTTATATAAATACAAAAATATCCTATTTGATACAAATATCAATTGCTTCCCGTTTCATGCCTCTCCGTGTTATATGAAACATATACTTTACTCATTGCAAATATCAACTGTTCAACCAGAACTGAAATGTTGGTTGAATACGGGCTTGCGCTAACCACTCTCCTTCGGAAAATCTCCTGTTCCAAACTAGAAATGATTAAACTACTTCATAGGCTCTTTCTCAATACATATGATTATTATAAAATATAATATCCAAGAATTATTTAGAAAAATTATAAAAATTATTATTATTATTATTAGTGGATTATTATTATTATTATTATTATTATTTTAAATATGTTTAATTATCATCTCATTATGTGAGAATCCACATGTTCGAACCTTCGAATATGGAAAAAATATCCATTCCTCAACAAAAATAAATTTAACTTTTACAGTTACATCGGGGTTTTCCGTGGTTTCCTTAAAATATGAAAAATTCAAATAAATGCTCGAAATGCTCGGTCATCGATCCTAAACTGTTCTGAGTGCTGAAAATGCTCAGAATAACTCTAACAAGTCTTGCGTAAATCATTGCAAGCTTTAAATACGACGAAAAAAATGTGTTGGTCATCTGCAGAAAAATAGTTTGTTCCAATTAGCTAGGCATAATATAATTCAAATGTGGCTTACATTTCTTGATGGTCTTGAAGTGTAGTAAACCTGGTCTGTACCAGATTTATCCATAGACATGCCCTATCGGACAAGCACGTATAATCCTTGTATCGGCCGCCATTGTAGACCCACAAATCGTCTAGTCAGACATAGTGGTAGTATCTTTCGACGTTTGAATAAACTGTGGTTCCATTTTAATATGAGCTTCTATCAAAGCCATAACAGTTTGTTGAAATAGGGTCAGATCTAAGTGATCTCTTCTTAGATATGTCAGTTGTAACATAACTCACTGTAATCTCATCAGTACAAGAAAAACATTGACAGTCTAAGCAATTAACGGCTGTTCTGAAGATCGTTCCCTGGGCATGGTTTATTAATATCACCATCTGCCATGCGCTAAGCAACCTGCAGTTTCCCTTGCGTAGACTAATGAACGCCACCGTTATAGACTAGTCTTCAGTGTACTGACAGATCGAAGTGGTTAACTAGTTACAAATCATGAAAACTGACTTGAATGGATTTAAACATCCAAGTATTAAGTTACTACTGGACTGTGACAAAATACTATTTTCTAGACAAAGTCTAGCATATGTCCTTTTGGAAATATAAATATTTCCACCAATGTCTGTAGAAATCAATCACCTCAGTGATTCTCCTCACCAGAAACTTACTAAGTTCCAACTCGTTTGCGCAGCACTTCTCGTGACTATCACGATTTGAAAAGAACTTCTGCGTAGATTCGGCAACCATGTGCCTTGGCTCAGCGTAGACGCAACTTGCTTGCCAAGTGCTTGTGTTAGAATGAGCTAACCATGCCTGCTCCAGCTGGCTTTTATTCAAAACGGTCAGGGTCACGCGTCATCGCCTGATATCTGGAAATCCTCATATCTCTTGAATCCCTGGTCCGATTTACTTGATACTAATTGCATTCTCTTTCATTTGGCCGTGCCAGTAATCTGATCCCAGTCTCAAGTCTCTACTCCATAGTTAACTATTTAATCAATAAATAGCCTCCACCTCTGCTATTACTCGCTACGTCACTTGACATCCAACTATCGGTAAAATTCTTCTAAATGCTTCTCGAAGCAATGTAGCGCGATATTCAAATATCTCAACTTTCAAAAGCGGCTACAGCCTTTCCCTTGATATCTAGGTGTCTGAAACTTGGAATACCCATTCCTAGAGTTGGGCACAGTATGGCCTCAGGTGCCGGGTGCAAGCTTTCTTATTTGACACCCAGAGGGTAGCTTGCATGTCGAATTTTGTTGTACCTTGAATCACTATGAAAGTCAAGTTGGTTATATACCTATGCTCCTTGAACACTATAGCGCTTTCTAGTAGAGAAATGAGGAACTTTGTGTTGGCGGAAAATCCCAAGATTAAATTTCCCACTATGAACACGGCCTACTGAATTCAAATATGGGTTCTTTGACATGCCAACATCGTATGACACGCGTGTCGTGATTTTTTCCGCCTTTCAAAAATCACTTACCATGGCCAGGAGTGAACCTGCAAACTTGGGATTGGTAGTCCGACGCGATAACCACTCACCCACCGAGGCAAGCAGTTACCATGGTAACGAGTGCAAGCGTACTTGGTTCCCTCTTGTTGAAGCGTGTGCGATATGCTACTTACAGTAGAACAGAAAGAGATGAATAAAAATACGACAAAAATATCCATGAAGCTATGTCTTGGTTTCTGTAAAACCATAACCTTATCTTGTTTATTTTCATGTCTTGCCTACCGACTGTAAGAGGCTCTTGAGGGAGCAGATTGTCAATTAATTCATGTTTCCCGCAACACCTGTTAGTGCAGCGAATCCACCACTTCCAGCTGACACAAAAATCACCTTCCTGTGGACTGCCAAATCACTTGGAAATTGCTGGAAATGATTTATATTAGCGGATCAAGCTGTGAAAGAAGCGGTATCACTACCACCTCGGCCATTGAAGGTACCAGCTAGAGTTGTTCGCTCTCAGTCACGTCGGCAAGTAGCCTACTGACATTCTGGGAAATTCAGTAAACCGAGAGAAATAATGAGAACTATTCGTGTGTGGCAGAGCTGGTTACGGACACGGAGGGTGTCTGCCATTTTGTAGCTAAAATTATGAAGTTCATATTTTAAAACAAATAGTGAGCATGAAAAGATAATCATCATCATGCATCACAAAAATCAAGCTCTTAAGGGAACCGGGTAGTGCAGATTAGCCAACAATGCAACTGTTTAATAAAAGTTTGGTTATTAGATAGGCTACCCAAGACAACTAGAAACTTGAGATTTTTGCAAGTTATCAGCAACATCCATGGCAGTGTTTTTTGATAGTGAATTAGGCTATAGAAATTGAAAACATATTTGAAAAATAATGAACATTTGAAAATTCTGAAAATTTTAGAAGAGTAGGCCTACTTGTATTTTGGTACCTTTTTCTCGGGTGTTAAAATAGATACTGTAATTGGGTGAAATCTGCTTGTGAAGCAAAGTTATTGTTGTCTGGCGTTTGGTTTCGATTTTATTAATTTTTGATTTCGTCAATATCTTTTAGACTTTATTTCAGTTCTTCTTTAATTTTTAATTTTTTTATCTTTTTTTTTTTTTTTTTTTTTTCAATTACTTCCATTTTGCTTCGCAGCTTTTGGTTTGTAAGCATCTACAACTTCAGAAAATTTCAACTTGATCAGGCATGTGGTTTCTGAGAAAAAAGGTCCAAAATATCGAAAATTTAAAATCTTGAGAAAATTAAGGTTAAATAATTATTCAGTCGTTTCGTGTAATTGACGTATACAATACATGGTTACATTGAAATATCAATAATGACCTCAAATATGGTTATGGTTAAGTGTTATATATTGGTGTAATTGGGAAAAAATGGAGAATGTTTTGAACCTAAAAGCGGACAGTGCTATTTTTGGTCATTCCAAACTACCTGGTTCCCTTACCAGAGGGAGTTAGAAGGTGCAGTGTGTACTAAAATCTCACAAATCGCCTCAGTAGTAGGTCTACGGGAGAAATCTTGCATTTCTTGAAAAGTCGCCGGAGATACATGAATATTTTTATGAGGTGCATTTAGACCTAAGCAAATAAACACGAACTGTGTCACGTCAAACCCGCATAACAGTAAAGCCGAGCGGGGGGAAAGAGAATTACCCGCAGCTGTAAGGAATTGCGTGCCAGCCCCGTGATGTTGGGGTAGCGCACCTGCCTCGCACCCAGAGGCCCTGGCTCCGTCAGGGATTTTAGAAACTGACGCGAGTGTTGGAACGGGATGCACTTAGCCTCGTGAAGACAATTGAGTAGTTGTCTGACAGTAAGGTAGCGCCCGGGTCACTGAGACCAAGATTAACGGCCGAGGAGACCT
This sequence comes from Meconema thalassinum, assembly GCA_946902985.2. NCBI lineage: Eukaryota > Metazoa > Arthropoda > Insecta > Orthoptera > Tettigoniidae > Meconema > Meconema thalassinum. Next base: position 158,071,695 of record OX336400.1, read on the forward strand.
AACGCGCAGACCACGCATCACCCCTTAATCTACAGGCCAAATGGCTGGGCAGCGGACGCTTGGTAGACCTAGGCCCTTCATAGGCTGTAGCACGACGGGGTTTGGTATTTTTAGCCTACTTTTCACATTTTGTAACAAGTAGTTCCGTGAAGAACTAAATAGCCTATTTTCATATATCCTACTATTATTAATTGCCTCTATCAACATACAAATTGTCAGTTTGATTGCTGTAATAGATTCGTAGATATTGAGAACCGTCTAAATATTTTGGATGGTCACCATGTTGGATTTTTATGTTATAGGCCTTACATTTATGAAGATTATTGTGTAGGTGTTTTATTCAAACTTCAATCGCATGATTAAAACACAAGAAATAAAAGCGGGATTTTAAAATTTCGCTCAGCCGCCATCTTGTGGTTATGAAAATAATTTAAATGAATTAGATGCCAGTCGATTGAAATTTGTATAAGCATATACCGTATCAAGTTTCACTGCGCTCGGATGGTTACAAATCAAGAAACGTCCATTTGAATATTTAAATTTTGCGTCGCCGCCATGTTGGATTTGGCTTTCCAGGTTATTGAACGTCGCATAGGTGAACTTATGCTTATAGCCTCTATATACTTACAAAATTTCAGTTTGATTGCTGTAGTAAATTAATAGGTATTGAGAACCATCTAAATATTTCGGATGGTCACCATGTTGGATTTTAATATATGTAGGACATAGAGTTATGTACTATTAGATGATGATTATTGTGTGCGTTCATTATGCAAATGTTGATTTCGATCACATGATTACGACACAAGAGATAAAAACTTAATTTTCGAAATTCGCACAACCGCCATCTTGAGGTTACGTAAACAATTGAACTAAATTAGATACCAGTGCATTACAATGTGTATATACGTTTGATATACGAAGTTTCATTGCGTTTGGATCATTAAATCGCGAGAAAAGTCTATTTAAAACTTTCAATTTCGCTTGGCCGCCATGTTCGTTTTGTAGTTAACCGGTTTTTGAAAGTCTCATAGATGAACTTCCAGTAGTGCCCTTTATATCTGTACAAAATTTCATGGTGATACCGCTAATAGTTTCAGAGATATAGAATGCCGGTGAAATATTTCGCACAGCTGCCATCTTGAGGTTATGTAAACAATTGAACGAAGTTAGTTGTCGGTGCATTACAATCTGTATGAACATACACTGTACCAAGTTTCATTGCGTTTGGTTGGTTAAATCGCGAGAAACGTCTATTTAAAAGTCGCAAATTCGCTTGGTCGCCATGTTGGTTTTGTAGTTACCAGGTTTTCAAATGTCACATACGTGAACTTATAGTAGTTCCCTTTATCACCGTACAAAATTCCAGGGTGATATCGGTAATGGTTTCGGAGATATTGAATGCTGGTGAAATATTTCGCACAGCCGCCATGTTGGATTGGTGAGACGTAACAAAATTTGAAGGGCACAGTTGGGGTCGCCCGGAATAGTGCTATGAACCTACCGAGTTTCATGGAAATCGCTCCAGCCGTTTAGAAGTTTTTAGGGGGGACACACAAAAATCCCTGTCACACACACACACGCACACACAATCACACGGACAAAAGGTGATCTCATAAGCCTATTTTTTTTCATAAATGAAAATAGGCTATAAATGAGGAAAAAGTAGACTTATGAGATCGATCCGGGAAAAATGTCTGTCTGTCCTTCTGTCTGGCTGTGTGTGCCCCCCTTATCAACTCCTAAACGGCTGCAGCTATCGAAACCAAATTTGGTATGAGTAAAGAGCTATGGCTGAATATCTCACGGCCATATTTGAAAATGACGTCAGTTCTACCAACTGCTGAAAAATTACAATTGAAAATTGAGGTCTATGTTGGATATCTTGGAAGATATGCATGGGAATCGTTCAAAAATTTACACACATATAGATAATAATACATCAGACTAATTTACAGGAGTCCATAGATGAGAGTGTTGCCAACATGATTCTATGCCTGCTGATAGGTCCAATCTTTAAATGCATGTAACTTCCATACTATTTATTGGATTTCAACCAAATTTGGTATGTGATTTTTCGCACCGGAGGAGATTTGAATGTGCATTCTTTTAGTGTCAACATGGCTGGATACAGTTGAAAAATGCACTCTATAAATTTGTATCCTAATCTCAATATATCAGAAAGTATGCAGGCCAACAGTTCTAAACTTTGCATAGATATAGTATCTGCAAATGTAGGTTAATTTTCAATGATCGATATACGACAGTGCTGCCAACATTATTCTACGCTTGCTGATAGGTTTAATGTTGAATCAAATGTAACTTCCATACTAATAAATGAAATTCTTTCAAACTTGGCACATATATAGATCATAATATTTCAATTTAAGTTTGAGCATCCCATTTATTGCAGTGTCGCCAACCTAATTTTACGCATGCTGATAAATTCAATATTTAAATACATGTAACATTCAAACTATCTTTTGAACCTCAACCACATTTTGAATGTACATTGTGTACCTTAAGAGATGGAACTAATAATATATTTAGAGTCGCCAGGTCTGCCAACTGTTAATATATGGTGTATATAATTTTAAGAAAAGCAGGCTCTTTAGGTCGTCACGGAACTACTTGTTTGGTGAGGAATTGCACTCTTAATTCCATAAATATATGTGTGATTAAACAAATACACAAGACGATTGCCCCTGACAGAACTGTGTCACTGTGAGCCAGCATACCAAAGAAGCTGGGCGGGTAGTTCACACATGCATGGCCGCTAGTAATTTATAATTTTACGAAATGTTGTATGAACCGTTTTTTGATTTAAGAAAATTAAAAAAATGTATTTAAAATGCTTACATGTATATGGTGCCAGTTTCTCTGTTATTGTATTTAATGTATTTCGGATCTGGGTAAACACATGTGCTCTTGCGCACGCCTGTGACCGATCCTGTGGTTAAGTCACCGAGACGAGACGAGACGAGACGAGACAGCCCTTGGAGCGACAGGAAATGAAAATAAACAACCCCGCCATCCCGGCCGGACGTCGAGCCAGCGCCGGAAACAAATAATAAAAGGTCATATTATTAATAATATTATAAACACCAGCAGCCGGGGAAATAAGATAAAGACCACCTTCTAAAGCACAGTTCGCACTGCCAAATTCTAATTCGCATGCTATAAAATAACCCATATGTTAGGCACATTGAGGGGTGCAAATAAAACACATCGAGATCAAACTTGAAAACGTAGTGGTTTGCTTTCATGGATTGTATTAGTTTGCCCCCCGCACAATGCGAAAATGAAAACAAACACATGACCGAAACAGAAGCAAAAACGGAAAATTTCAAAAAAAAAACAGAAGTAGAAAACAAACACAATAACGAAAATACAAAGCAAAAAGCAAAATTCAAAAAGGTCAATTCAGCAATCAAACACGAAACCGAAAATACAAAGCAAAAAGCAAATTTCAAAAACAAAAGCTAATTCAGAAAAGAAACACAAAACCGAAAGTACAAAGCAAAATTCAGAAAACAAACACAAAACCAAAAATACAAAGCAAAATTCAGCAATCAAACACGAAACCGAAAATACAAAGCAAAAAGCAAAATTTAAAAACAAAAGCAGAAAACAAACACAAAACCGAAAGTACAAAGCAAAATTCAGAAAACAAACACAAAACCAAAAATACAAAGCAAAAGCAAAATTCAAAAAAGCAAATCCAGGCAACAATCACAAAACCGAAAATACAAAGCAAAAAGCAAAATTTAAAAGAGCAAAAGCAGTAAACAAACACAAAAGCAAAAAGCAAAATTCAAAAAAGCAAATTCAGAAAACAAACACAAAACCAAAAATACAAAGCAAAAAGCAAATGTCAAAAACAAAAGCTAATTCAGAAAAGAAACACAAAACCGAAAATACGAAGCAAGAAGCAAAATTCAAGAAAAAACTAAAGCAGAAAAAAAACACAAAACCAAAAATACGAAGAAAAAAGCAAAATTTAAAAAAAGCATAAAACAAACACAAAACCAAAAATACGAATCATAAAGCAAAATTTAAGCAAAAATGCTTACGCAGAAAAAACACAAACACAAAAACAAGAAACACGAAGCAAAAAGCAAATTTCAAAAGCAAAAGAAAATCAGAAAACAGACACAAAATTAAAAGCAAACCAAAACGCAAAGCAAAAATTAAAAATAGTAGAAAACAACAAACCCAAAACCAAAGACGCAATTACTTCAGATTTGATTCCGCTCATCCCCCGCAGAAACAAATCCTAGTTCCGCCACTGGAATTGGGTGATAGTGAAAATGTAAGATGATGGCATGAAACCTACAACTAAAACTATCTATTGACTTGGCAACTAACGTAGCATATCTCCCAGAAGATGAAAAGGACAAAAATTAATGATTAATTTGATTAATGATGGCAATGACCATTTACTGTATTTTATTTTCAGGATTTAAGAAGGAAATCAGCGGTGGACCTGTTGAAAGGAACAGTCCCGGCTTTAGCCTGATGGTTAACATGGAAAACCACGAAAACCATTTTCAGGATGGCCGAGGTGGGATTCGAACTCACGTTCTCTTGACGCCAGCGAGGCACGAGTAAACGCGTATGCACACTTGTGTACCGTTGGTCGGTCAAAACAAAATTAAGGAAAATAAACAGATAGGGAAAAGAAATACCCTCAGCCCTCAAAGAATAAGGACTGAGGGACTCAGAAAGTGCATAATGCTCATACGTAATTAACAAACCAATATAAAACAAACTAACCTTTTATAAGTAGATTCAAACTGCGAATCGTAATATAAACACCAACTAATCGCACTAAGCTACACTTATTTGTAGTTAGCTCAATGGACTCAATAGACTGGTATATGAGCTAGCCAGGGATACATTTTTCATAGAGGATTTATTAAGATGGAAATTTTATTGCCACCGAAGCCGCTATGTTTAACTCGACGTTCGTCAGTCCATTTTCCCCTAGGTCTGCTGGGCTTATCTTCTGATGCAGCTTCCCAAGTATAGATCTTATGTCTGAAAGTTTTGCGGTCTTCGATATCTGTGGGTGTGATGTTGGCGTTATTGAGATCAGTTTGGACTTGTTTAATTCAAACCGTTGCCGTCTTTAATTTTTGTGAGTACATCAATATTTTCTTTGTTAATCGGTTGTCATCTAGCCTCATAATGTGTCCATAAAATTTCAAGCGTCGTTTACGGAAATCGGTTTAAATATTTGAATATTTTTCTGTGATCTTGTTTTATTATTATTATTATTATTATTATTATTATTATTATTCATTCGTTCATTAAATTTCGCTAATCGGCCAACTAGGCACCACGATAAGCCTCATTTTACATTCTGGCAATTGTTAATTTTTCGCTTGATCCACATTGTCTTGATGAGCTCACTGTGTTTAGCACGACGTTCTTCTGTCCATTTCGCACCAGTTGTTCGTTATTCGTCCCGGAAAGTCCCAAACGTCTTGATGGCTGCTCTATAAAGATTTCGGTCTTGTGCATCTTCTGCTCGTATCCCCATTTCTTTAAGATCTTTCTGGACGTTAACGTACCATGGCATTGTCGTTTTTGGTTTTGAGTCAAAGATAATGAAGATACGTTTCGTCCATCGGGAGTCGATCATCCGTCGTATATGACCGTAGAAGCAAACTCTGCGTTTTGGCATTGTGTCTGTGATCTTCTCTATCTTCGAGTATATTTCTTGCCTGGATTTTCTGATGTAGATGCCGTTTTTGTAGTCCGGGCCAGTTATGATGTGTAGGAAATTTCTTTCTTTTCTCTCTAAATTCGCGAGCAAACATTTCACGGATGGGATAAGGCATTGAGATGCATATACCAGTACTGGTTTGATGACAGAATTGTAGTGACGAATTTGTGTGTTCATAGAAAAGCACTTATTGTTATTATTTTTCTTGAGAACCGGCCAAAACTAAGGACCACACAAATATCACTTAATTTCCTTCTCATCGTTCTTTCTTCCTTCCTCTTCCTCCACATTTCCGTCATTCTTTCAGAGTGTTGCGCCTTTCTCTCATCTGTCCATCCTCCTCCCCTGCGCTCTCTCTTTCTTCCACAAGAACATTTATGTTAGAAAGATTATTATTATTCTTCTTTTATTGGTTTCAACCAGATTTGGGGTAGGCCAATCAATCACTTTTTAATGTTCTGTGCTTTCCTTGTAGACCAGTATTGCCACATTCTTAGTGATCTTGCTTTCCTTTCTTCATCAGAGATTTGGATCTTTCTCTTCGGTTTGACTTTGACTTGGAACCGTTGTTTCTTGCCCTTGGTTATGGTTTTGGGTGTTTATTATTGTCATTATTATTATTTAATTAAAATAAATTAATAAATAAATGAACATAATACAAAACAAGAGACAGTGAATGGAATGGGTTATTTTACGCTGTCCAAAATCGAGGAAAGAAGAAGATGAAGAACATAATAAAACATAAGTCTTTGTATTTAGGCTAATTCTATAATACTGATGAATGTTAGAAATTCATTATACATTAATTCCACTTTCCATAAATAGGCTACTATTTACTATTTTTTTTATAAGGATCCTGTCATCCTGCAGAATTGCCTAGCTTAGGGCAGCAACTGGATAGTGGCTATAGGATGGCTGTTCGTAAACCCAACGAATTTGTGGACAAGAATATGTAGGATATTATGTCGCGCATTCGATTAAGGCCTTAATAATATTCACTGGATTTTTAGAAATTTGAAGTGTTCATGTTAACGTATTTAATGAATCCGTGAATTGATTGAGTGTAAGTAATCTACTTTAGGAATATCGGAAGGAATTGTAGGAGTGCTTGTACTAATTCGTGACCATTAACGTCTAGATCATAAACGCCGGGACCTCCTTTTTACGTGGAATCCGAGCCACCAGACGTGACATTTCACCTCGGAATTCCCATAAGCATTAACCGGGAATCGAACCCGACCAGCCTTGGTGCGAGGCAAGCAGCTTGAACGCTCTGCCATCACAGCCCGGTAAAACCACAGAGAAACGATTACTAAATGGCCACCACAATAAACCAATTGAGTGACATCGTTTTCTTGTCCACTCATGGTGCAGGCAACTTGTAGTCTACCATTAAGGGCGTATGTTCCCTCAAAAATGTGCTGTGCCCCCACCTCGTTTTAGAGTACGAACCGCCACTGCCTGGGAACCACTCTGCAAACAACAGGAACAGCCTTTACTACACACATTGAAGAAACAACAGCAGCAGCCATCAAAGCAATGTATGAAATTCCTAAAGCTTACAATCTATCACTAGCTTCAGCAATGGCACTATTTAAAATTAAAGTGGCCCCAGTAGCAACATATGGTATTCATCTCATATGGAATAATCTTTCGGTAACAAACTTAAAACGACTTGGAAATATAAAAGCCAGGTACTTAAAACGCATTCTACAGATATCCAAGTTGTCGGAAAATCGAACCGCATATCTTCTTGGAAATGAAACATTCTTTCTGGAAGATATCAAATCGCTCTTCAAGCTACCCAACACGGCTGCCTTGGTCGCGGTCTTGGAAGAAAGGGAAACTAAAGCACGTCAAATTCCTAGGGAATGTTTCGATACTGAAGCAATGAAAAATCACGAATGGAAAGGACCAAATTTCAAGTTACGTGGGTCTTCACGCGTTACGCTGCACATGGTTTTCATAGTAATATATGAACAAATCCAACATTTCACAAACCGACAGAAAAGTGCATATGTCGCCTATGCTCTCTGTATCATCTCGGAAACTGTGCTGAAAGATCACAACTGATCAGCACATTTGCTAAACACTGATACAAATCAGTATTATCTTATTCATATATTCTTTCTTTGTACACATTGTGTTTAATTAACAATAATAAATAAATAAAATCTTTAAAAGCCCCTCGCCGAAAAAATAATGCCCTTTTTGACGTATGCACCGGGGATGCAGATTAAAAAAATATATGGTAATTAATACTGAAAATGAACTAGAATGCTTAATATCATTGAATTAGATGAGTTTGCCCTTTAACAGACAGCAACGCTCAATCATTTTATGCAAAAGAAAAAATGTAAGTTTTAATATTTGTTTACAGTAACTTTTAGGTGTGCTGTCACCAACTCATTACATTACGGTCTCCTTGGTTATAAGCTTGTTTGGATCAGTGGAGGTGTATAACAATGCAAGGCGATGAGCAGCTAATGGTGTGCTCCATCTTGTTGCCATGCCTTGCTCGGGGTCAATAGGTGGCATGGTGCGCGCGTCTCTTGTGACGTCACCACAACATGGCCGGCACAATGCCCGCTCGCTCGCGCTCGCCCGCCAACACTATCATAACGTGCGACCACAAACCATGTTAACTCAGCCCTCCCAATACCTTATTTCCCAAATGAATCGTTTAACTGTATTTTATCAACTCTGCCCAGGATCATTTCCCGACTCATGACGAGTAATAAAGAATGAATAATCAGATCATTTCACCTGATTAATTAGAATCTAAAGATACCATACTATATTTCTCTTAACTGTAGATAATCCGTAAAAGAACCAGGGGGATTCATTAATAAATGGATTATTTATTATTTATTATTTATTGTTTATTATTTATTTAATTATTTAATTAATTAATTATTTGTTTATTTATTTATTTATATACTAGCATTACCCGTCGCGGCTTCGCCCGCGAATATTCTAGTTGTAAAGAGTACACTTAGCAAAATCTCAATCATGAATGCTATGACTGATTTATCCTTGGTATGAATAATCAGACTTTATCAATTCAGCTACTGGTGCAGTGGTTAGGGGTTTGTCATTCCTTCATAGGTATATCAGAGCGAAGTTAGTTTTCTGGGAATATCACAGACACTGTTAATTTAAGGGCCTTTAAATGTGGTTTTCGGAGACTCTTTCTAGTCGGGTGAAAAAGACCCTTCGTACCACACTCACACGTGAAAATTGCGTGAAAAATTCTAGAGTGCCCCTTGACCCCCTTAAGCGCATTATATTGTATGTATTGATGAATTTTACAGCTTAATTTGGTTCAGTGATAATCTTATAACCGTCTGGAAACTTTCACAGTAATGTAATAAATGTAATTGCATTGCGTCTTACAGAAATAGATGGACCTGTGAGATTCTGTTACCATGGTTACCGTGTTGCATTCTTTCATTATTTCATTGTAAATATACATGGTTTAAGGTATTTATTTAATTGTGAGGCATTTAAAGAGTAGGTGAATGCGTTTCGATTACGCATTGGTTTATGCTGAACCTGTAGGTACCCCATATGTGTAGGTTGGTGTTAATGGGACCTTATTTTCGGTACAAAACTGGAATGGGACCTTAGCAGAATAATATAGGGAGGGATATATATTCGCTGGGGCCATCAAGGACCACGTTAAGTCTTGTTGCATTTGACACTGAACTTGACCTTCTTCAGAGCCCAGATATCCCTCATTCATTGTGAGTGGGCCTGCCTACGCTCCGCTGTCCAAGGGGCACTGTGTCTTCTCTTTGGTTACTCGTCTCGGTTTAGCCCGTTCGTCAATATTTTCTTGCGGAAGAGATCTCTGTTAAGGGCGTCTTCAGCTGAGATATGTAGAATTTGCAGGTCTTCTTTGGTATTTCTAAACCAGGGAATTGTGGTTTTGGGGTTTGAATAAAAAAAAGTGAAAGATCTCTTTAGTTAACTTTCTTCCGTCCATTCTCTTCAGGTGACCTTAAAATCTGCCCGTCTTTTTCAGATTGTGTCAGTAATTTTCTCGATTTTGCTGTAGACTTCCTCGTTGGATCTCTTTTGATGGATTCCATTTTTGTACTTTATTTGTTTATTTATTTACGTACAGCGTTCTGCCCGTTAAAGGAGTGCGATTGAACCTATCTAGCTGATTTTGCTTTCTCATCCTCCCAAATTCTCTTCATCTTCCCGCTATGTCTCATTCTGCGCTCCTGCGTTCAGGTTCTGTTGTAGGTGTAATTTTTGGGTGGTCTGAAAATTCATGATTGTCCATTAGTTCCCTAAATGTATATCTGTCGACTACCATATCAGTTGAGATGTATATTTCCTATGGCCTTTCTCAAATTTAATGGCAAAACTATTTTTTTTTTATTTTTATGTGTTTTTACATTTTAATTTACTTCAATTATTGTAATTCATAATATTGTTATTTTTATTTAATTAATTTCAATGTTTATGTATTTATTTTCTTATAGATTTAATTTTAATATATTTTATTGAATTAATTCATTAACTAATTTCGAATTGATTTTTACAATTATTTTCATAATTTTTATAGTTATGTTCAGTATTTTAATTTTTATATTACTTTTATTAACTTTATTTTTATTTCTATATTTATAGCTTATTTTATTTTTATTCATTAATTGTTAATGTTTTTAGTTTTACATTAAAAAAATATTCTACACATTACGTCAAGTAGATAGCCTACGTAGGTAGGCCTATATTTGATTTTTAGAAATACTAGCACTTCGGAATGAAAATTCTCCGAAATTCGGTTTAAAAATCAACTATCAGCATCTTTGAAAGCATAAACTGTCCTTATGACAAGTGGTTAATATAGAGACACTATCCCATAAAGGATTAAGCAGCGAGGTGTTCTTAGCTTTCATTGACAGAGTAAGATTTAGAATTCTTTCAGTCAGTCTGTGATGGCTCATTCTGTGAATATGCCCATAAAAATTCAAACGTATTTTCCTGAATGTTAGTTGGTTGGTTGGTTCCTTAGTTTTGCTTTGTTGTTGTTTTTTTTTTGTTTTGTTTTTTATGTCGTGTTGTCTCCTGAGAGGCCGAGTGCAGGTCTTTCTAGTCGACGCCCGTGGGCGACCTGCGCGTCGGGATGAAAGATGGAAGGGATGAAGATGAATGAAATTGGGAAAGGATGTGGTAGGAAGCGGCCGAGGCCTACCAGAAGGAACCGTCCCAGCATTTGCCTCGTATTGAAAATGGGAAACCACGGAAAACCATTTCAAGGACGGCCGACGGTGGGGCTCCAACCCACGCGTCTACCGAGTCAGCAGAGAACTTGGCCCCATGATCTAACACTGCGCTTGAGTCAGCGTAGCCAGTACTGTCGGTGGTTCCTTAGTTTAGGGGCTGTGACAACGCGGTCATGAAGCCCCGTGTACTTTGGGTGTGTGTAGAATGTGTCTGATAACCGGTGTTAATTGTAATGGCTGTATTAGAGTGTGTTATCTGTGATTCAGGTAAGAACTGCAGATGATCAATATTTAAAGTAGTTCCTACTTTTGCTACCAAATGCCACCATCCACGAGGACTTGGCTACTAGATGCCATCGCAGCTAGCACCTGACGGCGAACATTGGAACTAATATTGCGTTATCAAATAATCTAACCTACAAATTTTGGCTTCACATAAGTGTAGTAAGTGGAAGGTTATTTTTCATGCCATAAATCTATGACATGGGACCGCCGGCTTTATTTCCCCTCCGAAGGAAGGCAATACTGAGGGATTTTTAACACTCGTTAAGAAATCCGACGACTTCGGCCGGGTTTGAACCCGCGACCCTGGACATAGAAGCCCCGCATGCAACCAACTACGCCCGAGATTTTTTCTGAATGCCGATAAAGCTCCTGAGATTCCCTTTTCATCCAAATTCGCTCAGTACTAACTGAATCAAAAAATTTCCTCACGAGTTTTCTTTCCTTCTTTGTATATCTTTAACTTGTGGTCTGCTCCCAATGATCAGTGTTTTAGATGCTACAGTGCCTTGGAGTTGATTATCGTGTTGAAATGTGAAGAAACGTTTAGTGGATCCTTTACGTTTGGAAAAGTGAAGAAAACAACAAAAAACAAGTAGTTCCGTGAAGAACTATACAGCCTATTTTCATATATCCTACGTACTGTATGTTAATTGCCTCTATCAACATACAAAATTTCAGTTTGATTGCTGTAATAGATTCGTAGATATTGAGAACCGACTAAAGATTTCGGATGGTCGCCATGTTGGATTTTATATATGTAGGTCCTAGAGTTATGTACTGTTGCATGAAGATTATTGTGTACGTGTAGCATTCAAACTTCAATCGCATGATTAGGACACAAGAAGTAACAAGGAAATTTTAAAATTTCGCACAGCTGCCATCTTGTGGTTCTGGAAACAATTGAAATAAATTCGATGCCAGTGTATTAACGATCTATAAGGATTTACTGTACCAAGTTTCACTGCACTTGGATGATTAAATTGCGAGAAACGACCATGTGAATATTTATACTTCACGTCGCCGCCATGTTGGATTTGTGATCACCAGGTTATTTAAAGTCCTATAGGTGAACTTAAGTTCATAGCCCCTATGAACATTTAAAAAATTCAGTTTGATTGCTATAATAGATTCGTAGATATTCAGAGCCGTTAAAATATTTCGGATGGTCGCCATGTTGGATTGTTAAATGTTTAGGCCATAGAGTCATGTACCATTAAATGAAAAATATTGCGTAGGTTCACTATTCAAACTTTAACTTCGATCGCATGATTACGACACAAGAAATAAAACTTAATTTTAAAATTCGCAAAGCCGCCATTTTGAGGTTATGTAAACAATTGAACTAAATTAGATACCAGTGCATTACAATGTGTAGGCCTATAAACATTTCCCTTACCAGATTTAATTGCGTTTGGAACAGTAAATCGCGAGAAAGGTCTATTTAAATTTTTCTAATTCGCTTGGCCGCCATGTTCGTTTTGTAGTTAACCGGTTTTTGAAAGTCTTATAGATGTACTTCCAGTAGTGCCCTTTATCTCCGTACAAAATTTCAGGGGGATACCGCTAATAGTTTCAGTGATATAGAATGCCGGTGGAATTTTTCGCACATCCGCAATTGAACGAAGTTAGATGTCGGTGCATTAAAATGTGTATAAACATATACTGTACCAAGTGTTATTGCGTTTGGTTGGTTAAATCGCCAGAAACGTCTATTTAAATGTCGCAAATTCGCGTGGCCGCCATGTTGCTTTTTAGTTACCAGGTTTTCAAAAGTCACATAGGTGAACTTCTAGTAGTTTCCTTTATTACCGTAAAAAAAATCCAGGGTGATATAGGTAATAGTTTCGGAGAGATTGAATGCTGGTGAAATATTTCGCACAGCTGCCATGTTGGATTGGTGAGACGTAACAAAATTTGAAGGGCACGGTCGGGGTCGTCCGGAATAGTACTATGAACTTATCCAGTTTCATTGAAATCGCTCCAGCCGTTTAGAAGTTATTAGGGGACACACACCTCACACACACACACACATGCACACATGGACAAAAGGTGATCTCATAAGCCAGTTTTTTTCAAAATTGAAAGTAGGCTAATAATTAGGTTGGTTGGTTTCCAGTTTGGGGGCTGCGACAACGCGGTCATGTAGTCCCGTGTACTTTGGGTGCGTGTAGAATCTGTCTGATGAAAATGAAAATCCACAGCCTGCTTCCAGTCTTCGACCGGGTCAGGAATGGAATGAATGAAGCCCCCATCTAGCGGCGAGGATATGAACTGTGCCGGCTGCCGAGGCCTGACGCACTCCTCTGGGGCAATGATTAAATGAATGACAGATGAAATGAAATGACAGTGGAGAGTGTTGCTGGAATGAAATTTTGACAGGGAAAACCGGAGTACCCGGAGAAAAACCTGTCTGCCTCCGTTTTGTCCAGCACAGATCTCACATGGAATGACCGGGATTTGAACCACGGACCCAGCGGTGAGAGGCCGGCGTGCTGCCGCCTAAGCCACGGAGGCTTCAATCTGTCTGTCTGATAACCAGTGTTAATTAATTGTGATGGCTGTATTAGTGTGTGTGCTATCTGTAATTCAGGTAAGGACTGTAGACGATGAATTTTCAAGTAGTTCGTACTTTTGCTAGCAAATGGTACCGTCAACGACACCTAGCTGTGAACTTGGCTCTAGACGCCATCGCAACCATCACCTAGCGACGAACGTAGGAACTAATAGAGCATTAATGAAATCTAACCAAGAAAATTAGCTTCACATAATTGTAGATAGTGGGAGGTTTTTTTCATGCAAGTAATCTATAACTTGGGACCGCCGGCTTTACTTTCCTCCGAAGGAAGGCACACTGAGGGATTTTTAACGCTCTTAAAAAATCCAACGACTTCAGCCGGGTTTGAACCCGCGATCTTGGGCATAGAATCTCAGCATGCTACCAACTATGCCACCGAAGCCGCCTTTATTTTTATTTATTTTTTGTTACTACGAGGGCGGATAGAAAAGTCTTTGCCCCTATTTTCTTAGCCACAGGTAATTACAAATATAAGTAGCCTACAGTTCTATGTACCTTACACTATTTTTCCACATAGTCTCCACATTTGTCCCATCGCAGCACTAAATTTGAAATACCCCTGTGGTAGAATTCAGCCGGCGGACTGTGGAGCCATCGTCTTGGCGTCATCGTTGCACTTGAATTGCTGCCCTGCCAGGTACTTCTTCAGTGGAGCATGGCAATGGGAGACCACATGTGGCAACCAGAACCGCCAAAAAGCTCCGGTCATTTCACTGGGAGAGACTGGACCACCCACCATCAATCCGGACCTCACCCCCTAGTGATTTCCACGTTTTTGGTCCGCTGAAGAAGTTCCGTTTCATCTCTACATAGCTACCACACCCTACATCCGAAGCAATCTGTGTAACATATTCTAACCTTGGTCTACCCCTACAGTTCTTTTCCTCGACCCTTCTTTCCATAACTAAGCTTGCTATTCCTGTGTGTCTTAGTATGTGTCCTATCAACCTATCTCTTCTCTTCATTAGCAGTCGCCAGAAACATCTCTCCACTCCGACTAGCCTTAATACATCTTCGTATGTTAACCCTATCTACCCATCTGACCTTCATCATTCTCCTGTAACACCACATTTCAAACGCTTCTATTCTCCTCTTTTCTGCTGCACCAACAGTCCAAGTTTCACTTCGTTAGAGCACCACGCTCCAGACAAATCCTTTCAAAAATGACTTCTTAATACCTAAATCTATATTCGATGTCAACAGATTCCTTTTCTGTAGAAATGCTTTCCTTGCCTGAGCCAACCTACTTTTTATATCCTCTTTGCTTCGTCCATCACTGATTATCTTGCTTCCTACGTAACAGAAGTCTCCTACTTCCTTTAGCTTTTCACCTGCCAATTTGATGACCATAGAGGTTAATTTATTTATTAACAGTACGAAGGACTATATTTGTAATTACCTGCATGTATTTCTTTTACTAAGAAAATAGTGGCAAAGACTTTTCGATCCACCCCTGTAGTAAAAGAAAATAATAAAAAAAAATACGAGCCTTACAGTAGTTGCATAAGATGTGTAACCTCACGTGAAATTGTTGATACACCGGTATTTTATAGTATTATTGGCACAAATATTAATCTATTGTAAAAGGGAGTGTTTTACAGATATTGTAGTTTTTAATACGGAACTCATTTTATTAGATGATTTGTAGCTTCCACCAGCACTAGCCTATATAAAGAATACGAAATGGATCAACTAGATTAATAGACGCGACACCGCACATAACCTTAAATTCCTTACAAACAGGTCCTCTTGATTCACAGACCAACACGTAATTTCATATGGATTCTGTTAAAATGAGTCATATTGATATGATAAATATCGTTTAAAATTATAATCTGGTAGCAAAAATACCTACCCCGCCCAGGATTCGAACCCAAGATCTCTAAATTCCCAGTCATACGCAATAACCCCACGGCTATTTCGACTACGCAAATATTGTGCACAAGATGGTGGCTTATTTCCGCGTTCCAATAATACTGCATTACGGAATTAAGTTTCGTTTACATTTTCCTTGTTTCGATAATGTTCCTGAGTGACATTGAGTTTAAAATGCCTTATGCCAATGCAATGCCGACTACTTATAATGTTTGATATTAAGGCATTTTACCATTTAAAAATACTGATACGAAGACTTCGAACATGTACCATGTCATTTGTTTAAATCACTTTACACCATAGTTCGCATGAGCGTTTTCCGTTCAGTTTGTCATATACATTCCTCATGGCCGAGAGTGCTTCATGGTATCAATTTTCGACACCGCGCGCTGATTGTTTCTCTTACCAGTGCCAGCTGGATTGATCGATCGAGTTGGCAGTGCGTCTTATACTTCCGTTCGATCCACCACTGCCAGCTAGGGCACACTTCCATTCGATCGATCGAGCGGGCAGTGCATACTTCCGTTGTCCACCACTGCCAGCTAGTACACTTCCGTTTGATCGATCCACTTCCGTACCCAATTTTCAAAATCACTCCCACCAAAATATCCAGCAACCGAGCGGAAAGATGTTACACATCAAAAATAAAATAAAGTAACAAATCAGGTAAACGACTCTTATTGACTTACAATTTCATCCGATTGCCGTCTTGAACCCGGTTCATCATTGAATCGTATTGTTGGTACATTCGTAATAATTTTTTGTTGTTTTCTCCACTTTTCCAAACGTAAATGACACACTAACGCGTTAGACTGATTGTTCACCGGAAACTCAACCATACCCGATCGATTAGATTATCAGTTTGCCTTTTCTACCACTACAAGTGCTAATGTGAGTTAATGAAACTTTTGATTGGTTGGTTGGTTCCTTAGTTTAGGGGCTGCGACAACGCGGTCATGTAGCCCCGTGTATTTTGTGTGTGTGTAGAATTCGTCTGATAACCGGTGTTAAGTTTGAAGGCTGTATTAGTGTGTGTTATCTGTGATTCAGGTAGAAGGACTGCAGACGATTATTTTTTCAAGTAGTTCCTACTTTTGCCACCAAATGCTACCATCCACGACAACTAGCTGCGGACGTGGCTACTGAATGCCATCGCAGTCAGCAGTCGGTGGCGAACGTTGGAACTAATAGAGCGTTATCAAACTAACCTACAAATTTTAGCTTCCACAGGTGTAATGGTTCTTTTCCATGCCATAAATCTACGACATGAGACCGCCGGCTTTACTTCCCCTCCAAAGGAAGGCATACTGATGGATTTTTAACGCTCTTAAAAAAATCCGATGACTACGGCCGGGTTTGAACCCGCGATCTTGGGCATAGCATGCAACCAAATACGCCATCGAAGCCGCCTATCAATGACCAACCACATCTGGTCGATTAGATTAGCAGTTTGCCTTTTCTACCACAATGAGCGCTAGTGAGAGTCAATGCAGACTATAATCATGTTTTATTATTTATTTATTTTTATTTTTTATTTTTGTTTCCTAAATCCAAAGTGTTAAATTGAGAACATTCGAACCGTCGAACTTCCTATCCCAGCGGCACAAAGCAAAGAAAGCACCGTACAGTAGGCAGAGGGAGCGCTGTGCGGAGCTGGCTGGCGCGCCCCTCACCCCTCACCCCTCACAATCCCATCAAATGGATCCTTTAATTCGATTAAGTATCCCATCATGGCGAGGGCAGGCACATATATACACAACACTAGCCTACCGTTTTCAATTATCACTTTTTAACGACAAGATGATAACATCTCCTCCATGCCGCCAGCGACACAACTTCTATCATGGACATGGTTAATAAGAGTCGAGCTCAACTCGTCAAACTACCGTGGAATATATTGTGACTAGTCCACAACAAACTCAGCTTCCTCGGACAGATGGTGGTCTTCAGGAATGGGATTTACTGTATATGCAAATACGTAATAATTGTTAGTTGATATAAGTTACCGATAAATGTCTAATATCTGGAAAAGTATTTTATTTCTGTGTTGACCATTTTTCAACCAGCGTTCCGTATTTATATCCTACTTTTCACATTTTGCAATAATGAGGAAAAAGTAGACTTATGAGATCGATCCGCGAAAATGCGTGTCTGTCTGTCTGTGTGTGTGTGTCCCCCTATCAACTCCTAAACGGCTGCAGTAATTGAACCCAATTTTAGTATGAGTAAAGATGTATACAGGAATATCTCAAGCTCATATTTGAAAATGATGTCAGTGCTACCAACTGCTGAAAAATCGCAATTGAAAGTTGAGCTCCATGTTGGATATCTTGGAAGGTATGCATGGGAGCTATTCCAAAATTGGCACACATGTAGATAATACTATTTCAGTTTAATTTCCAGGAGGACATACATGACAGTGTTGTCAAAATAATTTTAAGCCTTCTGATAGGTCCAATTTTAAATGCATATAACTTCTACACTATCAATTTGATTTTAACCAAATTTTGCATGTAATATGTGTACATAAACACATATGACTGAGCGTATTCTTAAGAGAGACCAGGGCTGCCAACTGTTAATAATTTATCTCTCTATTTTTATCCAAATACCAATATATCTGAAAGTATGCAAGCCGACAGCTTTAAACTATGCACACGTTTAGTACCTGACATTTTAGATTAATTTGGAGTAATTCATATAAGTCAGTGCTGCCAACATGATTCTATGCCTGCTGATATGTCCAATTTTAAAATGCATTTAACTTCTATACTAACAAATCGATTTCATCAAAAATTGGCACAACAAGATATCATAATATTTCAGATTATTTCTGACCAGCACACGCATGACATTGTTGCCAACATACTTTTACGCGTGCTGATAGATCCAATGTCTAAGAATACGCTCAGTCATATCTGGTTATGTAAACATACAACATACGAAATTTGGTTGAATTCCAATTGATAGTGTAGAAGTTATATGCATTTAAAAATTGGACCTATCATCAGGCTTCTAATCATTTTGGCAACACTGTGATGTGTGGCCTCCTGGAAATTAAACTGAAATATTAATATCTATACGTGTGCCAATTTTGAAATAGCTCCCATTCATACCTTCCAAGATATCCAACATGGAGCTCAAATTTCAATTGCTATTTTTTAGCAGTTGCTAGCACTGACATCATTTTCAAATATGGCCGAGAGATATTCAGGTATAGATCTTTACTCCTACCAAATTATGTTTCGATTGCTCCAGCCGTTTAGGAGTTGATAGGGGACACACACACACACAGCCAGACAGACAGACACACATTTGCTCTACGGACTGAACGATATGCCAGCTGAAGGCGGTGAAATGGGTAGAGTATAATGGTGCCAGCTAGAGATTTTCGGAGAAAGGCGAGGTCTATTTGGCTACATATGTCATTGATGGATGTTAATGGTTTTGTCAAAACTTTGTTACCCTGATTGTAAATGAGTCGCTCTGCTCGACGTTGGACTGCACTTAACTTCCTCATGTTTTCCTCGGTAGTGGGATGCCAGGCAGGAAGTCCGTACAGAAGAATGGGCCGTATCGTGGAGAGATACACCGCTCGGAGTGCACGGCTTCTGAATCCCAGAAGATTACGTCTTGCAAATCCTAGAATTCTAAATGCCTTACACCTAGATTCCTCAACGTGTACATTCCACTTCAAATTGCTGGAAATGTGTATTCCCAGCATTCGCAGTGAATTGCACATGGGAAGAACTTTGCCGATCAGTGAAAGGCTATGTGCAATAGGCTGTCTGGCCCTACTTAGCCAAATATATTTACACTTGTTTACATTCAAGGTCATCTTATTTACATCACCCCACAGTGCCACACTGTCCAGATCTTCCTGTAGTGCTTTGACGTCATCATTATTTTGTATGGCTCTGTAAATTATTGAGTCGTCTGCATATTGCGCCATCGTGGACGTCACACAGCTTGGAAGGTCGAGGGTAAAAACCATGTACAACAAAGGCCCAATCACCGACCCCTGTGATACTCCCGAAGTTACCACTATGTTCGGTGACTTGGCCCCGCCAAACACGACACACTGCGTTCGACCTACCAGGAATGACGTCAACCATGTAATCAGTTTGCCTCCGATGCCATATTTTCCAAGCTTTAACAAGAGTCTTTGATGAGGCACCTGTTAACATAACCTCAAAATGGCGGCTGTGCGAAATATTTCACTGACATTCTATATCTCCGAAACTATTACAGATATCACCCTGCAATTTTGTACGGTGATAAAGGGTACGGTACTGATACAAGTTTACCTATGTATATTTCATAAACCTGTAAAGTACAAAACGAACCTGGCGACCAAGCGAATTTGAAATATTTTAATAGACTTTTCTCGTGAGTTAACTCTCTGAGCGCAGTGAAATGTGGTAGAGTAAATGATTTTGCAGATTGTAATGCACTGCCATCTAATTTAATTCAATTCTTTACATAACCTCAAGATGGCGGCTGTGCGAAATTTTAAAATTAAGTTTTTATTTCTTGTGTCGTAATCATGCGATCGAAGTGAAAGTTTGAATAATGAACCTAGGCAATAATTGTCCTCGAATGGTACATAACTCTATGGCCTATACATATAACAATCCTAATTGGCGAGGTTCCGAAATATTTAGACGGTTCTCAATATCTATGAATCTTTTACAGCAACCAAACTGTTTTTTTTATGTCCATAGAGACTATGAACTTATGTTCACCTATAGGACTTTCAGTAACCTGGTGAGCACAAATCCAACATGGCGGCGACGCGAAGTATAAATATTTAAATGGGCGTTTCTCGCGAATTAACTATCCGAGAGCCATGAAACGTTGCACGTTAAATGCTTATACAAATGTTGATCCACTGGCATCTAATTTATTTCGATTGTTTGCATAATCACAAGATGGCTGCTGTGCGAAATTTTAAAATCTCGTTTTGACTTCTTGTGTTCTAATCATGCGATTGAAGTTTGAATACCACACGTACACAATAATCTTTTGTAATAGTACAAAAATAAAAATCCATCCTGGCGACCATCTGAAATATTTAGACGGTTCTCAATATCTACGAATCTGTTACAGCAATTAAACTGAAATTTTGTATGTTGATAGAGGCAATTAACATGAGCAGGATATATGAAAATAGGCTGTATAGTTCTTCACGGAACTACTTGTTATAAATAAAATGCGGCTCACAGAAGTCTGCACAGACTGCTATTTCTCTTTGTTGGATTACTGTGTAATATAAGTCCCTTTACACTTACAAAGCTATGGCGAGCACCTTTAATTTTTCTATTCTATGAGGCCCTGGGTACTGTACGTCCTCAATCGTATATCTCCTTAGACTCTTACAACGCGATGGCGAGCTCGTTAAATTTTCTATTCTAGGAGACCTTGGGTACATCCACTATCGTATATCTTCCTCGACACTTACAATGCGATGGCGAGCATGTTAAATTTTCTATTTTAGGAGGCCCTGGGTACATCCTCTTTCGTATCTCTTCTTAGACTCTTACAAAGCGATAGCAAGTACGTTAAATTTATATTCTAGAAAGCCCTGGGTGCATCCTCTATCGTAGCCTATCTCTTCTTAGATAGACTCTTACAAAGCGATGGCCAGCATGTTAAATTTTCTATTCTAGGACGTCCTGTGTACATCCTCTATCCTATCACTTCCTAGACCTAGACTCTTAGAAGGCCAGGACGAGCACGTTAAATCTTCTCTTGTCTTTTTTTTCCTCGCTCTCTGTGTTGTGTTAGCAATGGCAGTCACGTGACTCAATGCATTGTGCATTCAGCTGGAGGCGCGCTGAAGGCGGGCACAGACGGACATGGAATTTTTATAGCTGGCACGGAATAATTATACGGACCACCGGCCGCCATATTCCACTATTTATCATATTCCTGTCTGCAATAACACAACCCGGCAGGTTGGGACTGATTTCCTGCTCGCCCATTCGTTTAAAATACTCAGTAATAGTGACAGATGACTTAGCTATTCCGCCCCTTAAAGCAACAATAACTAACTACTTAGTCTAATCTATACTAATATATAAAAAGAGTGATAGTCAGTCTGAAAGACTAGACTTTATTTCATTTTAAATACTACAAATGCTACAAATTAATGCTGAACAAGAAGTTCCGTGACGAACTAAAGAGCCTACTTTTCTTAAAATTTAAGATTCATGCCATTGATTAATCTATATGGATTTATCTAGAATAATGACGAAATTAAGTTGGTAATATGGAAATTTCTAATTAGTTCGAAATACTGTATACCTGGCATAATATAGCCTAATAGAGAACTACAGTTGGCAGCCCTGGTCACTGAATATATTCTTAGTTCCATCTCTTAAAGTACAGAATACAAAATTTGGTCGAAGTCCAATGAATAGCATGGACGTTACATGCAGTTAAACATTGGATATAACAGCGCGCGTAAAATCATGTTGGCAACAATGACATACATGTAGCCTATTGGTCGGAAATAATCTGAAATAATATGATATATTGTTGTGTCAATTTTGAATGAAATCCATCAGTTAGTATAGAAGTTACGTGCATTTTAAAATTGGACCTATCAGAAGGCTTAGAATCATGTTGGCAGTACTGGCGTATGCCTATATTAGTTACTCCAAATTAATCTAGAATGCCAGGTACTATACGTGAGCAATGTTTAGAGCTATTGGCTTGCATACTTTCTGATATATTGATATTAGGGTAACAAAAATAGAGACAGTATTTATTAACAGTTGGCAGCCCTGGTTACTCTTAAGAATCGGCCTAGTCATATCTGTTATGGTACACATAGCACACACGAAATTTGGTTGACATCCAAATGATAACATAGAAGTTAGCCTACATGTATTTAAAGTTGGACCTCTTAGCAGGCTTAGAATCATGTTGGTAGCACTGACGTATATAAGTTACTCCAAATTAATATAGAATGTCAGGCACTATACGTGTGCATAGTTTAAAGCTGTCGGCTTGCGTACTTTCTGATATATGGGTATTTGGATAAAAAAATAAGAGCATTTATTAACAGTTGGCAGCCCTGGTGGCTCTTACGAATACGCTCAGTCATATCTGTTTATGTACACTTAGCACATACGAAATTTGGTTGAAATCCAATTGATAGTGTAGAAGTTATATGCATTTAAAAATTGGACATATCAGCAGGCTTATAATCATTTTGGCAACACTGCCATGTATGGCCTCCTGGAAATTAAACTGAAATATTATTATCTATACGTGTGCCAATTTTGAAATAGCTCCCATTCATACCTTACAAGATATCCAACATGGAGCTCAAATTTCAATTGCGATTTTTCAGCAGTTGGTAGCACTGATATCATTTTCAAATGTGGCCGTGAGATATTCAGGTATAGATCTTGACTCTTAACAAATTTTGTTTCGATTTCTGCATCCGTTCAGGAGTTGATAGGGGACTCACACACACACAGCCAGACAGACAGAAGGACAGACAGAAGGACAGACAGACAGACAGACAGACAGAAGGACAGACAGACAGACACACATTTGCCCGATCTCATTAGTCTACTTTTTCCTCATTTTTGCAAAATGTGAAAAGTAGGCTAAAAATGCTGGGTGAAAGCCTCATGATCATGCAGCGAACTGCGTGAACTCAAACTCCATTAGCAAGTGCAAACCAAGGCCAAAGGAGGTAGCTGGCTGGATGACGTCACGCTCACCAGAGCGCGCGGGGAAAGGAGGAAGCTCAAGCGGTACTATGACGTCACACACCTCAGTGCATTCTCGGTAAATTTCGTCCCGTCGCCGTAACGTAACGCCAGACCTCAGCGTAACGACGAAGTCGACAAGATCATTTAAAATGATAAAATCTAGCGATGTCTGTCTGTCATTCTGTCACAGCACGGCTTCGCGGCAAGGTCAATAATAGAAAAGATGGATGTAATAAGTAGTTCCATTTGACGGGCATCGTCATTTTGACACGTGTACTCAGGTGTGTCAGATAACCTGTGTTATTGTGATGCCTGTATTAATGTGCGTATTTGTAATTCAGGTGAGGATTGGGAAGGAGACGACCGTGGCCTTAAGTTAGGAAACCACCCGAATTTGCTTGGAGTAGAAGTGGCAAAACACTTCCAGAATGACTGAAGTGGAAATCGAGCCCAGACCTCCGGGGCGTCTGCCATGAATACCAGCCACTACACCACGAGGTGGTCGATGTAATAGACTAAGTCAGGGTTTCCCAACCTTTTAGCAATTGCGCACCACTTGAAAGTTTTAGAAATGTTGGCGTACCAACAGTTCTATAATGTTTTAGAAACATTTACTGTCGGAAATGTGCCCAATGGCTGGTTTTATTGTAGTTAAATTACTGAGAAAACTTCATATTTAATTAATAATGCACTGGTATTTTGTTCATTTCAACCTTTCATCAAGTCAACAATAAACCGACAGTAGTGGCTACGCTGGCTAACGCGCAGCATCAGGTCATGGGGCCAAGCTCTCTGCTGACTCGGTAGACGCGTGGCTTCGAGCCCCACCGTCGGCCGTCCTTGAAATGGTTTTCCGTGGTTTCCCATTTTCAACACCAGGCAAATGCTGGGACGGTGCCTTCTGACAGGCCACGGCCGCCTCCTTCCACATCCTTGCCCAGTTTCATTCACCATCATTCATTTCATCTCTCATTAACTCCTTTCGTGAGGTTGGCGTCAGGAAGGGCAGCCGGCCGCAAAAACCATCGCCACAAAGACGTCCATCGCATCTCATCCCCGACCCCGTTGGAAAACGGGAATAATAAAGGGTAGACATACATACAAAATCAAGTCAACAATAAACATAGGCCTATGTCGATTTTTTCAATATTTTCTTGCTAATTAGCCTCTTTTCATTTATGAAACAATAGGCTTATGAGATCACCTTTTGTCCGTGTGTCTGTCTGTGTGGCCATGTGTGTGTGATGGTGTGTGTGATGCTGTGTGTCCCCCCTAATAACTTCTAAACGGCTGGAGCGACTTCAATTAAACTCAGTAAGTTCATACCAGTATTCCAGAAGACCACGTCCGTGCCCTTCAAATTTTGTTACGTCTCACCAATCCACTAAGGGCACTAATGGATGTGCGAAATATTTCACCAGCATTCAATATCTCTGAAACTATTACCGATATCACCCTGAAATATTTTACAGTGATAAAGGGATGTACTAGAAGTTCACCTATGTTACCTCTGGAAACCTGGTAACTACAAAACCAACATGGCGGCCAAGCGAAGTTGCGACTTTTAAATAGACGTTTCTCGCGAATTAACCAACCAAACGCAATGAAACTTGGTACAGTATATGTTTATTCACATTGTAATGCACCGACAACTATCTTCGTTCAATTGTTTACATAACCTCAAGATGGCGGCTGTGCGAAATATTTCACTGGCATTCTATATCTCTGAAACTATTACCGGTATCACCATGGAATTTTGTACGGAGATAAAGGGCACTACTGGAAGTTCATCTATGCGACTTTCAAAAACCGGTTAACTACAAAACGAATATGGCGGCCAAGCGAATTTGAAAATTTAAACGGACCTTTCTCGCGATTTAATGATCCAAACGCAATAAAACTTGGTACAGGAAATGTTTATTCTCATTGTAATGCACTGGTATCTAATTTAGTTCAATTGTTTACATAACCTCAAGATGGTGGCTGTGCGAATTTTAAAATTAAGTTTTTATTTATTGTGTCGTAATCATGCGATCGAAGTGAAAGTTTGAATAATGAGCCTACGCAATAATTTTACTTTAATGGTACATGACTCTAAGGCCTACACATAAAACAATCCAACATGGCGACCATCCGAAATATTTAGATGGATCTCAATATCTACGAATCTATTACAACAATCAAAATGAATTTTTTAATGTTCATAGGGGCTATGAACATAAGTTCACCTATAGAACTTTCAATAACCTGGTGATCACAAATCACACATGGCGGCGATGCGAAGTATAAATATTCACATGGTCGTTTCTCGCAATTTAACGATCCGAGTGCAGTGACACTTGGTACAGTAAATCCTTATACAAATGTTAATCCACTGGCATCTCATTTTTTTCAATTGTTTCCATAACCATAAGATGGCAGCTGTGCGAAATTTTAAAATCTCGTTTTTACTTCTTGTGTCCTAATCATGTGATTGAAGTTTGAATACTACACGTACACAATAATCTTCATGTAACAGTACATAACTCAAAGACCTACATACAGTATATAACAATCCAACATGGCGACCATCCGAAATATTTAGTCGGTTCTCAATATCTACGAATCTATCAAAGCAATCAAACTGAAATTTTGTATGTTGATAGTGGCAGTTAACATAAGTAGGATATAAGAAAATAGGCTGTATAGTTCTTCACGTAACTACTTGTTTTTATATTAAAATAGCCTAGACCCTATATAGAGATATATGTATATTTATGTTCGACCCTGGCGAAATGAAATATTATATGTCAGAAAACTGTACTATAATGAGGCCCATTATAATACAAGTTCTCATTATGAAACAGTTTCTCCCACCAATCAGAGCTCAAGAAACAGTTGTGTGACCAATTAGGTGAGGATAACATCGCACCTGCGCTCACTTCCATGGCCCCCTATTTTAAATTTCACTGCATGGCGACTGTCAAATTGAGGTATTCCAGGAGGCCATGGTCAAATACAATGTATTCTCTGCGTCCCATGCGCTCTCTTCAGTAGGCTACATAAAACTGGTGAAATCTCGACAGATATTTATGAATAATTATGTTCGAACATAAAATAGTTACAATTATCGTCGAACATAAACAGTCGTATGCAACTCGCCTCTAATGGTAATTAAGACACTCGTATGGAAATTATAAATCTCGCTTCGCTCGATTTATAAACATACTCGTATCTTAATTATTGCCATTATAGGCGAGTTGCATAATGTACTATTATAACATTTTTATAATGAAGGAAAAATAACACGATTTTTGCAACAAAAGGAAGCTTTTAGTTTTACGTGACCGTTAATCATTTGATCATGAGCCACGGGACCTCCTTTTTACGTGGAATCCGAACCACAGGACATGGCATTTTACTTCGAAAATCTCACATGCATTGACCGGGAATCGAACCCTGTCCACCTTGGTGAGAGGACAACAACTTGACCGCTGCGCCACCACGCCTCCCACGATTATTGCAAATTACAGTTTTATATTTTATTACTCAAAGGTCTAAAAACATTTGTTTATATAATTAGTACAAACTAAGAAAAAAAAAGCCAAGCGGACGGAGAGCAGAGTAAAGCTTGCGTGGTCACGCACACAGAGGCCCTTACTATAAAATAAAAATAATAAAACGTCAGGTCAAGTCCTGAGGAAAGTATCCCTCCGCGCATCTCCTCTCTCTCTGTCCCTTCTTATGTTTCCGGTATGGAAGCTCGAGATTATCATCCCACGACCTACTTTAAAAAGTGACAGTCAGTCTGAAAGACTAGACTTTGTATCATTTTAAATGCTACAAATGCTGAAAAATGCTAGAAAGACTGGAGGCTTCTCGCTTCGCTGGAAGCCAAACAATCTTGACATGTTAGAATATTATCTGCATAATACTTATCTTGCTTATTTTGTTTCAAATTACTCGCGAACGGCAAGTGCAAACCAAGGGCAAAGCAAGGTCAAGTGCCCGGGATGCCGCACGCTCACCAGAGCGCGCGGGGACGTGCCCCTTCCATCCAGTCTAAAAACACTTATAGTGGGCGATGTATTGAAGATAGAGATATGCTCTCGGGGACTTTTTTGTAGAACTTTTCATGCTGACCAATTCTTACGCTCATAGTATATTGATATTTTTAACGGTTTGCCCAGCGTAAGCTTAAGAAGCGCTTGGATGCCAAGTTTGTTTTCGACTTTTTCACTGAAATCGTTACTGCTTGGCATCCTTTGATCATACATAAATTATTTTCTACAGAATCTTTCCTCGAGACATCCTTTACAGAATGGTGAAAACCGCATCAAAATCCATCCAGTGGTTCTCGAGATTGCCCGTGACATCCAAGAATCGGGGATTTTTGTCTTATACTAACGAAGTAGAGATTGTCGGGGAACACATGCACCAAGCGGTATTATGACGTCACACACCTCAGTGCATCTGGGTACATTTCGTCCCGTCACCGTAACGTAATGCCAGACCCCAGCGTAACGACGAAGTCGAAAAGATCATTTAAAATGATAAAATCATTTGTTTGCACCTTTTACTCAAATCCTCTCCACTTTTATTGCCATTGAAGTATTTTAGTGGCGATTCAAGCTTTACGCTGCAGTTTGAACACGTTGTCTATTTGAGGAAACCATGTTGAACTTCGTTCAATGGTAACGGTGTTGCCAATACCCCATAAAATCGAATTATTTGGTTGCACCTTTGCCGTTCAAACAAGGTTTATACACAACAAATTGTATTATAATATCAAATTCGTATTGAATTACTCTGCCTATCGTTCCAAATACCACTAAAAACTATATTCACACACACAATTCATCACATGAAAAGCAAAGTTGGTGGGCTCCCAATTAACGAGAAATTTCTGAAAAGTAATCTAGACTGCTTATGGAAACATAGCAACATGTGCTAGAAAATCTTGTACGGCAAAAAAGAGCTGAAATGCGGGACTATTTCCTGGCACCTTAGCCTCTTTACAGACCAGAACATCAAAGGGACCACTTAGGTCTTGAAGTGACTAGAGGTATAGTCTATCGCTCGCATCACCAACGCGTACCCCCTGAAACGTTCCACCGGTTGGAAACCCCTAGACAATTGCATGACATAAATTTATTTTGTTGGTCAATTTTACCTTCCAGGTTGGTGGTTCCCAAGACTCAGCGAGGGAACTCACCACTACCGGCTTTCCAGGCAGTGTCCTAGAGCTGGGAACACTTGGTCGGATTGAATACAACTGGGGAGGTGTGATCAGCACTTCGCCCAGGCGGCCTCACCTGCAAAGCGAACAGGGGCCTCATGAGGGATGGTAAGGGAAGGGAAGATTGGGATGGATAGGCAAGGAAGATGGAAGGAGGCGGCCGTGGCCTTACATCCGTTACCATCCTGGCATTTGCCCGAAGGCGAAGTGGGAAACCACGGAAAGCCACTTCGAGGGTGGCTGAGGTGGGAATCGAACCCCCTCTACTCATTTGGACCACCCGAGGCTGAGTAGACCCCGTTCCAGCCCTCATACCACTTTTCAAATTTCGTGGTAGAGCCGGGAATCGAACCCAGGACCTCCGGGACGGCAGCTAAGCATGCCGACCGCTACGCTACTGAGGCGACTGCATGACATAAATCTGGAATTTAATAGAGCACTCCCCTGGTTGATATTTTATTATGAGGGCTGCTCTGTTCTCTGTGCTAAACAGCAGTAATGATATTAGTGCATCGGTTAACAACAAAAACTGAAAAGGTGTAGGCGCCACTGAAACTCAATAAAGTCCGTTAAAACAAGGCTCTAGTCTCTCTGTCTGACTTTTATCTTTTGTGCGCTAATACCAGCTGAAATCGAGTTAGCCGCGCGTCTTTACCGTCGATATGTCAAACAGCGACACGAAACAGTAATGTCAGGCACACTTTTTAGACTGAATAACACAGACATTAAAAGCTCCTGGGGTGCATTGCTCAATACCTTCCCACACAAAGCGTAAGGCGGGAAATCACGAGGGATGGAGGAGATTGCTGTTTTAAGGGGCGAAACATCTAGATCATCTGTCACTGATGATGATGATGATGATGATGATGAAAAGGAAGGAAGCTTGTAGTTTAACGTGACCGTTAATCTTGAGATCATGAGCCACGGGACCTCCTTTTTACGTGGAATCCGAACCACAGGACATGGCATTTAGATGATGATGATGATGATGATGATAAGGGTGATTAATAAAATGAATATACACTACAGTACTGGCCAATTTATTACAGCTGTCACCACGGAGGTCCGGATTCGATTCCCAGCTCTGCCAAGAAATTTAATTCGGGTCTGAGGGCTGGAACGGGGTTCACTCAGCCTCGTGAGGTAACACTGAGAAAAAGCATACTGAGGGATTTTAACGCTCTTAAATATTCCGACGACTTTGGCCGGGTTTGAACCCGCGACCTTGGTCATAGAAGGTCAGCATGCTACCAACTACGCCACCGAAGCCACCAAGATCAGACAGTGAGAATAACACACGTTATCAGACAGATCCCATTACTACGATGCCACCAAGTGCCTAAATGAATCAACAACATAAGACATACGGAATGAGACTCTCAATTATAGAACTCTCTTTTAGAAATACTGCGGTGTCGTCTAGTAGCTAAGTTCTGAACTTGGCCTAGTAGTCTTTGACGGTGGCACTTGGCGGCAAAAGTAGGAACTATTTGAAAAATTCTAAGTTGCAGTCTGTACTTAAATTTTAAAAAAAAAACAGATAACACACACTAATACAGTCATCAACACCGGTTATCAGACAGATTCTACACACACCCAAAGTACACGGGGCTACATGACCGCGTTGTCGCAGCCCCTAAACTGAGGAACCAACCAACCAACTAAGAAATACTAGACGGATGATCTCTGTAGCGACTGTTAACGTTATCGCCTGCTGATCCCAAGGTTGCAGGATCGAATCCTGTCACAGTCAGACGGAGTGCAAATGTGAGGGAGCCATATAAATAGATTTACTGGCACGTTAAAGATCCCCTCCGGGGCAAAATTCCGGCATCATGGTGTCTCTTAAACCCACAGTAGGTTAATTAGAAGTGAATTAAAACCAAAAACATTATTGTTATTAATATTATTATTATTATTATTATTATTATTATTATTATTTTCTTTCTTTCTTTCTTTCTTTCTTTCTTTCTTTCTTTCTTCGTTTTGCCCACTTAGGGAGTGCGTTTGAACTTGTTGACTCGGGTTGATGGAGCTTTCCTCTTCTTCTCCTCCCAAAATCTCCTCATGAACTCATTATGCCCCTTCTTACGTTCCTCCGTCCATTTTTTCCAGTGGTCTTTTTAGCTTTTTCGACGAAAGAGTGATTTGTAACTAGAGTTCAAAAACTATTGTGATTCATGATGATATCTTGTGTAATGTTTTGAACCTACTGATTATTATTGTTGTAGTCACATTCATTTCACCACATCAGTGGGACAAATCAACCTATCGTCAGCTTGTTTGCAAGACGGTATGACAACTTCTTTTATGGTGGCACATTGAGAAACGAGCGAACAATAGAACAGGTCTCCAAGATGACGGCCTTCTGCATGGTGATATGTAGCCCTGGATGAAAATGAAAATCCACAGTCTGCTTCCAGGTCAGGGATGCACAGTGGGTCAAAATCGAAATCTAGGGGTACAAAATTATTTTTACGTTTTAATCCTGAATTTAGAGTGAAAGCAACGTATATAATTTGTTTACTTCATAATAAATATAAGTTAAGACCTTTTTTAAGCTACGTCTACACATGCAAGAAATTGTCTCTGACTATGAGTTGGATAGAGCATTCAGTTATCTCTTCAGAACAATTTTCTATCCCTAATTTATTTTTAATAAAGTCACAAAGTTCCACTTTTGACATAATCGTCGAACCCAGTGCTTCAAACAGTTGTAAACGGATGGGAACTGGTTGCGCGGCATCTTCTAAAACGTATAATAACTAATTAAGTTGCAACAAGATGCAAAAAATCTTAAAACAGGCGTAAACTACAAGACTTATCTACATTTTAACATTAAGTAGAAAGTGACGCAGAGTGACGTGACGTACTAAAAATCTAAGTGAAACTATAATTTTAAAAATAATAGTTGAATATTATATAATGTAAATATAGCTAACATTACGTAACAATTACGCACATTAATAACTGAAACACGTTACAAAGATCATACCTTCAGCTGCATGTTTCATCCTAAAGCATCACACTAACCACAAAGAAAGCCAAACCAAAGCCACTTACATTCACCCTCCAATTCAGACTGCTAGGAACAGTGGTGACAGATTTACCCTAGGACGCGCTTATATCCCAGAATAGTGCGCGGCAATTATATGAGAATGCTGTAGAAGTAATGCATTTTGATTTTTTAACTATGAAAATAAATAATTTTGTCCTCCTAGATTTCGATTTTGACCCACTGTGGGATGGAATGAATGAAGCTCCATCTAGCGGCGAGTATATGAACTGTGCCGGCTGCGGAAGCCTGTCGCACTCCTCCGAGGCAATGATTAAATGAATGACAGATGAAATGATAGGGGTGAGTGATGCTGGAATGAAATTTTGACAGGAAAACCGGAGAACCTGGATTAAAACCTGTCTGTCTCCGCTTTGTCCAGCACATATCTCACATGGAGTGACCAGGATTTGAACCACGAACCGAGCGTTGAGATGCCGGCGTGCTGCCACCTAAGCGACGGAAGTTCCATGTAGATCTGGATGTATTCCCAATATTTCAAGATTGCGAGCCATGATTTAGGGATGATGCCGGTAGAAGAAATGACTATGGGCAGAACCACTACACTTTCCTATCTCCACATTTGCCGTATTCCCTCAGCCAAGGGCAGACATTTGGTGATTCTTCGTCTTGGGAATTGAGTGGGCTCAGCATTTGATCTCTACCCAACAACGATCCCCAAAGCTTTGAAACATTGTTTATCCTGAAGTAGCTCCAACAGATAGCGCACAGGTAGTTTACTATGTTGGATCATTTTGTTATTTTGGTCAAATAAACACAAAATAGGTTGTTACAAACGCTTTAAAATTTAAATGTATCGTATTATCAACTAGTTATTCTTCAAATTCGATGCGTATAGAATGTCAACGGAAGGCAAATCAATTGAGTCCCAAATAGAACAGTTATGACATCTGGCGGAAGAGTTTCGCATAAGAAATCCATTTACTGAACAGAGAGCTGGATTATAATTCCATGGAACAACAACAGCATTCACTAAAATTGTCGGTGAAATCTTCCGAATGTATGGAAATTAGAGTTGTGGATATTAAGGTACAGTGCTATTTATTTTGCAATATTGCCCAGTTTGTTTATGCATTGTAAGTAGGCTACAATGTTTGATCCAATATAGGCTACATTGCAACTTTCAAATCATGTAATTCATGTCCGACATGTTGGATTTTGTGTGCATGTCAGAAGCAATCCTTACCTAATTGGTCAATGAATGAAAATATTGAGCTCAGATTGGTTGGAAAAACTGTGTTATAATGAAAAGTAGTACTTTAATGACCCCCATTATGAAACAGTTTTCTGACATATAATATTTACATATCGACATCGTCGAACATAATAGTACATTATGCGACGAGCCTATAATGGCAATAATTAAGACACGAGTATGTTTATAAAACGAGCGTATGCGAGTTTTATAATTTCCATACGACTGTCTTAATTACCATTATAGGTGAGTTGCATACGACTGTTTATGTTCGACGATAATTATTATAACTATTTTATGTTCGAACATAAATATTCATAAATATCTGTCGAGATTTCGCCAGTTTTATGTACTGAACAGAGCGCATGAGACGCAGACAATGCCTTGTATTTGACCATGGCCACCTCGATTACCCGACTATGACACTAGGCCACGCAGTGAAATTTAAATTAGAAAGCCTTGGAACTCAGCGCAGGTGCGATGCTAACCTTATCTAATTGGTCAAACAACTGTTTCTTGAGCTCTGATTGGGGGGGGGACTGTTTCATAATGAAAATTAGTGTTATAATGAGCCTCATTATAGTACAGTTTTCTGACATAAAGTAATTTTTTCGGGTACTTAATGCTTTAGTGGGCTTATTTATTAGTAACAGTTGCCACACTTTCCAAGTATTTGCCGTGCCTTTTGTATTTTTGGAGGGCAGAGACCGTTTGTGGGTTTGGTAGTGTTTTGTAGAGCGATTTTGTCTTGTTAATTTGGATCTGATGATGCTCGCTTCACGAGCGAAACATATCATCCTATAGTTTTCTTCCTCTTCTGCAGTTCATTCATTCATTCATTCGTTTATTTGCAATTGGGGGTGTGTCCCCCGGTGGCAAATTAGATATACATAACAAATAAATAATTGTACACAGCAATTCACTAACAATTAAACTGCAGTATTTACACAAATAGTCAGTCTTTTCTTAAACACACCTATATGTTTGGGAAAAGGCTCTAACACTGCGGCAGGTAGAGAGTTCCAATTATCAATGGCACGGTTTACGAAAGAATATTTACCATAATTTGTTCGCTGTGGTCGGCCCTTAACTTTGAAAGGATGATCGCTCCTACCCATGTAAGTAGGCTTTTCCATACGTTTGATAAGCTCACCCCATGCTGGTTGATTTGTATACGTGTTGTACATAGCGCAGAGTCTAGATTTCATCCTCCTAGCCTCAAGTGATTCCCACCCAAGTTTCTTTAACATACGGCTCGCACTGCTCCTGGGATTAAAGTAACTGAGCACAAATCTAGCGGCCTTTCTTTGTGCCATTTCCAACTCATTTATGAGCCCTACTTGATATGGATCCCAAACCGCCAAGGTGTATTCAAGAATAGGTCTTACAAGTGACAAATATCCTAATTCTTTAGCAGAGGTACTACTTCCTTTTAATACCCTCATTACAAAGTGCAGGGATTTGTAAGCTTTAGAAACTACACATCCTATATGACTACTCCATTTCATGTCATTTCTTACGTGAACGCCCAAATATTTGCAAGAATCTTCTTCTACAAGTATTTCCGAGCCAATGTTATATTGAAAATCTTGCCTTCGCACTTTCCCTATTTTTATTAGACTACATTTTCTTGTGTTTATTTTCATTTTATTTTCAATCGCCCACTTATAGACCAGGTTCAGGTCATCTTGAAGTACTGCATTGTCTTGTGAGTCATGTATCATTCGATATATTACACAATCATCCGCAAACAATCGACAGTCACTTCGAATCCCATTTGGTAAGTCATTTATAAACGCTAAAAATAACAAAGTTCCGATTACGCTGCCCTGAGGGATACCCGACGTTACGGTAATTTCATCCGAGAATCGGCCTTCAACTTTCACTTTCTGGGAACGACCCGTCAAAAATTCTTGGATCCATAAAATTACTCTTCTATCAATCTTCGTCGAAGCTAATTTATGGAGTAGCATGTTAAGCGGCATGACATCAAATGCCTTCGCAAAATCTATAACTACGGCGTCGACTGAAACTCCATCGTCTAACGATTCGCTAATATCTTGAAAAAGTGATAGCATCTGACTCTCGCATGAGTAACCTTTCCGAAATCCATGTTGCCTATCATTAAACCATGATAATGTTTCCCACTGTTCCCTCAAGTAGTCGCAAATGAGATGCCCCATCTGTTTACAAACGATGGACGTAAGACTAACCGGCCTGTAGTTGCCCAATTCAAGTCTGCTCCCTCCCTTAAATATTGGGACTACCGTAGCTCTTTTCCAGTCATCCGGGATTTGCCCATTGTTTATGGACACATTAAACATCACCTCTAAGTATCGTGCCACGGTCCTACCTCCTAGTTTAAGTACTTCACTAACAATATTATCAGGACCCTTCGATATATTGTAACGTAATTTTTGTATTAGCTTTACAATTGCTGACTGGTTTATTTGGAGAAATGGAGCCCCTGATTCACCGTTAAGGTCCAACACACAGCTATTGGATTTATTGAACACACTACCATAAAAGACATTTAATTCATTAGCAATGGCCTGCTTCACAGTAATTAATTTACCGTCACCGGACTTTATCATCGACAAATTATTTGAATTTCCCTTTCTTCTCCTAACATAACTGTAATTTTTTTTTTCCACCCATCGCCTCCCGAACCAAGTAAACCTTGCATATAATTGTCATGAGCAGCCCTCTTTTTTTAAGACGAGCTCTCTTGATAAGGACTTAAATTTCAACATATACTTGTCACTATCATGTCTTTTATTGTATAATTTCCTAATTTTCCGTTTAAGACTCCTGATTTCCCGTGTGTAGTAGGCTACTCAGGATCTGGGTTTTGTTTCAGTAATTTAAATAACAAATATATTTCTCTATTAGCCTACTTTTCACATTTTGCAAAAATGAGGAAAACGTCGACTTTTGACATCGATCCAGGCAAACGTGTGTCTGACTGTGTGTTCCACCCTATCAAATCCTAAACGGCTGCAGCAATCGAAACCAAATTTGGTATGAGTAAAGATATAGGCCTATACCTGAATATATCATGTCCATATTTGAAATTGACGTCAGTGCTACCAACTGTTGAAACACCGCATTTGAAATTTGAGCTCTATGTTGGATATCTTGGAAGGTATGCATGGGAGCTATTTGAAAATTGGCACACATATAGTTAATAATACTTAAGTTTAATTTCCAGGAGGCCATATATGACAGTTTTGCCAAAATGATTCTAAGGCTGCTGATAACTCCAATTTTTAAATGCATATAACTTCTACGCTATCAATTGGATTTCAACCAAATTTCGTGTGTACTATGTGTACATTAACAGATATGACTGAGCGTATTCTTAAAAGCCACCAGGGCTGCCAACTGTTAATAAATACTCTCTCTATATTTTAATCCAAACACCAATAGGCTATATCAGAAAGTATGCAAGCCGATAGCTATAAATTATGCACACGCACAGTACCTGACATTCTAGATTAGAGTAACTAATATACGTCAGTGCTACCAACATGATTCTAAACCTGCTGATAGAACCAATTTTTAAATACACATAACTTCTATACTATCAATTGGATTTCAACCAAATTTCGTATGTGCTGTGTGTACCATAACAGATATGACCAGGGCGTTTTAACCTATTTTCAATTTTGAAAAAATAGGCTTATGAGATCACCTTTTGTCCGTGTGTGTGTGCGTGTGTGTGCGTGTGTGTGTGTGTGTCCCCCCCCCCCTAATAAAATCTAAACGGCTGGAGCGATTTCAATGAAACTCGATAAGTTCATAGCACTATTCCCGGCGACCTCGATCGTGCCCTTCAAATTTTGTTACGTATCACCAATCCAACATGGCGGCTGTGCGAAATATTTCACTAGCATTCAATATCTCCGAAACTATTACCGATATCGCCCTGAAATTGTGTACGGTGATAAAGGGCACTACTAGAAGTTCACCTATGAGACTTTCAAAAACCTGGTGACTACAAAACCAACATGGCAGTCAAGCGAATTTGAGACTTTTAAATAGACTTTTCTAGCGATTTAAATATCCAAACGTATTGAAACTTGGTACAGCAAATGTTTATACACATTGTAATGCACTAGAGTCTAATTTAGTTCAATTGTTTACATAACCTCAAAATGGTGGCTGCGCGAAATATTTCACTGACATTCTATATCTCCGAAACTATTACAGATATCACCCTGCAATTTTGTACGGTGATAAAGGGTACTGATACAAGTTTACCTATGTATATTTCATAAACCTGTAATGTATAACACGAACATGGCGACCAAGCGAATTTGAAATATTTTAATAGACTTTTCTCGTGATTTAACTCTCTGAGCGCAGTGAAATGTGGTACAGTAAATGATTTTGTAGATTGTAATACACTGCCATCTAATTTAATTCAATTGTTTACATAACCTCATGATGGCGGTTGTGCGAACTTTTAAAATTAAGTTTTTATTTCTTGTGTCGTAATCATGCGATCGAAGTGAAAGTTTGAATAATGAACCTAGGCAATAATTTTCCTTGAATGGTACATAACTCTATGTCCTATACATTTAACAATCCAACATCGCGACCATCCGAAATATTTAGACGGTTCTCAATATCTATGAATCTTTTACAGCAACCAAACTGAATTTTTTTATGTTCATAGAGACTATGAACATATGTTCACCTATGGGACTTCAGTAGCCTGGTGATCACAAATCCAACATGGCGGCAACGCGAAGTATAAATATTTAAATGGACGTTTCTCGCGAATTAACTACCCGAGTGCCGTGAAACGTTGCACGTTAAATGCTTATACAAATGTTGATCCACTGGCATCTAATTTATTTCAATTGTTTGCATAATCACAAGATGGCTGCTGTGCGTAATTTTAAAATCTCGTTTTTACTTCTTGTGTTCTAATCATGCGATTGAAGTTTGAATACCACACGTACACAATAATATTAATGTAATAGTACAAAAATAAAAATCCAACCTGGCGACAATCTGAAATATTTAGACGGTTCTCAATATCTACGAATCCATTACAGCAATTAAACTGAAATTTTGTATGTTGATAGAGACAATTAACATGAGCAGGATATATGAAAATAGTCTGTATAGTTCTTCACGGAACTACTTGTTTTTCTGGCGTTCCGAAACCCCTTCGTGGGTACAAATCTCTAAAAAATATTTAGACTTCAAATATGGTATTTTTTTTCAGGTTAAGGAATTTTAAAAATATTATTTTTACAGTTTCCGCGCTAAATGACCTTAATTAAAAAGTAAATATCGCATATTGCCTTGTTATTTCGAGAATCGAAGTCAATCGAAATCGAAAACATTCTTCCGGTTTCCGGGCAGCATGGAAGTACGGTATTCGTTCCTGTTCTTTCTTTGCTCACTTTGTAGCTGCTTTGTATATTGGTCCCAGTTCTAGTTCTAGCTATTCGAGCCTTCAGAGATCATCTGAAATTCAGAGAAGAAATGCCCAGGGAACTTTCTCGGGTTCGGAGGACTCTCAACACAATAGCTATATCTTCGAGTGAGTGCGATAGGGGATTTTCTCAGATGAAAGATCATCTTTGACAGTGAAAACCATTACCTCATTACTATTTATAAGAATTGTTGGACCTCCTTTGACGGTATTTGATCCAACGAAGTATGTCAAAACTTGGTTGTTAGAAGGTCGTCATTCAGCCATGGATATAAAAAGCAAGACCAGAAAACGAACTGAGCGGGATGATGACATGTCAAAAATTTGGAAATTGTTTTGAATTCAGTGTGAGAAGGTTCCGATGAAAATTACATGCTTTCTTAAATGTTCGGTAAATCCCATATCTTCTTCCTAATTTCCCTCCTGTGACTTCCGGCATCTCTTCTTTTTTTGTGGGGCGTGGTGGCGCAGTGCAGTGGTCAAGCTGTATGCCTCTCACCAAGGCGGACCTGGTTCGATTCCCGGTCAATGCATGTGAGATTTTCGATGTGAAATGCCATGTCCTGTGGTTCGGATTCCACGTAAAACGGAGGTCCCGTGGCTTATGATCGCGAGATTAATGGTCACGTTAAACTACAAGCTTCCTTTTTTTAGCTTCTTTTTTTTTTCTTTTCAGATAAAAAAAAAAGCCCTGGATATGACTATGCGTGTTCTTAAGAGCAACCAGGGCTGGCGACTGTTAATAAATGCTTTCTCTATTTATTTATTTTGCCCTAATATCAATATATCACAAAGTATGCAAGCCAACAGCTTTAAACTTTGCACACGTATAGTACCAGACATTCTAGATTAATTTGGAGTACCTAATATTCGTCAGTGCTGCCAACATGATTCTAAGCCAGCTGATAGGTCCAATTTTAAAATACGTACATGTAACTTCTTTACTAGCTAATGGATTTCATCCAAAATTGGCAAAAGAGATCATAATGTTTCTGATTATTTCTGACCAACACATGTATGACATTGTTGCCAACATGAATTTATGCGTGCTGATAGATCCAATGTCTAACTGCATGTAACGTCCATGCTATGCATTGGACTTCAACCAAATTTTGTATTCTGTACCTTAAGAAATGGAACTAAGAATATATTCGGTCACCAGGGCTGCCAACTGTAGTGCTTTATTAGGCTACTAATTAGAAACTTCGATACCAACTTAATTTCGTCATTATTCTAGATAGGTTCATATAGATTAATCAAACGCCTAAGTATAGACCCCTCACAGGCGAATACGCATGTGCATGTCCGAGCTGATCAAATAGCTCACCAGCTCATACAAACTGGGAAAACACCTTACACAACCAGGCCTGGTAGGAAGACACTTGAGAGGCAACCTAACCATGAAACCAATATGTTGCTACAACCCTTTACTCAGGCTGAGCTAGATCTTGTCCTGGGCAAATTGCAAAATGGCAAAGCTGCTGGACTCGATGATATAAGAGTGGAACAGATTAAGAATTTTGGGCTGATAACAAAGTGAGCTTATGAACAAATGTGTCCAGTCTTGTAAGATTCCTAAACTATGGAGGAAAGCCGAAGTTATAGCTATTCGCATGCCAGGCAAAGACCAGAATGATCCAAAAGTTACCGCCCTATATATCTCATGTCATCTGTACAAAGTTCTTGAAAGACTCGTCCTACATAAACTAATGGAGAACCTGGAGACAATCATTATACCACAGCAGGCTGGATTCAGATCGGGGAAGAGTTGCACATCTCAAGTAATGAAATTAACACAGCATATCGAAGATGGTTTTGAAAGGAAGAAGATCACAGAAGCTGTATTTATAGATCTTACTGCGGCTAATGACACAGTTAATCACATACGGCTTATTATGAAACTGTATTATTATTATTATTATTATTATTATTATTATTATTATTATTATTATTATTATTATTATTATTATGCTGATGAACCATCCATCATTGGTGCGAAGCATGTACAATCTTTATTAATTGAATTTCTTCTTCTTCCTCTTCTTCTTCCTTCTCCTCCCACTTATGTGGGGTCGCTGATGCGACTATTCCTCCTCCTCGTTGTTCTATCCCGGACCATTTCCTCCACAAGCCCCCGCTGTTTCATGCTTTCTTGAATGCTGTCCATCCATCGCCTTTTTGGTCGTCCTCGACTCTGTTTCCCTGATGGAAGCATTTCCATCATCCTATTCCCCACATAATCTTGATCTCTTCTCTTAACATGACCATACCATCTGAGGCCAGCTTCTCTGACTTTCTCAGAAACTTGCACCACGCTAAGTTGTCTCCTAATCACTTCATTTCTCACTTTGTCCAACCTTGTATGTCCACTTGCCCATCTCAGCAAACGCATTTCTCCAGTTTTTCTGCCCATCTCCTTGTTATCGGCCAGGTTTCTGCCCCGTATATCATTGCTGGTCTCACCACGGCCTTGTGTACCTTCCATTTAAATTTTTCTGGTACCTTCTTGTCGCACAGTACACTTGATGTTTTCCTCCAGTTGAACCATCCCGACCGTATCCTGCTCTTTATTTCCTCATCCAGCCCACCATCTTGTTGGATAACTGTACCAAGATATCTGAATGAACTTGCTGTTGGGATCTCTACTCCTGCTAATTTTAAACCTGTTTCGGCACCCTCAGGCTCAGGAACTCTGTCTTACATCGGCTTATCTTCATTCCTCGGCTTTCTAGTGCGTCTCTCCGTTCCTCCAACCATTTCTCTGAAAGTTCCTTCGTCTCTGCACACAGGACTACATTATCAGCGAACATCATGGACCATAGAGCTTCCTTCCTGACTCCCTCTGTCAACACATCCATGACGAGTACAAAAAGTAATGGACTGAGGACGGAACCTTGATGTACTCCAAAGTTCACAGGAAAGGATTCTCTAGTTCCAGATATACATCTGACCATGGTTCTGCTGTCTTTGTACGTGGCTTGTATCAGGCGTATATACTTTTCTGGCACAAGTTTTTGTCGTAGGCTCCTCCATACTTCCTGTCTTGGTGCACTGTCGTACGCTTTTTCTAGATCAATGAAGACCATCGACAAACTCTTGTTGCCTTCGATGTACTTCTCCACTATTTGTCTCAGGGGAAATATGACATCTGTTGTTCCTCTGCCATGCATGAAACCAAACGGCTCCTTGCTAATCACCACTTCCTGTCTCAGTCGCTGTTCGATCACTCTCTCCCATAATGTCATGGTTTGGCTCATCAGTTTGATTCCTCTGTAGTTATTACAGGATTGAATATTCCCTTTTCTTTTATATATTGGTATCAGCACACTCTTTCTCCATTCAACTGGCATTTATTCATCCTCTAGTATGCTGTTGAATAGACCTGTGAGCCAAATCACCCCTTCATTTCCCAGAGCCTTCCAAGCTTCCATCGGTATATTATACGGTCATACAGCCTTACCATTCTTCATTCTGTGTAACGCCTTCTCCACCACATTTTTGGTGATATTTTGCACCATTCCCATATATGCATCACCTTCTTCTCCCATTGCTGTCTGATGTTCGTAATTCAGTAGTTCCTCAGAATATTCCCTCCATCTTTCTAAAATTTCAGAGTCTGTTTTAATAGCCCTTGTCTGATATACATCTTGGCTGGTCTTCTCCCTCTCTCGTGCAATTCTAAAGATTCTCTTTTGGCCTTTTTCGCTCTCAAGGTCTTCATATAAATCAGCATATGCCTCTGCTTTAGCTTTGGCCACAGCTCCCTTTGCTTTTATATTTGCTAAATTGTACACCTCTCTGGCATTTTCTCCTACCATATCCCACTTGTCCCACTTCTTCTTTGCCTCCCTCTTGTCCTTGATACATTTCTGCACCTCCTCACTCCACCACCATGACTCTTTGTCAAGTTTACATTTATGACTAATTAATCGAGCATTGATGGGCGTATTTTCAAGCTTTATCTAGAATATTGTAAGTCAATTCGGAATGTTAATTATAACCATTATGATTAATGTATGTATGTATGTATGTCTACCCATTATTATTCCCGTTTTCAAACGGAGTCGGGGATGATATGTGATGGAAGTATTTGTGGCAGATGGTTTTTACGGCCGGATGCCCTTCCTAACGCCAACCTCATGAGAGGAGTTAATGAGAGATTAAATGAATGATGGTGAATGAAACTGGACAAGGATATGGAAGGAAACGGCCGTGGTCTGTCAGAAGGTACCGTCCCAGCATTTGCCTGGAGTTGAAAATGGGGGAAAACACGGAAAACCATTTCAAGGACGGCCCACGGTAGGGCTCGAACCCACACATCTACCGATTCAGCAGAGAGCTTGGTCCAATGACCTAACGCTGTGCTTTAGCGGGCGTTGCCACCACTGTCGGTTTTCGCTTACTAAGATAATTACATAAATGAATAATAAGAACCCTCCATGGTTTACAACTGCGTGACGTAGGCCTAAATCCTGAAATAGATAGAGCACTCCCCTGGTTGATATTTTATTATGAGGGCTGCTCTGTTCTCTGTACTAAACAGCAGTAATGATATTAGTGCATCGGTTAGCAACAAAAACTGAAAAGGTGTAGGCGCCACTGAAACTCAATAAAGTCCGTTAAAACAAGGCTTTTGTATCTCTGTCTGACTTTTATCTTTTGTGCGCTAATACCAGCTGAAATCGAGTTAGCCGCGCGTCTTTACCATCGATATGTCAAACAGCGACACCAAACAGTAACGTCAGGCACACTTTTTAGACTGAATAACACAGACATTAAATGCTCCTGGGGTTCATCAGTCGATTCCCTCCCACTCTCCATATTATTACTTTAAATTAATTCGTCAAGGGTTCGATTATTTTACACCATAGTCTACAGACGTGACCAAATTATGTTGTTGTTTGAGTCTTCAGTCTTTTGACTGGTTTGATGCAGCTCTCCATACCTCCCTGTCCTGAGCTAATCGTTTCATCTTTACATAGCTACCACACCTTACATCCGAGGCAATCTGTTTCACATATTCTAACCTTGGTCTACCCCTTCAGTTCTTGTCCTCGACCCTTCCTTCCATAACTAAGCTTGCTATTCCTTGGTGTCTTGGTATGTGTCCTACCAA
The DNA here is from genome assembly GCA_946902985.2 of Meconema thalassinum. NCBI lineage: Eukaryota > Metazoa > Arthropoda > Insecta > Orthoptera > Tettigoniidae > Meconema > Meconema thalassinum. The sequence continues at coordinate 158,115,188 of OX336400.1, forward strand.
CCTATCTCTTCTCTTCATTAGCAGTCTCCAGAAACATCTCTCCTCTCCCACTCGGCTTAATACCTCTTCGTTTGTAACTCTAGCTACCCATCTGACCTTCATCATTCTCCTGTAACACCACATTTTAAAAGCTTCAATTCTCCTCTTTTCTGCTGCACCAATAGTCCAAGTTTCACATCCATAGAGCGCCACGCTTCAGACAAAGACTTTCAACAATGACTTCATAATACCTAAATCTATATTCGATGTTAACAGATTCCTTTTCTGTAGAAATGCTTTCCTTGCCTGAGCCAACCTACTTTTTATAACCTCTTGGCTTCGTCCATCACTGGTCATTCTGCTTCATAAGTAACGGAAGTCTCCTACTTCCTTTAGTTTTTCACTTGCCAATTTGATGTCCATAGAGGTTTCTGATTTATTTCGGCTGCATTCCAATATTTTTGTTTTACATTTATTAATTTTCATCGTGAATTCCTTCCTCATAGTCCGGTGACTTAACGCCATATATTCAACCAATTGTGCAAATCGAGGTAAAAGCGATTTTATTTTTTAGTTACGTTAAGGGGTCCATAAGGAACGTTTTCAGCCATGGAGGCATTCTGTACACACCCTGGTTAATTTTTTACAGCCCCCCCAAACATGTGATGGGTTAAAATTCGTAATTATTTGTTTATGAGCAAAATTAATAAAATTAGTACCGGTATCATTTCCGATGTTTATGAGGGCAGGGAATTCATATTGACCCCCCTGTAGCGTCGCCCCCTGTCCCCGACAAGAAAAATTACCCCAAAAATGAATTCCTTGCCCTCAAAACGATCGGAAATGATACTCATTTTATTTATTTTCATATAAGAAAATAATTACGAATTTTCAACTCATAAAATAGTCTGAGGGTACGCACCCCATCTCATGTTTGGGGGGCTGTAAAGAATTAACCAGGGGGTGTACAGAATGCCTCCGTGGCTGAAAACGTTCCTTATGGGCCCCTTAACGTAACTAAAAATTAAATTCGCTTTTACCTCAATTTGCACATTACTTCCCTTAATCCGCCGGACTATCAAGACGAAGTCCATACCATTCAAAAAAAGTTCTCTCGGCACGCCGGAAGGCGGAGGTAGATTTCACCGGGCAAACTAGGTGATAGGCTAGAATAGGCAAAATATGCAGGTTTTCGTAGAAGGATCAGAAAGTATTTTACAATTGGAGCTTAATTAACTTTTTTTCGTCTTTCTATGCATATTTTTAACATTTTATTGTCTTATGGAGATGGTAACCTTCTTGTCATTTGGGGTTCATATTTATACTTGTGGTCACACTGTCCTTATGCAAGGTTTGGAACTGATGTGTAACTATCTAACAGTATGTTACTTCTTCACGCAAAATTTTATCTCCCGCAGAGATTTTTGTTGGTTCCTCAGTTTAGTGGCTGCGACAACGTGGTCATGTAACCCCGTGTACATTGCGTGTGTGTAGAATCTGATAAACGGTGTTAATTGTGATGACTGTATTAGTCTGTAATTCAGGTAAGTTCTGCAGACGGTCAATTTTAAGTAGTAGTTCCTAATTTTGTACCATATACTAACGTCAACTACACCTCGCTGTGAACTTTTCTACTAGATGCCACCGCAACCTGCAACTTGCAACGAACGTTGGAACTTCCCCTCCAAAGGAAAGCATGCTGAGGGATTTTTCGCGCTCTTAGAAAATCCGACGACTTTGGCCGGCTTTGAACCAGCGACCTTGGGCATATAAGTTCAGCATGCTACCAGTTAGCCGCTTCCCACAGAGTCAGATGGAAAACTGAATGTGACCTCGTGCAATGGCGTTGCCATGGCAACTTCTGATAGTTCATGCCTCATCAATTTAGAAGCGTTGTCATGGTAACCTCTGATGGCACTTGGCATTTTCTTAAAATTCCGAAATTATTTTTCTCATCCCTTGGCGTAATGGTGGGTCATATCAAAAAATCTTTCAGACAAAAGTTTTAGGTAATTATTAGGGGAATATTTTCCATTTTGTACGGTTTTGATATTGTGCCTATTAAGAGAGATATGATTAATGTTTCCCGAAAAACCCACTTTTTTCCACCCCTTTGGTCAATGGTTGGTACTATCAAAAAACGTTTTAAACATAATTTTTGGCACTTATCCTACACATAGTATGAACTTTGAATGGATTCGATATTTCACGTATTAAGAGAGTTATAGCGATATTTCACTTTTTCGAAAATGCCCCTTATTTCTACCCCCCTTCGACCGATTATGCCCATTAACGAACTCGACTGAGATTTTAAAGGGATGCATATTATGTAAAAAATTCAAAGTGATTGGTGCAAAATTACGGCAGTTATCGTGTCCACAAGAAACTGATATATATATATATACATAAATTATATATAAACTTTTGAACTGACGGTGGTTTTGGGGTCTGGAGGATGTGAAACGCGAAGATATGTCGAAATTTTCCGGAAGTCGAAACATGGTACCCATTTCAATAGTTAGCTTTCTAATGAAATCTACCTATCTCATTCAAATCCTCAGGCGTGTCGGCCAAGATGACGATGTCATCAGCAAATCTCAGAGTTAAATTATTTTTCCTTGAATCTTCAATCCCACCACATTATAAGAATTGAAATAGTCCACTTCGTAGTGTAGTGGCCAGCACTCTTGGACAATTGAGTCGTTCATTTGCAAAACTCGTTTAATCCATGTCGTAAAATTAATTATTCAATTATTTTATTTTATTTTATTTTACTTTATTTTATTTTGTTAAATGTAATTTTATTTTGGATTGTTTAATTTGTTTTGTTTTATTTTATTTCGTTTGCTTTTGTTTTATGTTGTGTTTATTTTTTTTTGTTTTATTTTAGTTTTTACTTTTTATTTTATTTGGTTTTGTGTTATTTGGATTTTGTTTTGTTTTATTTTATTTGATTTTATTTTATTTTGATTTTCCAGAAAACAAACACAAAACCAAAAACAAAAGACTCGAAGCAAAAAGCAAAATTCAAAAGCAAAAGCAGAAAACAAAAAACAAAAACAAAACCAAGAAAGAAAAGCAAACAGTAAAATTCAAAACCGGGTGAGTTAGCCGTGGTCGTTACGGCATGACTGTTGGCAGTCGCTCACATTCTGGAGGCGAGGTGGTTCTAATCCCCCCACCGGCAACCTTGAAGATGGTTTTCTGTGGTTTCCCATCTTCCTTCCAGGAAAATTCCGGGGTTGGTCCCTAACTATAGGCCACAGCCGCTTCCTTCCAACTCCTTGTCCTTACAATCACACTTTCCTCCCCACACAACACTCCACAAGCGACGGTACGTGTAGCTCACCCATTGGGTATCTGCCTCGAAGCAGTTACAAAAACTGGCGAGCCGAACTTGTCCTCGGACACTCCCGGCACTAAAAGCCATACTCTAAAAAAAACGTAAAATTCAAAAGCAAAAGCACAAAGCAAACACAAAACCAAAAACACAAGGCAAAAATAAAAAAGTAGAAAACAACAAACACAAAAGATACGCGAGGCAAAGTCCAGAGAAACGTTTCTCATGAAAATGATTCTTATTTACAAGTGGATTAAACGGGTTTTGCAACTGGACGACTCAATTCTTCTAAATTATTAATTCAGTCAGTAGTAACTAGCCTGCAGTCACCCCTGAGCACCGGGTTTGATTTTCGACTCTGCCAAGAAATGTAATTCTGGTCTGTGGGCTGGAACAGCGTCCACTCCGCCGCGTGAGGCATAACTGAGAAGAGGTGGGTTTTCCGTGGTTTCCCACCTCTACTCCAGGCGAATGACATTGTGGGTCCTAACTTAAGGCCATAGCTGCCTCCTTCCCATTCCTATCCCGAATTTACAAATACACACACTAGTACAGCAATCACAATAACACAGGTATGTATGTATATCGACACCTTAGTAGACCTATTCCCATTCTTCAACGGGAACGAGGATGAGATGCTATGAAAGTAGTTGTAGCAGATGTTTTTTACGGCCGGATGCCCTTCCTGACGCCAACCACAAGAGAGGAGTTAGGTTGGCTAGTTGGTATCTTAGTTTAGGGGCTGCGACAACGCGGTCATGTAGCCCCGTGTACTTTGGATGTGTGTAGTATCTGTCTGATACCGGTGTTAATTGTGATGGCTGTATTAGTGTGTGTTATCTGTGATTCAGGTGGAAGGACTGCAGGCGATTATTTTTTTCAAGAAGTTCCTACTTTTGCTACCAAATGCAACCAACCACGACACCTAGCTGCGGACGTGGCTACTATAAGGTGCGTTCAAAAAGTAACGAGCCGGAGGCTGGAATGCATAAACCGGTGACTACATCGGCTAATAGTGGCGTGTGTAACGAAGTGTGGTTCCGACCAGAGCGTGGAAGGTCACAGCCCGTCGCTAGAGGGCACGCGTGCACGTCAAGTGACGATACGAAGCGAGCAGCAGCATGCATCAATCGTCCAACGCTGCCAGTCGAATTGCAAACAGTGACATGGAGGCGTCAACCGAAGAGCAAAGAGGTGTTGTTCGGTTTCTGACAGCGGAAGGAGTAGGGGGAACGGACATTCATCGCCGAATGTCACAAGTGTACGGCGAACAATGTCTGTCCCTTGCAAGGGTCAAGGCGTGGCACAAGCGCTTCAGGGAAGGGCGGGTGTCGTTAGCCGATGATGCCCGGTCTGGGGCACCCCCTTGCATTATCGATGACAACGTCCAGCTGGTTGATGCACTCATTACCCAGGACCGCCGAGTGACAGTGAACGCCATAGCCGCCGTGGTCGCTCCACGACAATGCACGACCTCATACGGCCAACACAGACGCGGCACTCCTGCAGAAATTCAATTAGGAGGTTCTCGGTCGCCCTCCTTACAGTATGACCTCTCTCCCTGTGATTACGCCATGTTTGGTCCGCTGAAAAGGGCTCTGCGGGACCAACGATTCACCTCGGACGCCGACGTCCAGCTGTATGTGTGGAACTGGTTCACATCGCAGCCCAGGAAATTTTATGAGACAGCCATTGACTGCCTCGTGTCACAGTGGGACAAGTGCCTCAACAGCCAGGGCCAATACTTCTAACATACAGGTACTGGGTTCTGTAATTATGCCTCCGGCTCGTTACTTTTTGAACGCACCTTATAAATGCCATCGCAGTCAGCACCTGGCGGCGAACGTAGGAACTAATATAGCGTTATCAAATTAACCTACAAATTTTAGCTTTCACAAGTGTAGTTAGTGGAAGGTTCTTTTTCATGCCATAAATCTATGACATGGGACCGCCGGCTTTACTTTCCCTCCGAAGGAAGGCATAGGCTACTGGGGATTTCTAACGCTCTTAAAAAATCTGACGACTTCGGCCGGGTGAGAGGAGTTAAGGGGAGATTAAATTAATGAAGATGAGTGAAACTGGGCACGGAATTGGTAGGAATTGGCCGTGGCCAAGGTACTGTCCCAGTATTTGCCTGTAGTTGAAAATGGGAGACAATGGAAAACCATTTCAAGGAAGGCCGACGGTGGGGCTCCAATCCACATCTACCGAGTCCGCAGATAGCATGGCTCCATATCCTAGCGCTGCGGGTTAGCGAGCGTAGCTACCGCTGTCGGGTCACACAATAGCACAGGTATTCACACAAAATTTCATACACACACAAATACACAGGGCTACATGACTACGATGTCACAGCCCTTAAAATAAACAACAACAACACATATTTTGAGCATTTTAGTTTAAATTTTGACAAGATACAGTAGGCCTACATTTTATCTGGGTGGAGTTTCAAACACGGGATTTCTAAATAGTGCAGTGTATTCCCGGAACAGGCAGATAGCAGGTTTAGAAGACTTGATTCCGAGAAAGAGCCTCTGAGAGGATGTCGCATTGAGTAAGATGCCAGCCCAGGAGATAAACAAGGAAACGTCGTCCAGCATATTTGAACAGATTGGTCACACTGCAGTGAAGTGCGGTTCCTGTTAGGTAGTGTCTTCTAACTTACGCCAATAGATACCAAAAAGCATGCAAATACTTCGTTTCTTGGGTTCTTTAAAGAAAAGCGAGTGAGCACTGTGTCCCATACTACAGTAGGCCTACTACCATACTGAATGAATATTGAGAAGTTAAATAATACTCCAATATCCCTAAAATGTATAGATTTTTAGGTTGCATATTTTGTACTTTTTCAAGTAAATATGTGCTCACTCTCAGCTGAAGATTAAGTCTCAGAATTTGATGAGCTGTAATAAGAGTATTAGCAACCCGCCCCGGCTTCGCCCAGGAACAGTTATGAATGCAGGGTCATAGGCTACTTTTAACCGAGGTCCTTATAAGATTTCCTTATACTGTATACGACATTAGTCGTTTTCTCTCCAGCAGTGAACACGAAAGCTAGCTCGTAAACTGTCGCCTCAGTAATTGAATGGATATTGTTGGAAGAAATGGAAACGTAAAAACACTTATAATGGGCGATGTATTGAAGATAGACATTATGCTCTCCCGGACTTTTTTGTAGAACTTTTCATGCTGAACAATTCTTACACTCATAGTATATAGATATTTTTAATGGTTTGCCCAGCGTAAGCTTAAAAAGCGCATGTAGGCCTACACCAGGGTTTTTTTCGACTTTTTCACTAAAATCGTTACTGCTTGGCTTCCTTTAATCATAAATAAATTATTTTCTACAAAAACCTTCCTCGAGATATCCTTTACAGAATGGTGAAAACCACATCAAAATCCATCCAGTGGTTCTCGAGATTACCAGTGACATCCAAGAATCGGGGACTTTGCTTTATACTAAGTAGAGCTTTGGGCACTGAAAATTTTTCATATTATGTAAGAATGATTGTGAATGATACAATATTAATTTTCAATATGGCAACACTTAAAAATGGCTTCAAAGCTCTCTATAAATTAAGCGTTACTTCCTATCTCTGATTTCGACCTGGGGTCAGCCATCGCTCCCGACAGGACTCAATCCTGTAATTGACAATCATGTCTCAATCACTATCATGTATTGTGATTGCCCCAAGTGATGTCTTGCAAGCTGGAAGGGAATGTTGGTTGCCATGGTGCGAATCCCCCCTCTGTTGTAACAACCAATGTGAGCCCGGTTTACAAGTGCGCATGAGCGAAACGGTTCGGGAATTCTTTCCCCTTGCGGGTGCATTCTCCATTAACCAGATCCCACCATGCGTAATCAAAGCTATGTTCAAGCGTATTGCTGCCACTTGAGGGCAAATGTGGATGGCTTACTAGGCTATGGTGTACTATATGATTCAAACCCTCCTTGTCAAGCACTAAAGAATGTAGTTTAATTACTGCTTATACGTATATGTTTCGGTGTTCAGTGACACCCTTGTCAGTGTAGATTGAATTAAAATAATCTTTAAAATTTCTTCTTTCTTTATTCGTGTCAGAAGTATCAGTATGAATATTGAATACAGAATATCTATATTTCTACCATACATATATACAGGTCTATTATACAAAACAAATCAAAATACTGAAGCATCAAAATTTGAGCTAGATGATTTTTGCCCAGTATTGGGCGACGTCAATAGCGCTGGAGGAGGCTGCAATCAAATATTTCATAGTGCACTTTGACGGACATAAGTCACATTGGCATAAATGTTGGATTGTCTGCAGCTCTCCACAGTCACAGAGTGATGAGTCGCTTGAGAAACCCCACTTCCGTAGATTTACTCTTGTTCTGTCTACTCCTGTACGGAGTCTGTTAAGGGCTTTCCAGGTTGTCCACTTCTCCTGGTGTCCACATGGAAGACTTTCCTTCGGCTCCATCCATTTGGAAAGGTGGTTAGTTCTTTCTTTCCATATCTTGATCCTAGCATTCTCTGCTCTCCCTTGAAGCTTAACTGATGTGCGGAGAAAACACTTTCTAGATGTCAGCCTCCGTGTAGCAGGATGGTATCCATAGAGGGGATGTGCTTCTGGAGTAGATGATTGGAGCCTCTCTTTGTTAGCTGCTACCTCCCTACGAATCTCACCAGGAGCAATACCAGCTAGAAATTGGATCTTCTCAATAGGTGTTGGTTTTAAGCATCCTGTAATGATCCTGCAACTTTCGTTGAGAGTGATATCGATATGCTTCGCATGGGCTGATCTGTACCAAGCCGGGGAGGCATATTCGCCTGCAGAGTAGCATAGAGCTGGACCTGATGTTCTGATTGTTTGTGGTTGTGTTCCCCAACTGGTTCCTTTCTTAAAACTAATTTTACAAAGATAAAAGAGAAAATGGATATCATTACAAATCACTAGAGAAATGTAATTAAAAAGGAAGCTCACAAAAAGAATTAGAAACCATATGAATAAATAAGAGTAGAATGTATATAAAGGTACCTTAAAGGACTGCTTGGAGATAAATATGGTTCGATTATAGTGAATGGGACGTCGCTGCTATACGATGTATCTTCCAGTTATAAAGGGCGCCCGAGAATGTTCTCCGCAGTGGGTACGTGCAGCTGTGAGTGGTTCAAGCATGAGTTTAGTTGGCTGCACTGCACTGTGTCCTTCAAAGCGGGACTCCCCCGTGTGAGCTGTCAGTGTGTATTGCGATAAGCGAGCGAGCATGCATGTCTTCAGTAAATATTACAGTAAGCGAGCGTTCAGATAGATTATTGGAAGAGTGCAACAGTATACAGGCGGTAATGTTGTTTTTGCTGGAATACGTTTTTCGCGAAGGCGATCGGTTTACAGAAAATGTAAAATTAAGATCTCAGGCGCGGTTTCCTAATTCTAAATGTCCAAACCGTGATACCGTTCGGGATTTGGTAAGTAAATTTCGTGTGACTGGCTCAGTTCACGATGTACCGGGAAAAGGCAGGCCTACGCTTTTAACAGACGAAAAACTTGATGAAATCTCCGATATAATGCTGCTTAGTCCAAGTAAATCAACACGAAAATTAGCTCAACAAACAGGAATCTCTATGTCGACAGCACTTAAAGCTGTAAGAGACAAGCTTCAGTTTTTCCCTTATAAAGTTACAGTGGTTCATGAATTAAAACAAATTGATTACGGAAAAAGAGTGATGTACTGTGAATGGTTCCAGCATCTGTTATGAATGACTGTGGTGAGTACAAAGTTTACCGTTTATTTGTTATGATGCAAGCGGCAGCCGTGCTACCAACGTAACTTCTGTAGCTAGCTCTCGCAGACTCATGTAGGCGCTGCGGAGAACATTCCCGGACTCACTGTATCATATAGCTACATATAACGACATGTAATAATATTTAGCCTACTTTTCGCATTTTGCAAAAATGAGGAAAAAGTAGACTTATGAGATCGATCCGGGAAAATGTGTGTCTGTCTGTCTGTCTGTCTGTCTGTCTGTCTGTCTGTCTGTCCTTCTGTCTGTCTGTCTGGCTGTGTGTGTGTCCCCCCCCCCCCTATCAACTCCTAAACGGCTGCAGAAATCAAAACCAAATTTAGTATGAGTAAAGATGTGCACCGGAATAGCTCACGTCCATATTTGAAAATGATGTCAGTGCTACCAACTGCTGAAAAAACGCACTAGAAATTTGACCTCCATGTTGGATATCTTGCAAGGTATGCATGGGAGCTATTCCAAAATTGGCACACATGTAGATAATACTATTTCAGTTTAATTTCCAGGAGGCCAACCATGACAGTGTTGCCAAAATAATTTTAAGCCTTCTGATAGGTCCAATGTTTAAATGCATATAACTTCTACACTATCAATTGGATTTCAACCAAATTTTGTATGTAATATCTGTACATAAACATATATGACTGAGCGTATTCTTAAGAGCCACCAGGGCTGCCAACTGTTAATAATTGCTCTCTCTTTTTTTTATCCAAATACCAATATATCAGAAAGTATGCAAGCCAACAGCTTTAAACTATGCACACGTATATTCTGACATTTTAGATTAATTTGGAGTAACTTATATACGTCAGTTCTACCAACATGATTATAAGCCTGCTGATAGTACCAATTTTTAAATACATGTAACTTCTATACTATCAGTTGGATTTCAACCAAATTTCGTATGTGCTACGTGTACCAACACAGATATGACTATAGGTATTGTTAGGAGCAATCAGGGCTGCCAACTGTTAATAAATGCTGTCTATATTATTTTACCCTAATATCAATATATCTGAAAGTATGCAAGCCAACAGCTCTATACTTTGCACACGTATAGCACCTGACATTCTAGATTAATTTGGAGTAATTAATACTAGGCAGTGCTGCCAACATGATTCTATGCCTGCTGATATGTCCAATTTTAAAATACATGTAACTTCTATACTAACAAATGGATTTCATCCAAAATTGGCACAACAAGATATCATAATATTTCAGATTATTTCTGACCAGCACACGCATGGTATTGTTGGCAATATGCTTTTACGCGTGCTGATAGATCCAGTGTCTAACTGCATGTAACGTCCATTGGACTGCAACCAAATTTTGTATTCTGTACCTTAAGAGATGGAACTAATAATATATTCAGTCACCAGGGCTGCCAACTGTAGTGCTCTATTAGGCTACATTATACCAGGTATAGTTTGAACTAATTAGATTTTTCAATATTACCAACTTAACTTCGTCATTATTCTAGATAGGTTCATATTCTGTAGAATAATCATTGGCATGAAAAGTAGGCTGTATAGTTCTTACCGGAACTTCTTGTTTTATTGTTTAAACGTTATAGCAAACTCGCTACCTGTATGCCCCTAGGGTTATGCCCTAGTATAGATCTCAAGTCAGGGGTAAATATAGAGAGGCATAAAAGCTTTTTACTTTTTTAAACTTAACTATAATGCACGGTACCCCTTAAGAAGGGAGAGTAGACCTTTTAGGTGTATTTGTCATCCAAGTTTGCAAAGCTTGTTAATACACCTGCAATTAGAGTTTACGTATAGCTTTATAGAGAGCAGAAATGTGGCCACTATCTTGGAACCTTTTGATCACACCTCATAGGTTTGGTTAAGTTAACATTTAAACTGTACATCATATAAAGGTGTATGATGGCTTAAACGAAAAGTCTCTCTGTCCTTTATTCCGACGACTTCGGCCGGATTTGAACCCGCTATCTTGGGCATAGAAGCTCAGCATGCTACCAACTACGCCAACGAAGCCGCATAGATGCTTTGTGTATAAGAGTCTTCAGAAGAGTCGCTTGGTGGGTGTGATAGTGAAGACAGGCGAGGTAGAGGTGATTATTATCTATCACAAGAGCTCGGTGGCGTAGTTGGAAGCATGCTGAGCTTCAATGCTCAAGGTCGCGTGTTCAAACCCGGCCAAAGTCGTCGGATTGTTTAAGAGCGTTAAAAATCCCTCAGTATGCCTTCCTTCGGAGGGGAAGTAAAGCCGGATGTCCCATGTCATAGATTTATGGCATGATAAAGAACCTTCCACTAATTACACTTGTGTGAAGTTAAATTATAGGTTATATTTGACTAAAGCTCTTAGGTTCCAACGTTCGTTGCCAGGAGCCGACTCAAGTGGCATCTAGTAACAAAGTTCAGTTGGTCGTTGACGGTGGCGTTTGGTAGCAAAAGTTGGAACTACTTGAAAATCGAATGTCTGCAGTCCAATGCTTGAATTAAAAACAGATAACATACACTGATACAGCCATCACAATTAACACCGGTTATCAGGCAGATTCAACACACATCCAAAGTACACGGGGCTAAACTGAGGAACCAACCAAGAGCGAGGGCAGGGTTTTGAAGCCCAGATGTTATGAATGTTGAGGGTTAAGCTACGGAGCGCTTCGTCTTGAGCCATAACGAGCAGTGGTAAGAAGAAGTAAATTACTTGTGTGCCTCCTCTAAGATTCTCTTTGTCGCGGAGTGTTTTAATTTTGATAAAGTGTGCTGCTCCCGGTGGAGGCGGGGGTAATTACCGTGAAAAAGATGTGGCGCAGAGCACTCTTGCTTTATCTCAAGTCAGACTTTCTTCCAACACAAGTACAAACAGTTCTTATCCAGTAATTACCTTCTTGTAGTTGAAACATAGCCTAGATATGGCTTTAGGCTATACTGTATATAGGCCTACCTTTGGAGCTGTCACATCTGTCGCGTAATAATACTCAACGCTGCAGCAAGTTCGGAGATCGGAAGTTTGAATCTCGACGTTGACGGTGGTTATCCCGGTTTATCCACACTCCCTCCAGGCAAATGCCGGGATAGTGCCTTAATACAAATCCTTGGGCTCCTACCCCATCGCTGTTCTACTACAGAAAATGAAAAATCCACAACTTCCAGTCGACCGACCGGGTCAGGGATTGGAATGAATGAAGACACCATATAGGATATGAAATGTGCCGGCTGCCGAAGCCTGTCGCACTCCCCTGGGGCAATGAGTAAATGAATGGCAGATGATATTAAATGATATTGGAGAGTGTTGTTGGTATGAAACTGTGACAGGGAAACCCGGAGTACCCGGAGAAAAGCCTGTCTGCCTCTGCTTTGTCCAGCACAAATCTCACAGGGAGTGACCGGGATTTGAACCACGGGCCCAGCGGTGAGAGGCCGGCGTGCTGCCGCCTAAGCCACGGAGGCTCTCTGTCCTACTACAGATGTGATCAAGTTATTACAATAGCAGTAGAGTTTCGAATGACCCCCTTGTGGTGTAGCAGCTAGCATTCTTGGCTGTCGCCCGGAGGTCCGGGTTTGATTCCCGGCTCTGCCATGAAATTTACTTCTAGTCTGAAGCCTGGAACCGGTTACACATAGCCTCGTGAGGTAAAACTGAGAAGAGGTGGTATCAAATCCCACCTCGACCATCCTGGAAATAGTTTACCGTGGTTTCCCACTAACGAGGCTGAGTGTACCCCGTTCCAGCCCTCACACCTGAATTAACTTTATTTATGGAGCTGGAAATTGAAAGCAAGATCTCTGGATCCGAAGTCCCAATGCGTTACCCCCTCCCCTCCTCCCAAGACCTCAGAAAGTGTCCTCTATCAAAGCCATACCGGTCACCAGAACTGCATAAGCGATTATATATAGCCTGAGCCTTGGGGCAGATGATTTCGTAGTTCCGCCCCTTAAAACCTCAATAACTAACTAACTAGCCTTTTTGAGAGAGAGAGAGAGAATTATTCAGGGTATTGCAACGAAAGATCTGTTTTACAAACATGTGAAATATTTTGAGTAGTAGGGTACACGTTCTTTTATATGTTGTGGTACAAAACGGTCAACTCTTTCCTCTCCCTCTCTCCCTCCCCCCCCCCCCCCCCCCCACACACACACACTGAAACGGGATCTATTTGCCCTCACTTTTGCGGGACAAATGTAATGGTTTCTTACTAGCTCTGCCTTGCACTTTGAAATATTTACTCTGACTAAGATATGTTGTTTTAATGGGCGCCAAGACCTCAACGCTATGTTGAAATCTAAATTTATATTTAACAACACCTAGCTCTGGTAGAACACCTTCAAGAATCTTTTCACTCAGATCGTGGTATGATTTGATCATTAACCCAACAAACAATTGTATCAGGAGAAGGAATTGGTCTATATCTAATGCTACCTACTGAAAGCAAAGATTGCATGGTTAAAAGAAACTGATTGGCTGACCCACCACGCGCTACTTCCCCACCTCCGGGTCATTACACTCGGCGCGGCGATGATGTCGATTACCGGTCCAGGCCATTTCGCCTTTTCTTGAAGCAGCAACCCAGCTTGCGTCATGCTACTCGACAAGATTAAGCCTGTAGCCGAATTCTCCGTGACTCATCTCTCTCAAAATACCCTAACTGACAAAACTCCGTAAAATTCCGTAATCATATACCGTAATTTTCTTACGATAATGTTGTTCGTAATAATTTGCTTGATAGTGTTTTCTATAACATAGAAAACCTATCTGATTACTTATAATTTTATAAAAAATGCTCCAAAGAAATACCTTAATAATAATAATAATAATAAGTTACATGAAAACTTCTCTTGGCTGAACAATTTGCCGCGTAAATAAATATAGAATGGCTTCCTACTGACTTATGCCAGTGGCGTAAAATCCCCTCGAAAAACACGTTACAACACACACAAGAAATGTCATAACCGGAGACTCGACGGCTAGACTTTTATGGACTGGAAAGTCAAACAGTCTCAAATGAATGGATTTTCATTATTATCACTTGATAACGGACCCTTACTGAAACATGATTAGATACATTCCTGTGTTGCTGTATGATAAGTTTTCCATGACTGTAAATGACGTATTAATGTACAAGTTGACAAACGATATACCTAATGTTTTGTGTATACAGGTGTGGTTTCAGAACAGACGAGCGAAGTACCGTAAGCAAGAGAAACAACTACAGAAAGCGTTGGCACCGTCCGTCATCCCGACATGCAACGGGGCGATGATGAGGAACATCTACCCTACAGCGAGCAGGGGGTATCAGCCGTACCCTCATCCCAACACCATCAACACCATGAACCGCTACCCGCAGGTCAGTACCTTCTTGTAGTGCATTAACGTTCGGAACTTAAGGACAAAGTATTTTTATTTTATTTTTTATTTTTGTCTGAGCTTATGTTGCTCGAAATTTGAAAAATAAGTGCGAATGAAGGGTCCCTGGACCCGTTTAAATCAATGTTATTTTGCCTATAAGTGCATATTTTGGCCATTCTTATGGTTTTTGTCATATTTTGCTCACTTTTGTGATAATATAAAGTCATATTTATTTATTTATTTATTTATTTATTTATTTATCTATTTATTTATTTGTGTATTTATTTATTTATTTATTTATTTATTTATTTATGTATTTAATCTAGCCTATATTTGTTTACATTTTGACAAGATAGGGCTTCATATTATCGGAGTGGAGTTCTAACACGGGATTTCCAAATGGTGCAGTAAATATATTTTTCTGTATTCCCGAAGTACGCAGATAGCAGGTTTAGAAGACCTGATAGCAGGTTTAGAAGACCTGATAGCAAGAAAAAGCTTCTGTACTAGTAAGATGTCACCCCAGGAGACAAATTTAGCTCAGAGCTATTATTAAACAAGGACACTACGAGTTTTACCTTGATGGGTCCGGTAGGTATTGTAACCCCATCAGTTGGTAACCTATGACTAAATGTGTCTGCTGTATTATTGCGTTTTGTGGTAGTAATACCCTAATACTTGCTACATATCCATAAAATACATAGATATCTCGTTTTTAGGTCATATTTAGCTATTTTGTCGGGCACATTTGCTTGCATATACTGATCATAAATTGTATCACCTCGTGAGAGGGCTTCTTTGGGATAAGCAAGTTCCTTTAAGATCAAAACTAATACTCTACAAGAACTTCTTTGTTCCCTCAGTATGCCTTCCTTCGGAGGGGAAGTAAAGCCGTCGGTCCCATGTCATAGATTTATGGCTTGTTAAAGAACCTTCCACTAATTACACCTGTGTGAAGCTAAATTACGTTAAAAGTGCAAACAACGCTCAGATTCCTACGTTCGTCGCCAGGAGCCGACTGCGGTGGCGTTTAGTAGCCATGTTCTGAACTAGTAGTCGTCGACGGTGGCGTTTGGCGGCAAAAGTAGGAACAACTTGAAAAATTCAAAATCTCCAGTCCTTACATGAATTAAGAAACAGATAACACACACTAATACAGCCATCACAGACAGATTCTACACACACCCAAAGTAGCCTACACGGAGCTACATGACCGCGTTGTAAACTGAGGAACCAACCAACCGAACTTCTTTGTACCTGTTACTACATATAGCTTAGAAACCTGTACCCAATCCAAGAGAAATACCAGCAAACTACAAGCAGTGGAGATGAAGTTTTTAAGAACTATGATTCAGAAGACAAAGAGAGACAAAATAAAAAATGATATGATACGCCGTCTTGTCCAAGTAGAACAATATCTTAATGAGATCTGTGTTGAAGCCAGGCTGAAATGGTTGGGCCATCTCAAATGAATGGACACACAAAGAACAGCTAGAGTGTGGTTTGAGAAAGAACTGAAAGGCAAGAGACCAAGAGGTCGACCGAGGAAGAGATGGATCGACCAGGTTAGAAATGACCTTGCAGGGAGAGGTCTGGATGTAGAGAAAATCATGGAGGAGGAAACATTCTTGGAAAGAACTAAATGGAGAGTGCTCATTCACAGCACCCAGGAAACTGGAGCCGGTTCATGACGATGATCATCATATACAGTATATTCTTTCTTCGATTTCGGATATTACGGAAGGTTTTAGGCAACAGGTGGCCAGGTACGATTGGCATACATTGAATAACTCTACACCAAGATAGAACCAATAAGGTCGTTCATCAGAAAGAAAAGATTGTTGTTCTACGGGCACATATTCCGTATGAATGATGAGATGACCGACTAACTAAAAAATTCTGGCATTTCACAAAGTGAAATACAACAAAATGGAGATGGTTCCAAGAATGTGAGAAAGACCTGATTCAAATTGGTATTCCAGAGTCGAAAATCCACGACAGATTTAAATTTCGACAAATGGTTAAAATCTGTCAGAATTTTGAAGAGGTTTGTTAGTTATTATTGTTTTAAGGGGAAGAACTACGAGGTCATCTGTCCCTAATTTTGAAGAGGAATCTGAGCCCAGGAGACGGAGAGGGCCTCTACCAGAAGCACGAAAGAAGGCATTGATCGATGAATTCAAGAAATACTGGGAGGATGTCAAGGCTGGTAGAAAGGAAGCTGAAGCTTGTGGTTCAACGTGACCGTTAATCTGGCGATCATAAGCCACGGGACCTCCTTCTTACGTGGAACCCGAACCACAGGACATGGCATTTCACTCCGAAAATCTCACATGCATTGATTGACCGGCAATCGAACCTGGTCCACCTTGGTGAGAGGCATACAGCTTGACCACTGAGCCACCACGCCCCAAGGCCAGTAGAATAACAAGATCTAGACACAAATGAAACTGATTATTAATACGCTGTTCATAGAGGGTTATTTCATATGTAATAATACTAATTAGGGAATCTGTGCGCGAAATCTGACATGTACACCCGGCTTTACTGTTATGCAGGCTTCGTGTTTATTTGTTAAAACGCACATTTCTCACAATTGTCGATATTTATGAAATCAGATTAAAATTCGTCACTGCTGCGGGTTATTCTCTTTCTTTTCAATACACGATCGGTTACTTGTAGTCGCCCCATTTGTATAGACCATCCGCCTGACTTTACTGTTATGCGGGATAATGCGACACAGTTCTAGAAGGGGCAATTGTCTTGCTTTTTAAACACACTTTATAAACAAATAAATATATATCCGTTGACTTTTCAAGAAATGCAAGACTTTTCTGTACTACTGAAACGATTTCGAAGATTTTTGTACAATCAGTGCCTTCTAACTCCCTCTGGTTTAAGAGATTGAGTTTTGCGAAACATTCATCGTTAGCGTTTTATATATTGTGCCCGTCAGAGGAGCTGCCAGGACAGCCAACAACCGAAATGACTTCCCTAACATCTCATCCGCCGGACTTAATTGCCGAGAGGATCAGGTGAACTTCCAAACAGGCCATAGCGGCACGAGAATCCATCATCCACGGGGATCGTGGTACATGGTGACAAAGGTCATAGACTGCCTAAGGAAAGGTTCACCTTAAAAGCTATACTGAGAAAAGAAACATCCAGACTTATGTAAAACATCGTGAAGATTTATTTTAAAATCAACAAACCCCTATCCTAGTTCGTAGGGTTTCCATCGGCTAATCCGCAAGCTAATAAATAATCAAAAATAAAGAGCTGGTCCCTACCTGAGAAGTTACAGTAAACCCTCGCGAAAGATCTATCTCACAATAATCAAAGCAACAACAGCAACACTAGGGAAAATGGTACGGCGAAACCCTAGGTCAAGTTTCAAGATCAAGCTAATATCGGAATTTACATTTAACAGGGCAGCAAAACAAATCTGAATTAGGATGATACCATCTCCACATTTACATTTAATATTAATTCATCTAGCTAAGTCCTACCAATTAATTACAAAATTTACGGCGGTGACGTCCGTAATATCAAACAATTACAATCAAAGCTATGTGACAAGCCATAAAAAATATCTAAGACACTCTTACAAACTGGGTGCTAATCAGCACACAAAAGGTGACATAGAGGATTTGTACACTTTTACATCAATAAATCAATAAATACAAGACCACAGTTTTATTCAAAGCCTACCTACACCTTGGTTTACTGTTTGTAAGCCATAGTCATTTAACGTGTGTAATTACGGTGACGACTGCGTAGTGAAGACTACGTCTAACATCGTATGGCCTGCTCTCCACCAGCTACGAACTAAAGGTTCGAGCAAGCCTCTGTCGCTACAAAAAGTGTCAGCTGTCCTAAAGTCATTTCCTCCAGGAAATACTTTCATTGGCACGGCTATGTCAGCAGGTTCCAAATGCAAATTAACAAGGTTAAATAGAAAGGATTCGTTAGTTATATTTTGTTTATCAAAATTATGCGTTTTATTATTAAGATGTCGGTTTAAATTATCGTTGGTTTATGGCGAATAACAGCTGACTAGCCTGGCACCGTCTCTGAGAGATCATCTCTGCCAAAGAGCCTCGACTCAAAAGTCGGAATACAATCATCGAGCAATAACAACTCGGACACACAATAACACAAGTTACCAGCGGCGCGCAGCTCGCGTTCAATAACTCTGGGACGGGACTGGACACATCAGTTACCCTCCCTAAATATCTGGTCGACGGGAACAGTCCCGGACATGGTACACAAAATACCTTCACACATGAAAAACCCTCATCACGGGGCTAGCCTCCAACATAAAATAAGAATCCTGACATAACTGTACTCGTCGAAACAACGGTACACGCAAAAGGCGTTTAACTAACAAATGACAATCTAAAGAACATGTGAGCAGATACAGAAATGGACTCTGGGTTCCATGAGCTATCAATGCAATGAAAAATAAATGAATGCTACAAGCATTCTGTCCTGTGTTAACATAAGTCTGTCTCACTTGGAAGCAAGCGCTCTCACTCGTGCGCTGGGAAATATTCACAAACCTGTCTGAGTCACAGCAAGTTGCAGGCTCCCTGCACTATTAGACACAACACGTTGACTGGGCCGGCAATTCAGGCAAGAAAATAACTATGAAACTGGCCTCATAATAATACCTTTACCATAGGTTATAAACATCAAAGAATGTGTGCATTAAGAGCACGCTATAAAGCTGAATACAAACATATAACTCTGTCTTTCATAGCAAAGACGTTTAAAAGATAGCAATGTCACTCATTGCTGGAGCTCTTTGCTCTCAAAGATAAAATACTTCATTAGTTTCTTGTATCAAACATTCAAATATTCACGTGTCATCACACTTGACACAAACAAAATAATATTATGGCGCAAACTCCACTCTGCTGGATTTGCTTAATGATACGTTGGGAACTGGTTTCGATGCTAGGCTACAACGAAACATCCCTTTTGCTTGCAAGGTCTACACTTGACCTGGATGGCTTCTGAGCACATCCTGAATGAAATATAAATGCAGTTACGAAACTGGTAATTACAGTCGATTACCTAAATGATACGACTTCTCTAATGAAGTCAGGGGCGTAACATTGACTGCAGTTAACGAATTATGATCATGGCATCAGTTTGCCGTAACAGGAGTCTGCTAAGACTCGAAAATCACCCCAGATAGGGTTAAACAAAGTAGCCTTGGAATGACTACGGTCACGTTTAGCAATAGACAGGAATTGGCGTCCTATGACGTCCATCAGGTTGCACCAGGGTTGAACAAAATTTCAAACCCAAGGGTGGCTCACAATCACTGTGGTTAAATAACATCTAATTATACTAATTACATTCCCTACCTATGAAATGGCTGTCACTAAGTTCGGCTGATTTACAATCTACACTAATCTAAATACACCACCAATGACTAGAACAAAGAAGGGTTGTACAAACTCACGATATGAAGGAGGCCACACTTAGCTCTCTGTCCAACGACAAGGGTTGAACAAAAGCACCTCTGGCTTTCAGGATTGGCATCGTCCGTATCAGAACTTCCATCTTGGCTCTCCTAAAGACCAGGGTTCGGTCTGTCCCTGTAGTTGACATCGTGAATGGGTTGGACATGCCTAGGAAAGGCATCCTCGATTCCTTCCTTCTCGTTCGACGTTCTTGAAGTTCCAAATCATGCTCGTTCCATCCGAGACATCTCCCTCATACCATAACGGTACTTAGCCCATTGTCTCCGACTCGAACATTGTGTTATAAATGTCGAACACGTGGTCGGTAATATTAGACATCGTGTATTTCATTAGTACTTGAAAATTGCGGTGTGCTTTGTGGCTATCACAGGCGTTACACATATATCTAGCAACACAGTCTCTACACTTTGCAGATATCATTAATAAATGGCCATGCACTGATCTGCTGGTTCACACGTGCACAGACTCTACTTTTGCAATCACGTGGCATCCGTGAAATTGGCGTCGAATTCATGCGGATAAATCCACTGCAGTAATTTATATACGATGCGTATTCAGTGTAACACTCGTTTAATGCAACGTTATCACGATTACATGTATATTTAACACTAGGCTTCAGCCCTCCACAAATCACGTGGGTACAAGAAATGTGGTGCTACAGAATCGTAGAAAATTCACAATATGTTTCAAATAAGTTCACAATGATATTTGCGCTGATCACTACACTTTACAAATCGTGATGCACAGTACGATGGTGCTCGATGACACTTGATAAAAATTCCTCGCTATAAAGCGGACTTTTCCCACGTCTTACACGACGGGTATTTCAACACGCCTCCACCGGGCGGATTCTCAAGACGTAGTGCACGGAACTGCGTTCCCCGTGGAATGAAGTCGTCAAACTAAGTCGTTGGGCGACTATTTACATCCCTTCTTGCGTATCTGCAATTGTATTACCGTACCTTAAAGTGAAAAAAAAAACATTCTCCAAAATGTTTCAAAAATACTGAATGACGAAATGGAATATTCTGAGTCTCGTAGAAAGATAAAGTTGATCAATAAGACCTCAGATAAATAATTAGCCGACTTCATCAAAGTCAAAAGAGCGATCCTCCGCTACTCCAAAGAGAATAGTATAAGCTCTCAGCTTCTGGTTGCTTTCTGGGTGTGTTCAAAGGTAATACATCCCATCATAAATGTGTTGTCATGAAAAATACCACATGAACCTTAGCTCAGCGGGTTCAATATATGATGATATAGTACATTATGCAACGAGCCTATAATGGCTATAATTAGGACACGAGTATGTTTACAAAACGAGCGTATGCGAGTTTTATAATTTCCATATGAGTGTCTTAATTACCATTATAGGTGAGTTGCATACGACTGTTTATGTTCGACTATAATTATTATAACTATTTTATGTTCGAAGATAAATATTCATAAATATCTGTCGAGATTTCGCCAGTTTTATGTACTGAACAGAGCGCATGAGACGCAGAGAATGCCTTGTATTTGACCATGGCCTTCTCGATTACCCCACTATGACACTAGGCGACGCAGTTTAGAAGGCCTTGGAACTCTACGCAGGTGCGATGCTAACCTTATCTAATTGGTCACACAACTGTTTCTTGAGCTGTGATTGGTGGGAGAAACTGTTTCATAATGAAAAATAGTGTTATAATGACCATCATTATGATACAGTTTTCTGACACATAATAGTCAGGGTCGAACATAAACTTCGTAATAAAAGAGACTCAGCAGCACAACGTCCATATGAAAGAATACTGGAGGAAGAGGAAGCTTAAGACGAAGAAGAAATGAAATTGTAGCGTAATCCTTAGTGGTCTATTCGCAAATACAATTTTAAACAAGATGTTCAGTAAAGAACATATAGCCTACTTTCTCCTAAATGCATGGGTATTGTTATAACTCTTTGTCCTTTTCAAGGAGTATAATCGAATGTCGGTTGTAGTAGCTTGTTGAAATACAACGTGTTATACGGATATTAAACAAGAATATGAGGTGCCCTTTGCTAGTGCTACCTCTGTACAAAATTTCATTCAATTCGTATTCACCGTGTCTGAATTGATTTGGTGAATCAATTTGCACACATACATGGCCGTTATCTGCAAACTATTGGGCTGATGACCTTGTAGTTCATTCACAAGATGCTTCCCACAAAAAGGTATGTTGTTGCAAAATTTGGTTGAGATCAAATAATTAGGTTGGTCGTAATTTTATTTAAGCTTTTAACATTTGGGTGGCCGCCATTCCGTTTCCATCAATATGGTGGCGATATAAAACATGACACTGAGGTGCCCTTTGCTAGTGCTACCTCTGTACCAAATTTCGTTCAATTCGGTTTCACCGTGTTTGAATAGATAGGGGGAATCGATTTGCACACATACATGGCCGCCATCCACAAATTGTTGGGCTGATGACCTTGTAGTTTGGTCAAACGATTCTTAATACATAAAGGTATAATGTTGCAAAAATTGGTAAGAGATCAGATGATTAGGTTGGTCGTAATTTGATTTAAGCTTTTGACATTTGGGTTATCGCCATTACGTTTTTGTCAAGATGGCGGCGATATAAAACATGACACTGAGGTGCCCTTTGCTAGTGCTCCATCTGTAACAAATTTCGTTCAATTCGGTTTCACCGTGTTTGAATTGATAGCGGGGGACAGACATTCAGAGTACACACACTCACACACAGACTCACACACACAGACAGATACACAATTTTTCGCCCTGTGTTGATCTCATAAGTCTACTTTCATTTTTTGCAAAAATAGAAAGTAGCCTAAAAAGATACCCAGCGTAGTATTTTGCAGAGTTAATCAAAATACTCAGAAAATGCATTTAGGTACAAAATACACTAACAAAATCCCTGAAAATACAAAACACAAAATATTATTTTAAAATACCATTGAAAGTACCAAATTCGTCCAGTGAAATATACTTACTTTCATCGGAGTTGTTCAACGGTGGAATATGGTAAAATAACATCATTACATACTGTATTGTCCGCTCGAGTCAGGAGACCATTTCCAATGGAAAACAAAACCAATCGTTACTATTGCTATTTCGGATGAAAAGTCAGTTCTAGAGTTTCTTAATTCCGTTTATATCAAAAGAATATTAACAAGAATCCTGTAGAGGGAAAATGTCAGTTAGAGGATAATATAAAACACGTGTTAGATAGCAGGGATGCCAAGGTAAACAAATAAACAAGCTAGATGGGATAACCGAGCATAAGCCGGAAGAATTTAGCAGTTCCAATTAAAGAAATGTCTGTTGTGAGAGAGTGTTTCGCTGTTCCGCTGGCACGGTGGCCCCGTTACCATGGCAACCAACTCAGCGCGGGGGGCGGAGTTGAATGAACCTTCCACTGTTGTCAGACTTGCTCGCCGATATCAATCAGCATTATTATCTTCCTCAGTGGATCAGTGATTAGAGCGTTAATATTGTAACATTCAGTGGGACAAACAAAATAATTCTAACTACTGTACTGGAATATGCAAAAATAATTACCTGAAAATAATTACATGTGATTAAGATATATTTGGTTGGTTCCTTAGTTTAGGGGCTGCGATAAAGCGGTCATGTAGCCCCGTGTACTTTGAGTGTGTGTAGAATCTCTCTGATTACCGGTGTTAATATTGTGATGACTGTATCAGTGTGTGTTATCCCTCCCTATATTATTCTGCTAAGGTCCCATTCCAGTTTTGTACCGAAAATAAGGTCCCATTAACACCAACCTACACATATGGGGTACCTACAGGTTCAGCATAACCCAATGCGCAAGCGAAACGCACTCACTTACTCTTTAAATGCCTCACAATTAAATAAATACCTTAATAGTACATTATGCAACGAGCCTATAATGGCTATAATTAAGACACGAGTATGTTTATAAAACGAGCGTATGCGAGTTTTATAATTTCCATACGAGTGTCTTAATTACCATTATAGGCGAGTTGTATACGACTGTTTATGTTCGACGATAATTATAACTTTATTATATGTTTTAACATAAATATTCATAAATATATGTTCAGTCACTAGAATGTTGTGATCGGGTGCTGCGCTGGGTAGTATATCTCTGTTTTCCAACCTCTGACCAACCGACGAATGCGCTCTGTGTGCTTCAATGCCATATGTTCAGATTGTGCACCAGTATTCAGTAAAACTGTCACCGAAGTCGTTTCAAAACAACGTGCTGTGTAGAAATTGGATTTGGGGATATTAAGGTACAGTGCTATTTCTTGTCTCATATTCACTAGTTTATTTACGCGAACATATGAACGGTGCACTTTCGGTAATTTATATAGACATGTTGGATTTTGAGCGCATGCGCGAAGGTATCCTTATCTAATTGGTCACACAACTGTTTCTTGAGCTTTGATTGGTGGGAGAAACTGTTTCATAATGAAAAATAGTGTTATAATGAGCCTCATTATGATACAGTTTTCTAACACATAATAGTTAGGGTCGAACATAAAACATGTAGGCCTATATTTACAATGAAATAATGAAAGAATGTAACACGGTAACCATGGTAACAGAATCTCACAGGTCCATCTATTTCTGTAAGACGCAATGCAATTCCACATATTACATTACTGTGAAAGTTTCCAGACGGTTATAAGGTTATCACTGAAACAAATTAAGCTGTAAAATGCATCAATACATACAGTATAATGCGCTTAAGGTGGTCAAGGGGCACTCTAGAATTTTTTCACGCAATTTTCAAGTGAGAGTGTGGTACGAAAGGTCTTTTTCACCCGACTATAAAGGGTCTCCGAAAACCACATTTAAAGGCCCTTAAATTAGCAGTGTCGGTGATATTCTCAGAAAACTAACTTCGTTCTGATATACCTATAAAGGAATGACAAACCCCTAACCACTGCACCAGTAGCTGAATTGATAAAGTCTGATTATTCATACCAAGGATAAATCAGTCATAGCATTCATGATTGAGATTTTGCTAAGTGTACTCTTTACAACTAGAATATTCGTAGGCGAAGCCGCGACGGGTAATGCTAGTCTGTCTTTAATTCAAGTAACGACTGCAGACGATAATTTCAAGTAGTTCCTACTTTCGCTACCAAATGCTACCGTCCACGACACCTAGCTGTAAACTTGGCTACTAGTATATGCCATAGCAACCAGCGCCTGGTGACGAACGTTGGAACTTAAGAGCACTAATCAAACCAAACCTACAAATTTTCCTTCACATAAGTTTAGTTAGTGGAAGGTTCTTTTACATGCCATAAATCTATGAAAGGGGACCGCCGTCTTTACTTCCACTCCAAAGGAAGGCATACTGAGGGATTTTTAACGCTTTAAAAAATCCGACTACTTCGGCCGGGTTTGAACCCGCGACCTTAAGCATAGAAGCTCCGTATGCTACCAACTACGCCACCGAAGCGACTGTGATCAAGACAAACAGGGTTATTCAGTTAAGAGGTCCACCTCAAATATCTACGGAACCGTTTAAGATATCGAAATTCTGTTCTCAAATTGAATGGTTACCCCGAATAAAGATCTAGCCCACAAATACAGGGTCTTTATATTTGCTTGGCAAGGACATTCTCGCTCACGTGCTCCAGTTGCCGGCTGCCGGGCGCGCGTATATACGGCAGAATACCGTGCCTAAAATCAGTATCATGCATTTTTACTCACCATGTTTACAGTAGATGCTGATAAATGTTCCCCATTTGCTGCCAAACATAATCGCCATCTCCTTATGAAGTTTCCGGTTACTCCGGTTAATTTAACTTCAGTAATGAAATAGGCCTAACGACCTTTACGTCTATTTTTATTGTTTACTGAACCTGTTTGTTTGAATCTCAAATTAGCCAGTTGTTTTATTGTCCAATTTATAGGAATGGGTCTCCCTTGAAATTTTACTCGAAACTTTTGTCTTGTTCTAGCGCACGATTTGCTGCACTTTATGTACGTACTGTGCAGATATACACGTTCAAGTAACGAATATTTCACATGAGGCATTACAGCACTATACACAATCACAATAAAACAACTGGCTAAGAGATCCAAACGTACAGGTTCAGTAAACGATAAAAATAGACTTGTAGGTCGTTATTTCCTTACTGAAGCTAAATTGACCGGAGTAACCGGAAACTTCATAAGGAGATGCCGATTATGTTTGGCAGCAGATGGGGAACATTTTCATCATCTACTGTAAACATGGTGAGTAAAAATGCTTGATACTAATTTTAAGCGCGGTATTCTGCCGTACATACGCGCGCGCGGTAACCGGGAACTGAGTTGCCACTGGCGGAGCGCTTGAGCGAGAATGTCCTTGCCAAGCAAATATAAAGACCCTGTAGAAAATTATTGGCAAAGGGAAAAATACATTGATTTTGATTTAAATCTCACTAGCGGACCCGTGCGAGAAATCTCGCATGTTCATAAGCCACACTTTCCCAATAGTTTTATAATATGAAACTTAAGGAGAAAGGAGATTATATTTTTTTATTTGAACCAAATGATTATAGAACACTATTTACGTGTAAGGCGTCCCTACGGCCAAAATGCGAACTGAACAGCAATGATGTCGCGTATTTTCCTACAGCAACAGTATTTCCAAATCGCACACTTCTTACAAAAATTGATATTTACGAAATTAGAATGTAATTCGTCACTGCCAATATCATTTGTGTGCCAAGTCCATTCACTGACAGCTTAGCTGTAACACTCACCGGTTATTCGGTATTTATGAAATTATACGATTTGAGTAGGCTACTCATTCCTTTAAATAACTGTTTCTGAAATCCATGCAAAATGATAAAGGAAAGACCTCGGAATGCTAAAATGATATGAAACAGGCGTCACAGCGGCCAAAATGTGAAGTGGACAGCATGAGTGACTAACATAACATAACGCAAGTTTCTGTGCTCCGTGTTTATAAGTCAAATAGTTTAGTAAAGTGCACTGCTCGGGACAAGGATATGTTCACACTGAATCGGTGAGTAATAAAGATCATTTGGATGTATAAATCTTAATACTACATCAATGGACTAGCAACATCTAGGATATTTTCTAAGCGTGTGGATACATAACCAACAAAAGCGACTTTCAACTGTTCGTTTGAACGCCAGTGCTACCACCCAGCGAAACAATAATCTGTGACTCAAGTGCACCCCGACAGTCAACTGTTTCTGCCAACCACTCCCAAACAAATTTCCGACTTGAACGCTACCCTACATCCTTGTCCGCATCAGCGCTAGTGAGCTCTCGCACAAATATTAAACAGTGAAGTGACGAGTTACGTACTGCCAAAGAATTAATAATACACCTTTCACATCTAAAGCAGTGCCTTTACAATACTAGTAGCATTATTAGGAGCCAGTGCAATAATGGGTGTCTGTTTCGAGTGCAACAAGGCGGTGTCCAGGCAAGACATCAATGCAAAAATTCAATGTGCTGTATGTAAAAACTGGTATCATAATTATTGTGTAAATTTAAAAGAAGATGATCTCAAGTCCATAATTTCTTCGCACAAACAATGGAAATGTAATAAGTGTCCCAAGAAGAAGCTTAGCCTACATGAAGAGGGAAAGAATCAGTTAGCCCTACCTAACAACGACGAAGTTTTAAACTTATTGACTAATTTAAACAAAGAAATTTCTGAGTTAAAGGAATTGTGTAAACAGAGGGAAACTGATTTGGGGAGGTCGTTAGATCTGGTGCACGAGAAATTGGACGAAAATAAGGAAACCCTGCGGAAACAAGCAGAAACTATTAAAGATTGCAGGCAAGCAATTGAAGAGATGCATCAGGAGAACCTAAAGTTAAAGAAAGAAAACTTGGAACTAAAATCAAGACTTACTGATTCTGAGCAATACTCAAGGATCAATATGATAGAAATACATGGTATACCGTCAAACCCTGCAGAGGACACAAGCAGGTTGGTTCAAGAAGTCGCGCGAACACTCCACGTGGAACTGAAAGAGGAACATATTGACGCTTGCCACAGACTTCCCCCTCGTAACAATTCCCAGATTGCGCCTATAATCGTGAAATTTACAAGACGTCACTACAAAGAAGAAATCCTCAGACAACGGAGAATTAAACGTAATCTGAGTACCCTTGACCTTGGATACACCTACAACAACCCGGTGTATATAAATGAAAGCCTTTGCGGGGAGCGGAAAAAACTTCTAGCAAAGGCAAGGGAAGTGAAACGAGCGAAGGACCTAAAGCACTTATGGACAAAGAATGGCAGAATACTCATGAGGAAACACGACCACTCTCAGGTAATCTCCATCAACACTGAAGAGGACCTTGACAAACTTTAACCTGAACATTGAAGATGACTCATAAGAAAAAAGAAACCATCATTTACTACCAGAACGTAAGAGGACTACGGACCAAATCCAATACTTTATTTTTAAATACACTGTCAAATAACTATGATATTATTTGTCTTTCAGAAACATGGCTTCTTGAGGGTGTAAGCAGTTCTGAGCTCTTTGATGACAGATATATTGTGTATAGGAAAGACCGAGATTTTTCTTTAAGTTCCAAGAAAGATGGTGGTGGAATTTTAATAAGTGTTAAAAGTACAATACATTCGAAGAGAATGCCAATGTTAGAATCGGATACCGAATCATTATGGATTAAAGTTTCATTCAACAATAGGGAATGTTATATATGTGTTCCATACTTTCCGCCGAATTCCAATATAGAAGCATACAAATCATTTTACGAGAAAATAGAAGAAAATATGCAGTTATTTAAAGATTACGATATTTGTATCATTGGTGACTTTAATTTACCGGAAGTAACTGATAAATCTTACAATCTATTGAAGGGTTCAAACAAATCCAAAGAGTTACAGAATTGTTTGCACCTGCTGAATGCCAGGCTGTTTAACGATATTAAGAATGTTAATGGGAGAACTCTTGATTTAATAATCAGTAACATTGACCAGTTGCATATCCAGGAAGAAACCGACCCCTTAGTCCGATTAGATGAAAATCATCCAGCATTGCAAATTATATACAAACAGGGGAAAATAACCAGATCACATGAAAGTTCAACCTATGAATATAACTTCCTCAGGGCAGACTTCTTAAAATTGTATGAATTAGTGAAAAAATGCAATTGGGATAACATGAATAATTGTAGAAATGTAAACGAAGCTGTTGATATCTTTTATGACAAAATATACTCTATAATTGACCAGTGCGTTCCAAAGACTAAACATTACAAGCGCACATATCCTGTTTGGTTCACTCAGTCCATAATATCAAATTTAAAGCTAAAGGAAAAATATAGAAAAAAGAAAAATTTATCCGAATATTACTTAAATAATTATACTCAACTTAGATCTAAAACTAAAATAGACATAAAAAAGGCATATGATGACTATGTAGCTCTTACTGAGCGGAACATGGAAAAAGATAGCAACAGCGTCTGGAACTTTATAAAAAAAATAGAAAGGAGCGTAAAGGATCAGGATTGGCGATGGAATATGAAGGTAAAGAATATTGTAAATCACTGGAAATTGCCAATTGTTTCGCTGACTATTTCAAATCAGTATATTCGCAAACTATTCCCAACTATAATTTGAACACAAACAGCAATAACGTAAAGCAACATTATTTTCAAAATTATTTGGTTATATCTGAAGTCACCGAGGATATGGTTGAATTCGCCATTAAGAAACTAAAACCAAAAAAGTCAGCGGGGCCTGATGGGTTACCACCATACCTCTTTAAAGGTTGTAAGGAACATATTACTAAACCACTGACTATAATATACAATCTCATACTGAAGACCAGCACATTTCCAGATAAATGGAAACATACAAAAGTAACACCAATTCTAAAATCCGGAAACTCAGTTCAGATTAAGAATTACAGACCTGTAGCTGTATCGTCATCTCCGGCTAAGATATTTGAGAGTATTTTGTATAGTCATATTTTTCAACATGTTAAAGTGATCATTTCCCCAAATCAGCATGGATTTATACCAAACAGGTCAACCGTGACTAACCTTATTAATTTTACGCAATTTGTATCCACGGAGCTAGATCACAAAGGCCAAGTAGATGTAATATATACTGACTTTCAAAAGGCATTTGACAAATTGGATCATGACGTACTCATCACTAAACTATCAACGTATAATTTTTCTGAACCACTGTTTCGTCTGCTGATTTCATACCTGAAGAACAGAACACAAGTTGTGAAATATAAAACGCAACTATCCAAAACATTTCCCACCAACTCAGGAGTTCCTCAGGGATCTAACTTAGGACCATTACTATTCTTATTATTTTTAAACGACATCTCTGATAAAGTTCAACACTCAGAAATTTTACTATTCGCAGACGATATAAAATTATATAAATCAATACGTGACCCTTACGATTGTATCAAACTTCAAAATGATTTAAATGAACTAAACCTATGGACGAAAGAAAATAAATTGCCATTTAACATCAGTAAATGCAAGCAAATTAATTTTACTAGGCGAAAAAATTACATAAAGTTTCACTATGACATTGACGGGGAAAGCTTACTAAAAATTCATGAAGTTCAGGATCTGGGAATTGTATTTACCAATGATCTGAATTTTCAAAGACATATAGAGAAAATTGTCTCTAAAGCACATAAATGTATGGGATTTGTAATAAGAAATTCATTTAATTTCTCCTATGGGATTTTAATATTGCTCTTTAATGCCTTCATCAGATCACAACTAGAATATGCTTCAGTTATATGGAATCCATACACATTGAAACATAATAAGCTTATAGAGAACATCCAAAAGAAATTCTTAAAATATGTATATTACAAAAGATTTGGCTATTATCCCTCTTACGAATCGTACACATTTATATTACAGTCCTTCAATGCCAGAAAACTATCTCACAGGCGAAATTGTCAGGGCCTGCTTTTTCTCTATAAAATAGTAAACAATAAAATTGACGACGCTAAAATTCGAGAGAGAATTACGTTATATGTACCAGCTGTGAAACCTAGTAGATTCCGAAACATTTTCTTTATTCCGAGAGTTCACACAGACAACCATAAAAACTCGCCGATTAACAGAATTTTATCCCACTATAATAAAGTTCATCATCTTGACTTAGATATTTTCAGTATGTCAGAAAACCAGTTTGCAGCGTCCTGTGATAAACTGCAAGATGTCTTGTAATATATTGTACTGTATTCAGCCCATTTCCTTCTCATACCTAACCTTCCTTTTCTTCTTATTATTACTATTATTTATAACGTGTTTCTCTATCTATATCTTCTCTTTATGTATCTTTTGTTTTTCTATTTATATATTGTTGTATATTATATGATTCTAGTAGTGAGCAATGTAATTGGGGCTTCCTGTAATGTTCACAACATAAATAAATAAATAAATAAATAAATAAATAAATAAATTATGGAGCATATCTTCCTCCAGTAACTGTATCTGCAATTCGCACACTTCGTACAGTTTTTTAAAGTCATTTTTTTAAAGAAATTATATATATTTATGAAATTAGAGTGCAATGCGTCACTGCTAATGTCTATTCTCTTTCATTTGAATGCTCATTTGTCACGATCGGTCGCTTGTGAGCGCCGCAGGACGAATCTATAGCCTACTACTGAAATAATATATATGATAAGTGAAGCATTCGGTATTCAATCTTCTATGCAATATAAAAGAAATGTAGGTCACGCTTGAGGGGAAATATTACACACAGATCATGATTTTACTGAAAACTCGGCGGCTCCGGTGGCGTAGTTGGTAGCATGCCTAGCTTCTATGCCCAAGGACGTGGTCTCAAACCTGGCCAAAGTCGACGGATATTTTAAGAGCGTTAAAAATCCCTCAGTATACCTTCCTTCGTAGGGGAAGTAAAGCCGGCGCGGCAGTCCCATGTCAATGATTTATGGCATGTAAAAGAACCTTCTACTTACTACACTTGTGTGAAGCCAAAATTTATAGGTTAGAATCGATAACGCTCTATAAGTTCCAGCGTTCACCATCAGGTGATGACTGCGATGCCATCTAGTAGCCAAGTCGGCAAGCTAGGTGTCGTGGATGGTTGCATTTGGTAGAAAAATAGGAACTACTTGAAATTATAGTCTGCAGACCTTACTTGAATTAAAACAGATAACACACACTAATACAGCCATCACAATTAATCAGACAGATTCTACACACACCCAAAGTACACGGGGCTAGATGACCGCGTTGTCGCAGCCCCTAAACTAAGGAACCAACCAACTAGAAGATTTGAATGAGTTTTTAAATGGTATGGAGTCCGTCTTGAGGAGAGAATTCATGATGAAAATTAATAAATGTGAAACAAAAAAGATACAGTCAGTCTGAGAGACTAGACTTTATATCATTTCAAAAGACGCATGCTACAATTGCTACACATGTTTGAAAGGCTCAGGACTCTTTCAACAGACTCCATTACCCATTAACTTAGGCTTCCCGCGTGGGGAACGGAGAGCGGGAGGTGCACTCTGCTGCATGACGTCACGCACTCGCCGTCTCCGTATCGCATAACGCCAGACCCCAGGAGTAAACTCAGGCTCGGTGCATATGCACTGAACAACATGATGACGTCATACACGCCGTAACCGTAACGCATAACGATGAAGTCGACAAGATCATTTGAAATGATAAAAATAATGGAATGAATTCAAAAGAAATCAGAAACCTTTATGGACATCAAATTGGCAGGTGAAAAGCTAAAGGAAGTTGTAGACTTCTGTTACTTAGGAAGCAAAATAACCAGTGATGGACGAAGCAAAGAAGATATAAAAAGTAGGTTGGCTCAGGCAAGGAAAGCATTTCTACAGAAAAGAATTAATCTATTGACATGAAATATAGATTTAGGTATTATAAAGTCATTTTTAAATCCTTTGTCTGGAGCGTGACGCTCTATCGAAATGAAACTTGGACTGTTGGTGCAGCAGAAAAGAGGACAATAGAAGTGTTTGAAATGTGGTGTTACAGGAGAATGATGAAGATCAGATGGGTAGATAGGGTTACAAATGAAGAAGTATTCAGACGAGTAGGAGAGGACTGGTGGCTGCTAATGAAGAGAAGAGATAGGTTCGTAGGACACATACTAAGATACTCACGAATCATCCTCATCATCATCAAGTCTCCACTCCAGTTTCCCGGGTGTGGTTTACGAGCGCTCTCCATTTTGGTATATTCATTTACCACTGCTCCTTCAAGACTTCAGCCCAGTTGATTCCCTTGAATGTGATATCTTCATTCACGTGGTCCAGCCATCTCCTCCTAGGTCTTCCAACAGGTCTCTTTCCAGTAATCTCAGTATGTAACCATTGTTTTGTAATTCGTCTTTCTGTCATACGTTTGACGTAACCAAACCATCGCAAACGTGCCCTAGTTATGGTCTCCTTCAGGGACTGATTTATTCCAGCTTGTTCTATAATCTTCTCATTTCTTACTTTGTCTTTCCTAGTTTTTTGAAGCAAGCTCAGGAATAGCAAACTTAATTATGGAAGGAAGGGTTGAGGACAAGAACTGTAGGGGTAAACCAAAGCTAGAATATGTTAAACAGATTGCCTGGGATGTAAGGTGTGCTAGCTATGTAAAGATGGAACGATTAGCTAGGGCAGGGAGGCATGGAGTGCTGCATCAAACCAATGTAATGACTGAAGAGTGAAGCAACCCTGAAAGATGATTCAAAGCTTTCTACTGTTTATGTTTCAAACCGATGCTAATCGAGAATTTCACAAATATTATTCTCCTTGTCAGGATCCCTCCCTCAGACGGTTGCCATAGATACGAGTGTAGCAGTTCGACTCTTGGCGTCATGCCGCGGGCCTCACACAGTCCGAGGATGCTAACCTAATGACAAGCTGATGGTTTAACTCGGCTGACTTGATTAGTTGGTGACAAACAGCCGGAAGGTACTGTGGCACTGCAGCAACACATGAACTGGGGTTTGTTGTTGCTTTGTTTAGGGGCTTATAAGCAGGGTGGCCATTCTAAGAGAGACTAGGCGCCATTTCCTTTCTATAAGGGGTGATCAAAAAGTTTCTGTTTTAACGGCCATACAGTCCAGATTTGGTAACTTATGTCAAACAGGAAAAATCTCCGTAAGCACTGAGGC
Source organism: Meconema thalassinum (assembly GCA_946902985.2). Taxonomy (NCBI): domain Eukaryota; kingdom Metazoa; phylum Arthropoda; class Insecta; order Orthoptera; family Tettigoniidae; genus Meconema; species Meconema thalassinum. The sequence goes on from OX336400.1 coordinate 158,149,258, forward strand.
ATTTCCGTGGCTTAGGCGGTAGCACGCCGGCCTCTCACCGCTGCGTCCATGGATCAAATCCCGGTCACTCCATGTAAGATCTGTGCTGGACAAAGCGGAGGCAGACAGGTTTTTCTCCGGGTACTCCGGTTTTCCCTGTCAAAAATTTCATTCCAGCAACACTCTCCACTATCATTTCATTTCATTTCCTCAGAGAGTGGCTTCGGTGGCGTAGTGGGTAGCATGCTGAACTGCTGTTCCCAAGATAGCGGGTTCAAACCCGGCCGAAGTCGTCGGATTTTTTAAGAGCGTTAAAAATTCTTGAGTATGCCTTGCTTCGGAGGGGGAGTAAAGCCGGCGGTCCCATGTCATAGATTTATGGCATGTAAAAGATCCTTCCACAGACTAAACATGTGTGAAGCTAAATTGTTAGATTAGATTTCGTCGGAATGCTCTATCAAGGTTCTAACGTTCACCACTAGGTATCAGTGACATCTGGTAGCGAAAGTTGGAACTGAACTTGTAGCTCACCCTAAGGGTGTCCGCTTGAAGCAGCTGCAGACTCAGGCAAGCCGAAAATGTCCTCGGCCACTCCCGACACTAAAAGCCATACGATAAATAAATAAATTGCCTCAGAGGAGTGCGACAGGCTTTGGCAGCCGGCACAGTTCATACCCTCGCCGCTAGATGGGGGCTTCATTCATTCCATTCCCTGACCCGGTCGGTCGACTGGAAGCAGGCTGTGGATTTTTTTATTTTATTTTATTTTTTTCCATTGAGGCACTCATCCTACCGACGGACGCACCAGGTTAGAGATCAAAGTGAAGAAGTCCTTAACCACCTGCTGCATATCCTCGTCCGGCAGGAATCGTCGACCCTTCAAGGGCCTTTTTGACGGGACCGAAGGCGAGATAATCGCATGGAAAGGGATCAGCACTATAGGGCGGATGCTCGAATGTCTCCTATTCGAGTTGGCGTACGTTCTGTGTAACGACCTTTGCGCTATGGGGACGTGCGTTATCATGAAGCAGTCGCATCCTCTTGTTGCAGTTTTCTCGGACGTTTCGCCTAATCTAATTGTGAAAAAGAGTGTTCATCGACTGAAAAGTAAAATTGGTAGGTTGGAAGAGGGAGGAGTTCTAGGATTACGTGTTTCGACCGTCCCGCGGCCATCATCAGATCCTGATCACCAGGGTAATAGTTTAAATTTATATAAGTATTAAGAAATATGTTTTACTATAGGCTACTGTGAATAGCTTGCCTAGTTAATGTTATTATTGAAGATTCGCAGTGAATCTCGTTATTTGAAAAGATTAGTCTATTCTATGATGTACTGTATTATATGTTTACTGGCGGACCCGTGCGAGAAATCTCGCATGTTCATAAACCACACTTTCCCCAATAGGTTTATAATGAGAGCGTTAAAATTCCAAGTTCTACGTTGCCTAACTTAAGAAGGCAATCACTGAAAATTGGATCATCATAACACACACCGGTTATTCGATATTTATGAAATTATACGACTAGAGTACTCATTCCTTTGATTTACTGTTTCTGAAATCCATGCAAAATGATAAAGGAAAGACCTCAGAATGTTAAAATGACATGAAACTGGCGTCACGGCGGCCAAAAGGTGAAGTGGACAGCAATTATGGAGCGTATTTTCATACAGCAACGGTAACTGCAAATCGCACACTTCGTGCATTTTTAAGTTATTTTTTAAAGAATTTATAGATATTTATGAAATTAGAGTGCAATCTGTCACTGCTAATGTCTATTCTATTTCATTTGAATGCTCATTTGTCACGATCGGTCGCTTGTGAGCGCCGCAGGAAGAATCTATACTACTGAAATAATATAGACTATATGATGTTCGACGATGTCGAAATGTAAATATTATATATCAGAAAACTGTATCATAATGAGGGTCATTAAAATACTATTTTTCATTATGAAACAGTTTCTCCCACAAATCAGAGCTCAAGAAACAGTTGTGTGACCAATTAGGTAAGAATAGCATCATATCTCCGCCAACTTCCACAAACTCCTATTCTAAATTTCACTGCGTGGCTTCTAGTGTCATAGTTGGGTATTTGAGGAGGCTATGGTCAAATACAAGGTATTCTCTGCGTCCCATGCGCTCTGTTCAGTACATGAAACTGGCGAAATCTCGACAGATATTTATTAATATTTATGTTCGAACATAAAATAGTTATAATTATCGTCGAACATAAACAGTCGTATGCAACTCGCCTATAATGGCAATAATTAAGGCACGAGTATGTTTATAAAACGAGCGAAGCGGGTTTTATAATTTCCATACTCCATTACCTTTATAGGCGAGTCTTCACCAGGTGTTAACGCTTGTACCCTTTCAAATACTGTAACGTGATTCACAGAGAGTCATAAATAAGCTACTAATATTAACTTGACAAAGCATGGCATCGAACCCGCCTATTCTCAGGTTTACCTCATGAGGCTGAGTATACCCGTTCCAACCCTTAGACCAGAATTAAATTTCTTGGCAGAGGTGGGAAAGAACCCGGGTCTCTGTGGTGGCAAAGTATTGTCAAACATATTTCTAAATATCTTAGCCTACTTGTATAAATTTAAACATTAACCCTAGTGATCATGATCTGATGATGACTGCGTGACGATCGAAACGCAGAATCCTTAAATTCGCCCTGTATTACTGATTAATATTAATACACGTTTTTTTTTATTTTTTATCAGGAGATTGTGTAGGCCTAATGTACTGTATTAATAGTTATCCCACACAATCTTATTGGGAAAAATCGTGTTGACAAATTGAAAAGTATCAATTATTATATATGAATTGCATCCAATGGCCATAGCAGGGTAGTCTAATTGAACGTCCTTAGGCTCCCAGTAAGTTCAATTTCAAGTAGCTCCAACTTTGGCTATCAAATACCACTGTCGCGACGAACGTTGGAACTTGATAGAGCGATTCTATCCAAATATAACTTGCAAAGTTGGATACACACTACAAATTGTAGTGGTAGGTTCATTTACATGCCATAAATATAAATGGCATGGGCCCGCCGGCTTTACTTCCCTCCGAAGGAAGGAATACTGAAGGATTTTATCGCTCTTAAAAATCCGACGTCTTCAGCCGGGTTTGAACCCGTGATCCTGGGCATAGCAGTTCAGCATGCTACCGACTACGCCACTGAAGTCTGGAAAAAGTAAAAATTGATAGAGCCAGGAATCGAATCCGGTCCTCCGGGTCGACAGCTAAGAATGTAGACGCCACAGAGCGACATGGTCAGGGTACTCTACGGGGTGTTGATATGACCAATGGGAGCTAAGTCCCTGAGCAAGGAGGTCGGTTCGAGTCCAAGTCCAGCTCTGGCGTCAGGCGTCTCATTACGAGACGACGGACGCGACGCAGCCACCGTGCAGCGCGCAACACACACAAAAAAAGAACTAGAGAGAGAGAGAGACGGAGAACGAGAGAGGAATAAATAAATGTCAATAAACGGGTCGGAGCGGAAAAGCTGGAGAGAATTGGTAATGAGAAGGACCACTACCACAGCACACTTTTAAAAAGTCTAAACATACTCACAGAAAGAGGTTAATTTGACAAGGAAGAGGTAGGTCTACTGCACAAATGGTTCTCCAATCTTACATTAGTAGTTATCCATTATACAGCGGTATTGACTTTCATTTTTCATCATTTTGTCTACGTGTTATTTTTAACTCTTCAGTCGGTCAACAAGAATTTGTCCAATGACCGGGCGTAGTACAATGTGGTCTTTCTTTCACAAAACTCAAGCTCCTAAACCAGAGGGAGTTAGAAGGTGTGGTTTGTACCAAAATCTTTCAAATCGTCTCAATAGTACAGGAAAAATCTTGCATTTCTTGAAAAGTCAACGGAAATATATATTTTTGTTTGTAAAGTGCTTTTAAACAAATGAACAATACGATAGCCCCTGACAGAACTGTGTCGCGTAAAGCCCGCATAGCACTAGAGCCGGGTGGGTAGTCTGTACACATGGGGCGCACACAACCCATTATGCGAGAGTTCTCGCACGGGTCCGCTATTATGTACTGTAAATAACACTCCAGGAAAAAATTACAGTACATGTATTAGTTTATGATTAGAGTTCCAGACTTTTTGTTTTAACGATATTCGCGAAATTTTTCAGCAAACATGCGAGTATATTATACGTGTTATCATGACGATAGTCTATATTTGTCCCAAATATGTCATTTGTCTCGATATTGAAGTTGCGAAATAAATATATTTGCAAAGTATGGTAATTTAACCTCAAAATGCGAAATACCAACGAAATACTGTTAATACGATTTTTTTTATATTTACTTTAAAATTAATTGAAATAATTCCACTAAGAAATCATTAATGTTTTATAAAGCACTAGCTATTCCCGGCATGCGTTGCAATGCCAATCAAAGACAGAAAAGAAGATAATAATAATGAACCCCCGGCCGAAGACCGTGTCGTGAAATGTATTGGAATAGACAGCGATACCAGATAACACGGCGGGCTGCTAGCAGTCTCCTCATGTCACCTCGCCAGGAAAATGCTGGGACGGTACCTTCTGACAGGCCACGGCCGCTTCTTTCCACATCCTTGCCCAGTTTTTTTTTCTTTTTTTTTTTCTTCATTCATACCATCTCTCATCCCGACGCGCAGGTCGCCCAAGGTCGTCGACTAGAAAGACCTGCACTCGGCCTCTCAGGAGGCCACACGACCAAACAAAACTCGTAATGAATCAGCAAGCTATTCTTTCCGGTCACGGTCCGTCATTTTGTGTAGGCTGAGGATAGGTCATACAAGATCCACCCACACGTAGCCTACTTGATGAGAAGGGAAGACCCACTTTGTACCTGTGGAGCCGTTTTCACCGTGGCCCACATTTTAACCGAGTGTGTGGATCTTCCTGACTTACGAAGATGACACTCAAACATAAATTAGCCGATGACGCGGTGGCTGCTGTCTCGTCATCCGCTATATAAGTGAGAGTGGGCTAGGGCCAGCAATCTAAAATTTCCAGTGTAGCCAACATTGACTCAACGACTTGCTCGTTTCTGATTGCTGATTTTTTGATTTTCCGTAATTTTTGTTTATATTATAATATTAGTTGTTGTTTTTTTATTATTATTAATTTTTGGTCTTTTTATATTTAGGTGTCCACCTCTAAATTTAAAATTCCATTCCAAATTTGTATACTTTAATCTGTGTTAAGAGGGGGCAGATGACCTCATAGTTCCGCCCCTTAAAACAACAATAACTATAACTAACTTAAGCTATTCTCACACCTGGCATTGCGGTGTGATAAGTAGGCCTATACAGATTGTGCAATTGGGCTACTGTGGGATTTAAGGGTTCCTGTTAAGTCTCTCACTATGTTATGAAACGCAAGCCACAGCTTTGTCTAATTAATTCGAGCGCCATATCCCCTCCGGGGACGTAGGCGACCTGAAGCCCTTAGCTTCGTCAAGGGATCACTAATCAGGCGCCCCGAGCCGAAATTTGCGTGCGGTAGGGTGGTCTTTCCACTCTTTCTCCTGCCATAGCATCCGGTAGGTACAAAATTCGCATCACGAGGCTGGGAGACCCCGTATCAGACCACACCAACACTTTTAAATTCTTGGCAGAACCGGCGATCTAACCGGGAACCTCGGGGGTGACAGCCAACAATGCTAGCTACTGCGTCACGAGGTGGTCACAGACTTGTCTAGTTACCTTTAATATTTATTTTCCGCGTTATAAGTGAGAGTGGGTTTGGGACAGCAATCTAAATTTTTAAGTGTACATTTAATCAAAGAACTTAGACTATTCTCTTTTGAAATTCTGAATTTTTGTTCGTTGTTAAAAGTTTTCATTTTTTTCTTTCAGGCGAATTGACCTCTTAGGATCACGCAAAACTTTATTTCTTTTTCTTTTCCTTTGCCTGGAGTTTCCTCTGTCTCCAATATTCCTTCATCCGTTCACTGACATGTTTCCTTTGATCTTCTGTCAAAGTTCGTCCACTTCTCCTAGATCTTAATTTATTTACATATTTATTTATTTATTTATTTATTTATTTTAGGTATTTTTAAACAGGTCGCCTCCATATCGTAGCGGTCAGCATGGTTATCTGCCGACGGGAGGTCCTGGGTTCGATTCCCGGCTCTGCCACGAAATTTGAAAAGTGGATGAGGACTGGAACGGAGTCTACTCAGTCTCGGTTGGCCCAAATGAGTAGAGGGGGTTCGATTCCCACCTCAGCCATCCTCGAAGTGCTTTTCCACTTCGTCTTCGGGCAAATGCCGGGATGGTACCTACTGTAAGGCCACGGCCGACTCCTTCCCGCTTCCTTGTCTATCCATCCCAATCTTCCCATCCCTCATGAGGCCCCTGTTCGCTTTGCAGGTAAGGCCGCCTGGGCGAGGTGCTGATTACACCTCCTCAGTTGTATCCACTCCGACCAGATGTTCCCAGCTCTAGGACACTGCCCGTAGAGGCGGTAGTGGTGAGTTCCCTCGCTGGGTTCCACCAACCTGGCGGGTAAACTCGATTTTAAAAAAATATATTAAAAAAAACATTTACTCAAAACTCAAAGAACTTGTTCTCTTTTGAAATTCTGATTTTTTGTTTGTTATTATAAGTTTTTTTTTTTCATGCGAACTTAGGATCACGCAACAACTTCATTTCTTTTTCTTTTCCTTTGCCTGAAGTTTCCTCTGCCCAATATTCCTTCATCCGTTTACTGGCATGTTTTCTTTGATCTTCTGTCCAAGTTCGTCCACTTCTCTTTGGTCTTAATTTATTTATTTATTTATTTATTTATTTTAGGTATTTTTAAACAGATTTTGTAATTCACCTCTAAATTTTTAAATTCTTCTAAATGTGTATAATTTTATCTTTATTATTAAGAGGGGCAGATAACCCACAAAGCAACGATAACTAACTACTGTATGTTTAATATTGCTATTGTGTGTTCCAGATGACGACCAGCTCGTACCCGAGTATGACGCAGCCCTTTTCGATGAGCCACAGTGCTAGCAACATGTCTGCCGTGTCGGGCATGCGACAGGATGCCATGGGTGAGTGCTACAGCTTCGTTAGTAAGTTATTGTTGTTTTATCAATCATTTCTTTATTTGCAAATAGGGTTTTTGCCCAGGTGACAAAAACCTAGAACATTTGTACAAACTAAACACACTTCTTTAGTAGTTCACCAAATGTGTGTACATTTGTTGTCAGAGGGCAGAAAATGTCTCCCGGCAAACTGTTCCATTCCCGTTCCCCCCGCCCTACAAAAGAATATTTTCCCCAGTTACTGTTCCACTGGCTCAGCTGTACTTTGCAACAATGATCATTCTTCCCCTTAAACACACCTTCTAGCTTGAGCCTATCTCTGATCGCTAGCTCCCCATTATATGCATGGAACATGCCCCTTAGTCTTATTCGTGTTCGTCTGACTTCTAAGCTTTATAATAATATAAATAATGCAGCCAAATAGCCATAACGTAAAATATAGGATACATTGATGGGTTACATATTTGCATAATCACTTATAGACATTGTTCTTCTTGTACAGAATTCTATGTGGTACCGTTCACACATTTTTCCACATAATGTGCACTCACTGTCTATACTTGTGTCATGTAAGTGTTTTGATTTGCAGAGTTGGTGGTGCAAACCGTGAACTGCCAACCTCGTAATGACATGTCTTAGTTCGAAATTAGCTTTTGTCCACGAACGGTCTATCATGGCCCCTGTGCCATAGAAGTCTGGATGTACTTCTTCTCTCTTCTCCGTCAACGTTGCCAGAAGTTTCTCTGATGCACTGGTGCTCGGTAGGGGTATGCTTGTCCTGAGGTCATCTACGAGGAAATATTCCTTTGCCAGGATATAAAACAAGTCTAGATCGTGTCGTTTTTGATACTCCTATCACCTTCTTTATGTAGTTCGCTTTCACCCTTTCCAAGGTGGATAGGTTCCTCGTTGTTAAATGTGTCCAGATGATTTCAATGCCATAGGTAATTATTGGACGAATTTTTACTCTGAATAGCAACATTGCTGTTTCCAGACTGAGTGATCTGATGTATTTTATTTCATGCATTGCATTCTAAGCTTTCCCACCCTAGTTTGTTTATCATACTGCCTACACTACTTGTTCTTCTGTGATAATACATCCCATATCTGGGGATACACAGCTTAAAGAAGACTAAAGAAACACTATTAAATGAAGGGTACAGAGGGGATAAGTTCAGGGTCGCATGAAGCAAAGTTTTCAAGAGAACCATAATAATAATGTTATTGGTTTTACGTCCCTTTTAACTACCCTGGCTTTTAGAGACGCCGGGGTGCCGGAATTTTGCCCCGAAGGGGATCTTTAACGTGCCAGTAAATGTACTGACACGGCTCCCTCGCATTTGCGCACCCTCAAATGCCAGCTGACTGCGCCAGGTTTCGAACCTGCAACCTTGGGCTCAGCAAGCGAGAACGTTACCCCTGAGCCACGCAGCCAGACTTCAAGAGAACCAATTCCAAGTTCGAAGACAGAATTTCAGAACTATAAAATGTATGTTTTGATACGTAATATTCACCCTTTTAATGCCAAGCTATTAAAAGTGGTGATCGTGTTGGAGTACCAACCCCAAGCTTGCAGGTTCGCTCCTGGCCGTGGTAAGTGATTTTTGAAAGCCGACAATAAACACGACGCGCATGTCATACGTTGTTGGCATGTTAAAGAACCCATTTGAATTCAGTAGGCCGTGTTCATAATGGCAAAGTTAATCTCGGGATTTTCCGCCAACACAACGTTCCTCCTTTCTCTACTAGCAAGCGCTACAGTATGAAGGATCTTAGATATCTAACCTCCTTGACTTTCATAGCGCTCCAAGGAAGGACAAAATTTCGACATGCAAGCTGCCCTCTGGGCGCAAATAACAAACCTTGCACCGGCACCCAAGGCCATACGATATTAATATTATTATAATGAGTGGTCATGTTAATACGCCCAAGCCAAGTTTAGTAAAATTACACGATTTTATATAAATCATCACCTACCTATATTTTATTTCTAGTCTTCATCTCTTTTTGCACAGGATGTTAATTTTAGATTGATGCTCTTAGTAGAATATTTTTACATTTAGTATAACTGAAGAAGCAGGACCGGTTCAAGTTTTTTTTTTTTTTTTTTTTTTTTTTGGCACATGCGAGTACAGAGTTTGGCGCCGCTCTCTTACCTTATTCGTCTTGTAATTAATGGGATGTAATAATTTTATTGTTTATTACAAATTAAAATAAATAATTGTGTTTTGTATTAATATAAAATGAAAAATTGACTTATTTATTTATTTATTTATTTATTTATTTATCGTATGGCATTTAGTGCTCGCCAGAGGCTGTAGCTGCTTCAAGCGGACACCGATAAGGTGAGCTACAAGTTCCGTTCCATTTCAAGTAGTTCCAACTTTCGCTACCAGATAGGCTATCAATGATACCTAGTGGTGAGCGTTGGAACTTTGATAGAGCGTTCCAACGAAATCTACCATAGAAATTTAGCTTCACACAAGTTTAGTCTGCGGAAGGATCTTTTACATGCCATAAATCTATGACATGGGACCGCCGGTTTTACTCCCCCACAAACACCCAAACACACACACACTACTCCCAGACGTTTTAGGTTGGTTGGTTCCTTAGTTTAGGGGCTGTGAAAATGTGGTCGTGTAGCCCCGTGAACTTTGGGTGTGTGTAGAATTTGTCTGATAACCGGTGTTAATTGTGATGGCTGTATTAGTGTGTGTTATCTGTGATTCAGGTAGAAGGACTGCAGACAATTATGTTTTCCTACCAAATGCTACCGTCCACGACACCTAGCAACGGACGTGGCTACAAAATGCCATCGCAGTCAGCACCTGGCAGAGAACGTTGGAACTAATATAGCGTTATCAAACTAACCTACACACAAGTGTAGTTAGTGGAAGTTTTTCTTTTCATGCCATAAATCTATGGTATGGCACCGCGGATTTACTTCCCCTCTGAAGGAAGGCATACTGAGGGATATTTAACGTTCTTAAAAATTCCGTCGACTTCGGCCGAGTTTGCAGATGTTTTATATGCAACACAATATGCAGTGTAAACGGATAAGGGGAAATATCCTTCCAAGTATTATAGTGACATCAATATAGCCAATACAGTGTGGTGAATAGGTAAATTATTAAATTTAAAAGGATCCATGTAGTTCACAGTAGGCTAGGCTACATGGGGAGTGTGTTGATGTAATAGCAACAAACAGGAATATTGGAATTCATTACCGGCGTGTGAAGCAATCAGGGCCAAGGAAATGGGACCACCGCCTTGACTCGCCTCAAGATGCTAGTCCCATCTTGGCACGGAAATGAGCCGCTCGGTGTAAAAATAAGCGGGAATCATCTCCGCTGACAAAGTCACCAGGAAATACGAATGAAATGAAGCTTCTATAATTTTAAACATCAATTCTTTTTTTCACAGGTAGAATTATATTCCTTAACTTTTATTCTGTCTTTACTCTAGAGCTCCTGTTTCTCGTGATTAATCAAATTAGATTTCATATATTGTAGCGTAAAATCATGGAAAATAAGGTCCTGAACTTGTCAACATTTTACGATATATATAGCCTACTGTATCATTATTTCAACTTAGATTTCTATTGTTTTTCATTGCTTCATTTCCACGCTGGAAACTAAAATATTTGCAATAGCCTATGGCATATTGGCTTTCACGGCCAGTGAATTAAAACTCGGCAATTTTTCTAGGATTGTGCCGTGTTAGTTGGTTCCTCAGTATAGGGGCTGCGACCATGCGGTCATGTAACCCCGTGTACTTTGGGTGTGTGTAAAATCTGTCTGATAACCGGTGTTAATTGTAATGGCAGTCGGCTCCTGGCGACGAACGTTGGAACCTAAGAGCGTTAGTCAAATACAACCTATAATTTAGCTTCACACAAGTGTAATTAGTGGAAGGCTCTTTATCATGCCATACATCTATGGCATGGGACCGCCGGCTTTACTTCCCCTCCGAAGGAAGGCATACTGAGAGATTTTTAACGCTCTTAAAAAATCCGACGACTTCGACTGGGTTTGAACCCGCGATCTTGGGCATAGAAGATCAGCATGCTACCAACTACGCCACCAAAGCCTCCTTCGTGCCGTGTCTAGTATGGGGTTTCGCCTAGGACACCAAGCTGGCTCATCAGCGGGCTCTTGATGTCCCCGCCCGGACCCCCACAGGAGTAGCGAACTGCGTGCTACCTCCCTTTTTATGAAGCGCACCTGTGTCTCTTTACTGCGAGGACTACAGTATAAGATCAAGCAGCCATAACCTCCGTATGAAGGCTTCGAAAAAGATGGTATAGGCCTATTTGCTTTCACGGCCAGTGAATTAAAACTGAGTAATTTTTCAAGGTTTGTGCCGTGTCTTGTGTGGGGTTTCACCTGGGACACCAAGCTGGCTCATCGGCGGGGCGGGGACATCAAGAGCCCGCTGATGAGCCAGCTTGGTGTCCTAGGCGAAACTCCGCACAAGACACGGCACAAACCTAGAAAAATTACTGACTCTTAATTGGAATATGCATTCGTCACAGTGACAGAATATCTAGTCTATATGTAGCGCTAATGTGTAGGCTACTGTATGTTTCACAAAACTCTAGCTCTTAAAACAGAGTAGCCTACTTGTTGGTCATTTCCCCTTATTAGTTTACAGTAGTTTCGGGCTAACTGCTTAAGGGACACTAGGGCTGAAGTTTTAGGCAAGAATGACAAAATAACTGTTTTTTTGTTTTTCCCATATATATATATCTTATGGACCTCTGTGGATCATTTCAGTAAAACAATTTTCATGCACCGCCATTTTTAAACGCTCAGCGACATTTTTAAATCTCCTCTGCCTAAAAAGAACATGGAAGGCAAATCATAGAAAGTAGGCTATACTTTTAAAACTAGAAATCCTAGAAAGTCGTAGGATAACTCAAACGAAAGGTCTCCATGCTCTTTATCTCTACAACAAAACATTGTATTTTTCACTTTTTTTCCACAAAAGTTTCATTGGGTGAGCCAAACTGGTTAATATAGTATGCGATTTTATAAAAATGCTTTTATCTCCAAACATCGTTTTTAGGTAATCAAAATGCTCCATGTGCATGAGGTATTCACCAATTTTACTTAAAAAAATCACTGGATATTCAGAAACACATGTGTTGCAAGATAACATTGCAATATCTCTAGCCTTTTTGTAAATTACAGACCAAAAAATTAAAAACTATGAAAAATTATCAAAATGCATAAGACATGATGGCACATAAAGAAAAAATTAATCTGACACCATACATGTGTCACTTTCCTGAAATGTCTCAATGTTATAATATTTAGAATAGATTTATGTATATGTAATAAAAATATCAAGCGTTTTGCACAATTGCTAATGCGCATGGAGCATTTTGATCACACGGTAGGTCTATATTTTAATAATATAATTAGTAAAAATCAATTACATTTCATCCAATTATTTTCAAATTTGGTATGTGACTTAGTGTTACTATTCTACGTATGCAGTTTAAATTTCAACTCATTCTGATAATAAATGTGGAAGTTGAAAAACTCAGCCCTAGTGTCCCTTAAGTGTAACACAGCAATAGTAGCTACCCCAAACTAATCTTTACAGTTATGCGGGCTGGACGCAACACAGTTCTGGCAGGGGCTATATCGTCTTGTTTATTTGTCTGAACGAACTTTATAAACGAATACATAAATTCATCATCATCATCATCATCATCCTTCCATGTGTTAGTCCTAGAAGAACTGTTACGGTCTACACAAAAGATTTGAATTTTCACGCCATCTTTTCCTGGGGCGACCTAGAGATCTCTTCCCACCGGGGCAGTAGTTGACGTCTGCTTTAGGGATCCTGCTTCTGTCCATCCTGTTGAGGTGTCTTAGCCAATTTCTTTGGTATTCCTAGATGTATTCCAATATAGGTCTGCTGTTAAGACCATTCAGCACTTCTGTGTTTCGTTTGTGATCCCACTTAGCGACTCCAGCTGTTCGTCGCATATATTTCATTTCGTCGATAGTTATTCGTCTCTCATCGCATTTCCTCAGGGTCCACGCTTCGCTACCATGGCAAAGTAGGCCTACTGGTCTTGCTAAGGTTTTGTAAATTCTAGTTCGGGTGTGTTTTTGAACTAATGATGGTATAAAAACTTTATTGATGATTCCTAAACATCTGTTGAATTTAAAGATTTTCTCGGGTATGTCCATTTCTTCAAGGAAAGACAGTTTGTAACCAAGGTATTTAAAATCGTTTACTCTCTCCAAAATGTTATTATCCAAGCAGATCTTACCTCTTACTGGTTCCGTGCCACAGAATGCCATTATCTCAGTTTTCTCTAGAGATAATTCCATTGAGTAGTTTTCTGAGACTAGTTTCAGGTTATATATTGAACGCTGTAAATCATCTTCTGAGGTGGCAACCAGCACTACTGTCGACCAAAGTATTATGTGTACTCGAGTTTGAAGGTTGTTTGTGACGTAACCAGAAGACATACATAAAATCCAATAACATCATCATTTTCGTCGTTCTATTTTACGTGAGTTCATGTGGGTTTGAAATTTTTAGTTTATATTTTAATATTTTTTATCACAGTTGGAACACAAAAAGTGCCCGTTTTAAAGCGTGTTTCAACCATGCGTCACATTTAAGAATTATTATCTCACAAACCCGTCATCAGATCGAATCCAAATTTTAACACAATAGTCTATACATTGGAATGTTGTATAATTGGTTTATTAATTTCAAAATTTTGTGTGCCCAAGAAACAAAGTTGTTATCATTTTTGTAAGGTAACTTTTTCTCGGCTCGGGGTGGTTGGAAAATATAGCTCTTGGTCGCGTTGTAATCCTTATGCATCAAGAAGTTATGCTGTATGACTTTAAAATACGTAAATTAATTCACTTATTTTATAACGGTTTATATTTGAACGGGGAAATACGACCTCGCCTCGCTCGGCAGTGATGGGCTCCATCTCAGCAACGCTGTACAGCTTACCCCGGAGTGGCTGGCTGGTGAATCATGCCTTATTTCCACGAACAAATACAAACCGATATAAAATAAGTTAATTGATTTACGTATTTCACAGTCATACAGCATAACTTCTTGATGTATAAGGATTACAACGCGACCAAGAGCTATATTTTCCAACCACCCCGAGCCGAGAAAAAGTTACCTTACAAAAATGATAACAACTTTGTTTCTTGGACACATAAAATTTTGAAATTAATAAACCAGTTATACAACATTCCAATGTATATTGTGTTAATATTTGTATTCGATCGGATGACGGAGTTTTGAGATAATAATTCTTAAATGTGACACATGGATGAAACACGCTTAAAAACGGGCACATTTTGTGTTCCAACTGCGATAAAAAAAATATTAAAATATAAATTAAAAATTCCAAACCTACATGAACTAACGTAAAATAGAACGACGAAAATGATGATGTTATTGTATTTTATGTAGGTCTATTGGTTACTTCACAAACGACCTTCAAACTCGAGTGCACATAATACTTTGGTCGACAGTAAGTAGTCTGCAAATAATATTGCGTCCAGCTGTAGATTTCTGTTAATGCGGATGGAGCCATGTCTTGTTTCTCTAAATTCTCGTCTAAGAGCATTCATATATATTATGAACAGGAGAGGGTAAAGACCGCAACCTTGTCTCACTCCTATGTTTATCGATTTCCATTCGGATAATTTATTAATAACCTTTACAGAAATCAAGTTATGTTTGTAAAGGTTACTTATGTTTCGCACCATCTGTTGGGGGTGTGATCAGATACATATATTTCAGTTGATTATTCAAGAAATGCATGATTGTTCCTGTACTATTGAGACGATTTGGAAGATTTCGACACAAACCACACCTTCTAACTCCCTCTGGTTTAAGAGCTTGAGAATTGTGAAACATACACCTAAGTAGCGTTTCATATAAATACGATAGTCCAAATCATATGCGGATATTAGGCACCATAAATCTTATGTAAACCTGAAAATATATTTTGCACCCTCATTTCACGTAAAAATTGAACATGATTTTAATATGTCGGTACAGAAGAAGACACAGGAACATCATGACGTTGCTCGTTATCATGGTGGCGGTTTCAATTTGTTATGAAATTCAAACGAACAAAGAACGATTTGACTCGATCTCTCTTCATTTTTTTCTTTTTTTAATGTATATATTTATTCGAAGAAGAAGTAGACGACTAAGATAATAAGAATAGAAGAAGGTTTCGAGAAAATGGCTTCTCCTCTCTTCTCGTCCCCACACGGGAAGCTGCAGCGAAGGGGCGGGAAGCCACGCCCACTTGGCTCTGGTCTTGAGGGAGAACAAGACCTGTCCCGAACAGGAAAAAAGAAATTAAGAGGAAAGAACAAAGTGAAAAAGAATCACAAAGTAAGCTGAACGTAGATCTAAGAAAAGGGAGTTGGGGGTGGTTGGTGGGTGGGTGGGCGGGTGGGTGAATTGGTAGAGCTAAAGGGAAGAGAGAGACGAGCTAGCTTTTAGGACAACACAATACTGTGCTGACATTTAGCTACCGGCCGACCGACACTGTATCTATTCTCCTTTGTATTTATTTATTTATTTATGTATTTATTTATTTATTTTTATTTATTTATTTATTTATTTATTTATTTATTTATTTATTTATTTATTTATTTATTTATTTATTTATTTATTTATTTATTTATTTATTTATTTATTTATTTTCTTCTTTATTTATTTCACCCAACTTTGGGGTACATGAAATCAATCACTTTTCATTGTTTTGAGCTTTCCTTTTGGCCCAGTATTTCCTCATCCTTTGAGAACTTGCTTCCCTTTCTTCGGCAGAGATGTGGATCGTACGCTTTTGTTTGGGTTTCACTTGGAACCGTTGCTTCTTATCCTTGGTGACGGTTTTGGCTGTTTTGTCCATGAGCATGGTGTCTGTAATTTGGAGTTCCACGAGGTCTTTCTCGGTTTCCTTAAACCAAAGAGTTTTTTTTTTTTTTGTTTTTTTTATTACGGAAGTGGTCGAAGATATTTTTTGGTTAATCTATTTGAATTATTCCGTGGATGTGCCCATAAAAATCAATTCTCCGTTTTCTTATTGTGTCCGAGAGTTTTTCAGTTTTTTGGTACAGAGTTTCATTCCTGACATGGATGAATTTGTTGTTGTGAAATTTGGGGCCTAAGATTTTGCGTATTATCATTCTTTCCTTGACCTCCAGCCTTTCAAGTGGTCCCTGGGTGGTAAGAGACAATGTTTCGGCTGCATATAAGGCTTCTGGTTTAATTACCGTGTTATAATGTCTTATCTTGGTATTCCAGGAGAGAGAGACTTCTTGTTATAAGTGTCCTTCGTAAATTGGAAGGCCAATTCAACTTTATTTCTCCTAGATTCCATTGCCTTTTTCTCTAGCGCATTCCAGCCGATTCATTCCCCAAGATATTTAAATTCTTTGACAATATCTATGTATTGTTTGTTTGCCCACTTGAAGCTTTTTTTGTGGTTTTTTATGTTCGACATTATTTTGGTCTTTTCAACTGAGATTTTGAGACCCATTTTTAACGCTTGCCTCTGGATTTCGAGGATCTGTTCCTTGGCTTCTTCCCATGTCTCAGCTAATAAGGCCATATCATCAGCAAAAGCTAAACAATTGACCTTAATGCCTTTGTTTTTCGTTCCTATTCTGATTCCGCTGTAGGTCTTCACATTCCACTCTCTGACTACTTTTTCGAGGGCACAGTTAAATAGCAGTGGAGAAAGTCCATCTCCTTGCCGTACACCTGTTTTAATCTCCAAAGGGGTGGAGAGTTCCCCCATGAATTTAACTTTGGAGAATGTCTTAGTTAGTGTTTCTCTGATTAGGTTTGTAGTTTTGTTATCGAGGTCTAGTTTTTTCAGGACCGAGATTATATATTTTATTTATTTGTTTATTTATTTATTTATTTAAGCGAAAATTCCCCTACAGGAGAGCGATTAAACTTGATAACATGACGTCATTTGGAGATGTGTCTCCTCCGCTCCTCCTAATATCTCTTCATTCTCGCGGAATGCTCCCTCTTCCTCTCATCCGTCCACTTTTTCCCAGGTTGTCGTAATGATCTTGGTTCGAACTTAACATTCGTGATTTTCGACTGGCACTAAGTTCGGTCATCGAAATGTTCTATATTGATTACTTGTAAGTCTCTCTGTACCTCTTTAAGTCATTCTGTGCCGCATTTACTCTGTGTTATGATACCGAGTAGTTTGTTTGGCAATCTGGAGGTGGCCATCCTGTGGATGTGAGTGTAAAATTTGGCTCTGCGTTTTCTAATTTTGGCTGTGATCGTAATGGTGTTTTGATAGAGTTCAGTACTAGGTCTCTTCATCCAAATGCCGTTTCTGTTGATTGCTCCGTAGATCTTCCGGAGAATTTTTCGCTCCTGTTTTTCCAGTTCCGTAATCTTGGAATGACCATCGATTACTGTTGTTTCAGCTGCATGTGTTGCCTCTGGAAGAATAACTGTTTCATTTATTTATTTATTTATTTATTTATTTATTTATTTATTTATTTATTTATTTATTTATTTATTTATTTATTTATTTATTTATTTATATTGACTCCCTGCGAGGCTCAGCGGCAACGTTCTCGCTTGCTGTTCCCAAGGTTGCAGGATCGAATCCTGGTGCAGTCAGCTGGCATTTGAAGGTGCGCAAATGTGTAGGAGCCGTGTCAGTAAATTTAATGGCAAGTTAAAGATCCCCGTCGGGGAGAAATTCTGGCACCCCGGCGCCCTAAAAGCCAGAGTAGTTAAAAAGGAAGTAAAAACAATAACATTATTTATTTGTTTATTTATTTATTTATTTATTTATTTACTGAAAGCGGTAGCTACGCTCGCTAAAGCGCAGCGCTAGGCCATGGAGCCAAGCTATCTGCGAACTCAGTAGACGTGTGTTCGATCCCCACCGTCGGCCGTCCTTGAAATTGTTTTCCGTGGTTTTCCCATTTTCAACTCCAGGCAAATGCTGTAACGGTTCCTTCTGACAGGCCACGGCCACTTCCTTCGACATCCTTGCTCTGTTTCATTCATCTACATTCATTTCATCTCTCATTAACTCCTCTCATGAGGTTGGTCTCAGGAAGGGCATCCGGTCGTAAAAACCACCCACCACATAGAATTTCATCGCATCTTATCCCCGACCCCGTTGGGAACGAGAATAATAAGATGTTGACATAGGCCCTACATGCTTCTTTATTAGGAACAAGCAGCAAGTTAGTGCCCGTCTTCGCCCAGTGGATTTATTTGTTTTATGGATGATAATGAATACTACTACTGAACTGGAGCGCTCATGGATAAGGATCGGAAAGAACCAACGCTTATTGCAGCTGATAACCTCAGTATACTGCACCAACACCATCGCCCTTATACAGAGGCATGATATTGTCATGATGATAACCGTTTTAAAGGGCCTAAGAAATCTTTTTGCACTAATTACTCCCCGTGACTGCAATTTATAAGCAGCTCGCAATTCTGCATCAGAACACTGGTAGGGGCGAAGTGATGCAGCCCGCATTGCCAGGCAACAATAGACTTAGGTATTATTGAAGCTGTTCGGGAGCGCTTGTTCTTCCGACTTACTGAACAAAATTCAATCTTTAAGGTTACCTGAGAGGTGTAGCCTAATGCTACATAGCCTAAACTATTCTTCTTGAATCTGGCTATCATATACAAAAAGAATTTTTCGAATCCGACAGGTAGTTCCAGAGATTAGCGCGTTTAAACACACAAACTCTTCAGCTTTATTATATTAGTATAGATATTCTACAATACAGTAGTTTTCCTTCAACCCATAAATATTCTACTCCACAAATTTCTCTCTTCAGCATCTTCCTCTGTTAGGCCTAAGCCTCTGGTGGCCATGTTCCTCTTTACACCATCCATCCATTGTTCTCTTGGTTTACCCCGTTTCCGTTTGCCTTTAGCTTGCCAATGTAACGTTAAATTTGGAATTCTACTATTCTGCATCCTTTACACCATTGTAGACATACATTTATTTATTTATTTATTTATTTATTTATTTATTTATTTATTTATTTATTTATTTATTTATTTATTTATTTATTTATTTATTCGTTTATTTATTATTCGCTAATTGGCCAACTAGAGACCACGATAAGTTCCACTGTATATTCTGGCGCTTATTCAATTTACGATTGATCCAGTAGGTTTTCATTAGCTTGCTGTGTCGAGCACGGCGTTCATCCGACCACTTTGCACCGGTTGTCCATTTCTCATCTCGGAAAGTCCCAAAAGTCACGATGCTTGTTCGGAAAAGGTCTCGTTTGTGCGCGTCATCTGGTCGTAGGCCCATTTCATGGAGGTCTTTCTTGACGTTAACGTACCAGGGAACTGTTGTTTTTGGTTTTGAGTAGAAATTGTTAAATATACGATTTGTCCATCTAGAGTCGTCCATTCGTCGCAAGTGGCCGACGAAGCGACCCCTGCGTTTGCGCATTGTGGCCGTGATCGTCTCTATCTTAGAATAGATTTCTTATTTAGTTATTTATTTATTTGTTTATTCCTTTCATGGCTCTCTTTATTTACGAGTCCCTCAATCCTCTTTCTTCGAGGGCTGAGGGCATTTCTTTTCCCTGTCTGTAATTGTTTTCTTCCTTAATTTATTTGTGTCCCTTTCTTCATCTAGTAAGTTAATAAGTGAATTAGTTTTAGTCAGTAGTTTTAGTTGTCATATTATCATATTTAATTTTCACATCACCCAAGCCATTAGGGGCCGATAACCCATAAAACTACAGTGCTGCTATTGCAATTTAAGGATTGTTGCTAACTATTGATTATATGTTGGCAGGAATGAGCCCTGAGGACGAGTGGTACAACAAGAGTCTGTCAGCTCTCCGGATGAACACCAGTCATCACCCAAACCTTGCAGCACCAATGCTGCAATACCAGACGTAATGTTTATCACACTGGACATTCTTCTAACTGCACACCTAACGAATTGTTTTTGTGCTAGATTTAAGTTGTTATACAATATGATGTATTTTAAAAAGAACAAAAACATGGAAGGAAGAAAAGAACAGCATGGACTGGCACACGGGACATGATATGATCTTCTTGGTGTTGCCTGTCGAGTCATTAACTCGTCTTTCAATTGAATTTGTAAATTTTCAACAACATTCCCTTGAGATTCTTCTGAGAGGCAAGTTATAGGCTAGCTTACGCCACCGATTTCTGCCGGTGACCTTGAAAGCTCGCGCATTGAAGCTAGTCTAGTAGTCGAGTAACAGTCCAAAGGAAGCGCTAATGACCAACAGTGGAGCACACCGTTCGTAGTGTATCTATGATTGAGATCCCACCAAGCTCTCCGCGCGACTGACAATTTACGTATCAATGCGCAAGCTCCAGAATTTGAGACTCGCAGACTGTATGGTGTCCCGATGCACATCCAGGACCCTCTGTCACAAAACAGTAGCGTGAACTGTTAATGCAGGAAAACTTGATATGCTATCATAGGTAAAGCCCTGCGCGGATGCGGATATCCGCGGATAAACCAGCTGCATGGCTGTGCAGATAGCGGATAAGCTGCAGATAATGTTTGGAGAAAATTTACGGATAGTTTTTACCAGAATACAATCCGATCTTGTTTAATATCATTATTAGAAACCGGATGTTTATTTTTCCGGTTTTCTTTTTTTATGACAAATGTGAGATGATGATTTAAGCTAATCTAATTCAAATTATGTCATTATGCATAATTAACAGTCCGAACAGGAAAGGGTTGCAATTCTGGCTGTGTAACATTCATTTTAAACATAGCACATTTCATACCAAGCCTAAGAGAACGACTTTTTCCTCAAATGTCTAGGCCTAAATATGTTGCTTTATAGTAATTTATGCTTTATAATAAATAACCCCTGGAACTACAGCCCGTGAGGGGCTAGGCCTACCAAGCGACCGCTGCCCAGCCATTTGGTCTGCAGACGCGTGATCAGCACATCGGGTCCCCTCGGCCGTTAATCTTGGTTTTCGTGATCGGGGCGCTGCCTCACCGTCAGATGGCTACTCAATTGTCGTCACGAGGCTGAGTGCACCCCGTTCCAGCCCTCACGTCAGTTTCTAAAATCCCTGACGGAGTCGGGAATCGAACCCGGGGCCTCCGGATGAGAGGAAGGCGCGCTACCCCAACACCACGGGGCCGGTTTATGCTTTATCTACTGTAGTTAAAACTATTATTGTAATGCCAGTAGATTCGGATAACAAACGTGCGAATGTGGAAAAAAGTCTTGCCGATGCGGGGCGGATGCGGGGCGGATGCGGATTACGTGTTGTTTATCCGCGCAGGGCTCTAATCATAGGCACCAACTTCGGATTCAAGGGGACATCGTCTCATGTAATATTATTGAAGGGATGTTGGTTCTCCAATCAATACGAAGATGAGTTTCTCATTGCTAACCATCTTCAATTTGTTTTAAAGATTAACCAGGCCAAAGAAATCTGAAAATCGTTATTTCAAGTCATTACTAAAGGGTGGAAGTTGTTGAAATAGCATCTCAATTTCCTTTCACAGAAAAGAAAAAACCTACATTATACTCGCCAGTTCACGCAACAGGTTTGGGCCGGTCAGCTCCGGTTTCGTAGTCGTACAGTACAGTCGTTGAGCCTCAGACATCTACAATTTATACGTGAGTTGCCAGTTGTGCGGAAAGGAACTCTGTACGACTGAAAAACCGGAGCTGACCGGCCGTAAACCGTGGCGTGAACTGTACATTATGGAGAATGAAAATATCACACAGATAAATTCTCCTGTTTTAACAAAATGATCAGCCACTTTAGTTGAGGGTGAATGAAAAACATGGAGTGTACTAGGAATTTTTAACATGCAATCATTCCAAGACCAAGATAATATAATTCATGTCATAAAGGTTGGCATCTCTGTTTGCGCTCAAATGGAAATAAATACGAGGGTGGGTTTTTTTTCAACCTTCGATCGCGCCGGCAAGCAGCCAATCGAATGATAGGAGGCGCTTATGCCCCTAAGGCGACTGCACATCTGCCCCCCACTTCGAACGTCATTACGGCATTTTGAGCACCTGAGTTAAAGGCACGAAAACATATTAATAATAATAATAACATAACCACTGGCCCATGAGGGCCTAGGCCTACCAAGCGACCGCTGCCCGGCCATTTGGCCTGCAGATATTGGGGTGACGAGTGATCAGTGCGTCGGGTCCCCTCGGCCGTTAATCTTGGTTTTCGTGAGCGGGGCGCTGACTCATTGTCAGACAGCTACTCAATTGTCCTCACGAGGCTGAGTGCACCCTGTTTCAGCCCTCGCGTCAGTTTCTAATATCCCTGACGGAGCCGGGAATAAAATCCGGAGCCTCCGGGTGAGAGGCAGGCGCGCTACCCCAACACCACGGGGTCGGCTGCCCGAAAACATAGCTACTACAATTGTTTCTCTCACAAAATTGAATGGCGTAGTGTAATTCACTCTCTGCAAGCAGAAAGGAATTTTGGAGCGAAAGCACATCAAAGAATGTTTCGCCCACAGAAATCGAATAACTGAGCGTATCTCTTCGCTAAACCTGTTTTCCAAACGGGTCGCCATTAGTTGTTTATCTACAACTAGCGCTATAGGTGGCGGGTTGCTGAAACTCGGTACAGTTACCAACCGTGTGTATTCGAATTATCACACACTACTAATTTCCCTATAACAGACGAAACTCCAGGCATATCAGCCTTGTAACCTCAGTTTTGGTAATGAATTCATTTTCCTGTTTATATTTTATTTTTAGCCTACTTTTTATTGACCGTCAGAAGTTGGGTAAAAACTGCCGTGTTAGTAGGCCATGAAGGAAAGAACGGAAGGAGAAGCCTTCGCTGCGCTGCTTAGCCGCAAGCTGCTGAAGCCAAACGGCACGCCCACTTTGGGGAGCTAGAAAATGGCTGTTCCTATGCTTAACGCCGTAAACCACTCCAACTAGTCTTGGATTTTAGTGACATAAAACTGCAATGACAAGTCAAGATTTTTTCTTGGATAGGCAGAATACACTCTGTACATTACGGTACTTGGCACAAATAAGCTGCGTTATCGTTTTGAAAGCCAATTTAAATAGAAATATGAGAGCCCCTATGCAAGGCTAGATTTCTAAGAAAGACGCGGCAAAACGTAATAATACGCTGAAACACTGATTAAATTGAATACAGGTGTCTGAAGGTGCGAGTTATACCAAAGAAGGTAGCCTACATCTTGGGAACTATCATAATGATGCCAAACTAATCACGGTATTTACACCAAATTGATTTTTTAAGTTCTTATTGGTGTTGGGGCATTCATCAGTTTTTATGCCTAATTTCGAGCACAGACACTTTCACACATTGTTCGGACACATTTTGATATTCAAGAATACGAACCTTAAAATTAATAAACAGAACATGTCTTAATCGATTCGTACAACCATATGCAAGTCACGGAACACCGAATACAAGTACGGTTACGCCCACTTTGGACGCAGCGCTTGGCTTCACTCAAACGAGCTCAGGGCATCTCCTTTTATTCTTTCCTCCATGGCCCTAGTGTTAGTAGGCAGACAAAGATCACATCATGTCCAGCAAGACAGCGGAGCGGGATACATGTTCACAAGACAAACTGGAAAGCAGTATTTTTAACACTCTATGTGAATTACTTTCTTGCTTACCGGATGTATTGTGCAGTGTGTGTAATGTTCAACTCTTATTATGATTATTCTCAAGCATTTGTTAAGCTACTTTGTTGTCTGTGTGAGTGTACTGTATGTCTGAATAATAAAAAATAATCAGTGTTTTAAAACGTTTAAAAATAGCGGGAGATACTACACATTTAATTTAAGAAAATATTGGTATTATGATTCAAAAAAAAATATCAAAAAGGGATAAGTCGTGTAAATATTAATAATACAGTTATTAACAAAAAAAATAATGATAATTTTTTAATAAAAATATTCCTATACTTAATTCTAGTCACCTCAAGTGTTCCTAATATGTTATTTTTAATTTATTTGTTTGGTTTTAAAGTATTTATTGTGTCCCAATGGCCCCAGCAGCTTCGATAATGCCTTTGGTTTTAGGATGTAGTGATCATATGACTCAATTTAATCTCTAATCATTACGTCACCAGTTATCATAGAATCCTGGCTCTACAGCAGCTGTCTCCAGCCTTTGCACGCTTGGCATGCTAACTATGCTATGGTAAATTCGGTAATTTAATTTAACCTATTAGACTAGGAACTTGCCATCTTCCATGAGAATAATGTATTTACTCCTGGATGGAAAACATTGAAGCAGCTCACTAATTGTGCTTTGCATTTACCATTGTACGAAGGCTGTTTTTTAAGTAACGGCCGTATGTTTAAGCCCGTAGTTAGTGCGCACGCCGCAGCAAGCGTGCGCGCTACCTCCCGGCATCCTTTGCGAACAAGCAGGCGTCAGTTGCAGCTGTGTAGCTAACCTGTACGCTGAACTGTGCATCTTTACAATGTTCAAGATTATTGATTCGCCCGCCGCGTGTGAGGTACGATCTGTGATACGTTTTTTGAGTGCAAGAAACAAGTCAGCTTTGTGAGGTGTATGGTGATAATGCAATAAACATTTTCACGGCCACTTTTGAACTCGCGTACCCATTTTCGCACTTTACGGTCACAGCGCAAGATCATGGCAAGATCTCAGACTGCTACCCGGACTCGGGAACTGATTGACTCTTTTGGGTGGGAATTTTTGGATCACCTACCGCATAGCCCTTCGTCATCTTGGTGGGAAGCGCTTCGCCGACGATGAAGAAGTGAAAACAGCCATGAATTCTTGGTTGTCAGAGTAGGCGGCAAACTTTTATGCAGAGGGATTTCAGAACTTAGTTTTAAGGTATGACAAGTGCCTAAATAAACAAGGCAACTATGTAGAAGAATAGAAGGTGTGTAAAACCTAAAAATAAATGTGGTTTCAAAACAAAATGTTCGGTTAATTTAAAAAAAGAGAAACGGCCCTTACTTAAAAACAGCCCTCTATTAGTAACTTAGTTTAAATAACAACACTGGTCTTGTAAATCAATGTTAAGTATATTAAGTTACTTCTAGAAATCGATGGAACAATAAACTGAGGACGGTAATTATTCATCATGTCATTTCCCGGTTCCAGTCTCTTCCTGGGTCGGGTTGTGAATTAAGGAGCCTGTCCCTCCACCACTCCTTTCCTACTTGCAGTTCATCTTCTGGTTTTCCTCCCTTTTTTTCTACACACTTCTTCTCTGAATCCATCCATTGTTTTCGGGGTCTTCCTCGTGGTCTCTTTCCTGTTAATTTTTCCAAAAATATTTGTTGTGGTACTCTCTCCTCACTCATTCTCATCATGTGTCCATACCACTTCAGTTTAGTCGTCTCTATCCATTACTTGTAGGGCGGACCCTCTCCTCTTTCACTTTCCTATCTGCCTTTTATGGCTCTCCTTCCTTTCAAGCCCCTCAATCCGCATTCTTCGAGGGTTGAGGGCATTTCTTTTCCTAATGTCCTTTATTTGCCTTATTCTCCTTTTGTTTTCCACTTTTTCTTCTAGTATATAAGTTAGTAGTTAGTATTAGTTATAGCCTAGTTAACATTTCATTATCATCTCCACGATCAACCAAACCATTAGGGGCCGATAACCTAGATGTTAGGCCCCTTAAAACAACAATTATCATCATCATCACCACCAGTGTACCAAAACTTGCTTTCATTGGTGTCCCCTTTAATCCAAAAGACGGATACAATATGAGAACTGTGATTCCTCCGCACGAATGGCTAACAGCTACCTTAGGATTCCTTCTATAAATCAAATAGACATAACGCAAGACCCTCTTCCCACGCTCGTCCTGCTTCAACTGAGCTGAAACATGTGCAAGTGTTGGGCGAATCACAAACACGCACAGTAATGCTCGACTGCGCCGGCAGACGGAGTTGTTTTTCGATTCTTCCTGGCTCGCCTGTACAGGCCTGGTCACCTGCGCAGGTTCATCGAACGTAGGTGCCACCTACGCTCCGTTTTACCTGCGCAGGTCAACTGTACAGGTAAACCTCTCCGGTACGCCACAGCGCAACTTGTATGGCCGGCCCTCAAATTACAAAATTGAACAGGATTCTATGATAATTAAACTTGAATTAAATATAATATACATCTAAATGTTTGTTGTACATAATGTGTTTTTCCCAAACTTAATTTTCCTATACGTAATCGATCACAGATTCTAAAATCAAATGGCATTACCATACATGGATTCATCATTTCTAAATGTACAGAGCCATAGACAGAGCAGTAGAATTTAGGTAACTGTATTCCCTCTCACATTGTACTGTATATAATAACATCAAGAGAAAATTGAACCAATCAGAATTTTTTTCATGTAATGTTTGTAATAATTTCCGTGCATATATTAAATAAAATTAACTTACATTGGCTACTTGAGTATTAGTAATGATTCTGCTCCTCATCACAACATCCATCCATATTTGTATACATGTCCAAAAGATAACTTAACTCTTGTTTATCAAGAAATAAGCAATAATGTTCAGGAAATGAAAGAGGAAGATCATCAGAAAGACAACGGAAAAGGAAACAATGTACCTAAAATATGTTGATTGCAAGAAGTGACTTCTGACCTTCAGAATGATAGGATCTCCTTGCTGGTACGTTTAAAATAGATTTTACGGTATTATTATTATTTATTTAGTATGTTTCGACCCATACAGGATCACATAAGCAAGTTATGATCTGTTGCTGTTATTTCTCTTGTTCTTCCAGAATTCTTTCATCATGTCGCTATGTTTAGCTCGACGTTCGTCAGTCCATTTTCCCCTAGGTCTGCTGGGCTTATCTTCTGATGCACCTTCCCAAGTGTAGATCTTATGTCTGAAAGTTTTGCGGTCTTCGATATCTGTGGGTGTGATGTTGGCGTTATTGAGATCAGTTCGGACTTGTTTAATCCAAACCGTTGTCGTCTTTAATTTTTGTGAGTACATCAATATTTTCTTTGTTAATCGGTTGTCATCTAGCCTCATAATGTGTCCATAAAATTTCAAGCGTCTTTTACGGAAATCGGTTTCAATATTTGAATATGTTTCTGTGATCTTGTGCGATTGTAAACGATATCCTTCATCTGTAAGTCTTGGGCCAAGAATTTTTCGGATGATTTTCCTTTCAGCTTTCTTGATGTTTTCAAGATCCCCTTTATAATTGAGGTTTAAGGTCTCACTGGCGTAGAGTGTTTCGGGTTTGATGACCGTCGCGTAATGTCGAATTTTAGTGTTAGTGCTCATGCATTTTTGGTTGTAGATGTTTGCGGTTTTCCCATATGCTTTCCGCATTTTGAGTTCACGAGTTCTTTGTGCTATTCTTTCTGTGCCTGTAGGTTCAATAATTTCACCTAAGTATTTGAAATGATTAACCTTGCTAATTGAACCGTATTTGGTTACCAAAGTTTGGGTTTCAATGTGTTTTGTAGCCATGAAGGAGATTTGCAACCCTACTTTCCCAGCACATTCTTTGAGGACTTCAATCTGGTGAATTGCCGTTCGTTCATCTCCGGAGAGGATTGCCAAATCATCAGCAAAAGCTAAGCATGTCACATTGATATTATCCTTCTGTCTTCCTAACACGACAGGTTTCCATATGTTGCAACTTTTTAATTCTTTTTCCCATTCTTTGATGGCCTTATCGAGAACGATGTTGAACAGCAATGGAGAAAGTTCATCAGCCTGACGAACACCAGTTTTAATGGGAAAAGCTTGGGAGATCTCTCCAATGAATTTGACCTTGGAAATTGTGTCAGTTAAGGTTTGTTGGATGAGTCGTCTCGTCTTCGGATCGAGATGGTTTTCTTCGAGTACATTAAAAAGAGATTTTCGATCAATGGAGTCATAAGCCTTCTGAAAGTCGACAAATGTACAGATGGTTGGGAGATTTCGTGTGGCTCGAAGTTTCAAGGTGGATTTCAGATTGAAGATTTGTTCGACGGCCGATCTGTTTGGTCTGAAGCCAGCCTGATATTCACCGATGAGTGGCTCGAGTTGTTCTTGCGTGCGTTGTAAAAGACAGGCGGAGAGGATTTTATAAGCGATGGGTAAGAGGGAAATTCCTCTGTAGTTATTTACATCAGATTTATCTCCTTTCTTGTGGAGTGGGTGGATGAGTGCGCATTTCCATTCGTCCGGTAGTTTTTCACTTCGCCAAATGTCCTGAATGATCTGTGTGATTTCCTGTAGTGATCGTG
This sequence comes from Meconema thalassinum, assembly GCA_946902985.2. Taxonomy (NCBI): domain Eukaryota; kingdom Metazoa; phylum Arthropoda; class Insecta; order Orthoptera; family Tettigoniidae; genus Meconema; species Meconema thalassinum. The sequence continues at coordinate 158,177,576 of OX336400.1, forward strand.
GTCCTAGATTTTTCAATAGTTCTGCGATGATTCCGTCTTCTCCTGATGTCTTTCCGTTCTTGAGTTTTTTGATGTGGTGATGGATTTCTTCTTGCGTTGGTGGTTTGGCTTCGGGTCGTATGTGTTCTGGGACTGTGTGTATAAATCGCTCAGGTGGTTCAGGACAATTGAGGTGGTCAGAAAAATAATGTGCTAGTTCTTCACAGTTTTCTTTGTTAGTGAGTGCGAGACTTCCGTCTTGTTTCTTGAAAGTCAAATTTTGCGGTGTGTAACCATTAATTCT